>OZ008367.1:168660593-169119799 GCA_963931995.1 Phaonia tiefii | reverse complement strand
CCTCTTGATATTCGAGGATGTGGCTGAAGAAAAGACATACGTTAGTTCCTGTGGAATCAGTTAATAGTTAGCACCAAGGTCCTAAGAACATTCAGCTTAAATCCCTGAATGTCTGTTAGATCCAACTTGAAGTATTATCCTACGTATTTTCTCCTGATCTAACAAAAGGCTTGGCAGTACTATAAATGAAGGTGTTCGTCATTGTAGTCCTCCTCTCTATTCCCACTTAGTATTATGGGCTGAGATTCCAAGTCGAAACTCGTGTCTGCACATTAGCCGAAGTCCAGTGATCACTGCAACTGGCATATAGATATCTTGTCTAAGACTGGCTATCCGCTTTTGGCGAACGATTCAGGACATAAATTGGCCATACGTGTCGGGTGATCCTTTTATATATCTGAGAGCTTTGGTTTTATGCATGGACTATCATGCAAAAAGGAGCATACTTACAAGCTCTACTTATATATACTTTACAGTGCAGCAGGTATGGCAATCTCTAGTCCCACCATCGTCGACGGTCTGTGTGTTCTGGTATTTTTCGTTGCACATAAGGTGGATCGAATCGGTTGACCATGAGAAGCGCGGCAGTTGGTGGCAGTTGTGAGCAGTTCTTCTAGACAAAACTACAGTTTGCAGATATTCTGTACCCTGTCTACCTGAGTATCTCCTGATACCCCAGGTAATGATAATGTTCATCCCAACCCAAAGGGCAACTTCCTCCGGTTGCCATGACGTAGGTATTTCCCTTCACGAACTCTTGGAAGGAAGGGGATGTCACTCTTGTCACTGACATTTTGTTTGGACCTCTCCCATCTTTGAAATGTCTGTATACTGTATATCACAGCAGATCACTTATTTTAAAACGCAATGGGGTTAATTTGGTTTTGTTGTCAGTCTGGATCACAAAAGATGGGCGCTGACAGAGGAGGATCTCAACGGTTTTCATAGCATATGGTGTTAAAGGCGGAGCTAATATATCATGAAATCTCTTTCTGTTGTCTATCGATGACCGACTTATTGAGCCGTCGCTTGAGCACTTTATTAATCGCATTTCGTCCGAGTTTTCCGGTTACCACGAGTCATTGACATCTCGATGATAATTGGGCTTATCTTACGTTTCTTACTCTGTCGTGGCGTAGTTAACAAAAGGTTGTGGGCGGGACTTCTTGTAAGTGTTAGCGGATTGATCTGGTCAAACATCTCTAGAACCCTTGGGGCTGCACGTCGATCATTCCTCTGTTTGGGCAACAGATTTATTTCTCGTCTATAAGTCGATAATTCCGTCCCTGCAGTAGACGGTTTGGTTTTATTGTCGTATGATTGTCCGAAGAGTGTAGTTGTTTTTATCATATTGTTTTGTTATAATTGAAAATGTTCTTCATATTTGCTCCTCGGTATGTATTCTGGAACAGTGGAGTCGATCATCCACCGGCTTGGTGAGAGTAAGATAGTGGCTCTTGATACTTCCAAGGCCATTGAGGCACGATACACTCCTGTCAAAGCTCGCTGCTTTTGGTGTCGGTGATAACTTCACTCGATTTATATCGAGTATTCGCAAAGATCGCACCATACGAGTTGTTGTAGATGGTGTTTCATCCGACGAGCATAAACTGACTGCAGGTGTACCACAGGGCTCTGTTCTTTCTCCTGTTATTTTTCTTATTTTCATTGACAATCTCCTAGGTCAGACTGTGAATCCAATCTACTCTTTTTCGGATGACAGTAATCTCTGTCATTCGTATTCATTCGACCGTACGCCAAGTCTGCAAGATACTGATGTCAAACGCCGGGCTATGAATGAAACACTATACCGCGATCTGGTGTCCATTGCTAAATGGGGTCGAATAAATAGAGTAGATTCCCCTTCCCCTTCTCCTTCTTATTATCATGTTTTCATTGACAATATCCTGGGTCAGACGGTGGATCCAATCTACTCTTTTGCGGATGACAGTAATCTCTGTTATTCTTATTTATTTGACCGTAGGCCAAGTCTTCAAGAGATTGAAGTCAAACGCCGGACGATGAATGTAACACTCGGCCGGGATCTGGCGGGTAAGACCCAGTGTTGTTTGTTGTCGCATAAGCGTATTGCCGACCGAGGTGTGTCGTCATTGTGTATGGACAGTGTGGATATTAATGAATCAGACGCTCTTGATATTCTGGGTATGAAAATACAATGTGATGTCCGTTGGGCAAAACATGTATTTGAAGTGTCGGAAGATGCAATCAAGTGTCTAGGCTTTTTAAAGCGGTGCAAGAAATATTTCACTCCATCTGATCTTCTCAATATCTACACCACCTAAATCAGGCCAAAGATGGAATATAACTCCCATATATGAGCAGGTGCTCCTAGGACATCTTTGGAGTTTCTCGACCGTGTCCAGAGAAGAGCGATGGTGTTGATAGGGACAGTAGGGTATCCAACTCTATTGTCTCCCTTAAGCATCGTCGAAATGTGGGTTGCGTGTCGCTATTCTATCGATATTTCCACGGTATGTGTTCCCCGGACATCCGCCAACTTATGCTAGACGTGAGGATGTTTAGCCGAATTAGCGGCTTTCCAGGAAATGTCATACGTTTTCTTTATTGAGTGACCGGTTGACCGCATTACACACTACAGAGGAAATTCGATATTCAGCCGTACAGTCCGTATGTGGAATAAACTTCCGGCTAGTGTATTTCTCATCAATTCTGACGTACAAAGATTCAAGACAAATGTCAACATACACTACTCATTCTTTCCACCCTCCACTGCATTTATAGGGCGTATCCCCTGAGTGTTAACAATAAATAAATTACATCCCATGAAGGGACAGGGGAGAGCTTCTCACAATCACTGAGCTGTGCGCTTTCCAGTTTTCACTCACTGATTGGGACTTACAGTTTTACACCGATTCACTGTGGCCGTAGGTGGTGAAATGGTTAGTGTGCGCGCCTCTTGTACATGAGATCCCGGGTTCGAACCCTGCTCCGACCACCTTAAAATTTCTTTCGGCGGCGGTCAACTCGCATAGTGATGGCGACACTATCGAGTATATAGCCATGAAAAAGCTTCCCTGAGTGTTGGTTTGATAAAAAAAAAGTTTCATCCGGACTTTCCGCCTCATATCATCAGCGCCTTTTAACGCTGTGGCCAGTGACCGCCTGTTCAAATCTGCCACTAAGACACTTAAATTGACTCGAGAACCATGGTCGCGTCAATCTTCTAGTTTCACCTCCATTGCGGAAAAATACTTTATTAATGACGGCATTCACAGATCGGCCATATCTTTATCCAAACATCTGCAGTCTTTAAGCTCTTGGTTGGGAAATGTACGTAAAGACAAAAAAGTTTAGAGCTCGCCTGGCGCAAAAAATCTTTTGATCGCTACTTTTGCTGATACTTTTCAGATTATCTTGAAAGTTGTTTCGTTTGTTGTGAACGAACTTTCATTTAACCCAAAATCATCATCATTTACTGCAGTGGCGAATATTATTATAAAGGAAGTTCCCAGTTTAATACAAAAGGAACAAATTTGTACATCACAAATGTGATCACTGTAGTGAGTTAATTCTCTCTTCTTTAAGAGAAAACAACCTAGCAGGGGAATTTATGTCTTGGGAGACTTTGTATAAGACTGTCTACCAGACCTTCTTTCAGATCCTTAAGGCATTCGTAACTAATTGCTGTTCCCTTTCCAAATTACAGAGAACAAGATTGAAGAGGAAGGCTTTCCAATCTCCATTCTGAAATAATGTGCATTGCAATGTATTTTCTCAAATCTTCCCTACCGCAAGAGAGTTCAACAGATTGGAAAAACGGTCATTAATCAAGACTTCCATCATCAATGCTATCTTCTACGATCACGTGGTTTCCACTGCTGGCCGGAAGATCGTAGGAAGAATGTTGAGGAGAAAGAAAAGTCAGAAAGGCATGCAGCATGGATAACTTATGGTTTTAAATTTGGATACACTAACCACTTTATAACTATAAGTTTATAAAGGGTTTTTAAATAAAACAAAACCGGTTTTAGATACCAATAAAATTCTCTATTCCTGTGAATTATATATGGTACTCGATTTCTTTTGCATGGCCACCACGGGCACGCTTGCAGAAGTCCAGACGCTGAACCCAATTTTCGACGGTTTTCAAGCATAAATCGGCCGATACTGCTGCAATTTCACGTTCGATATTCGTACGAAGTTCATCAATCGTCGCTGGCTTGTTGGCATAGACCATAGACTTGACGTAGCCCCACAGGAAATAATCTAACGGCGTCAAATCGCACGACCGAGGCGGCCAATCGACTGGGCCATTTCGTGAGATAACACGTTCACCAAACTTGGTTTCTAATAAATTGATTGTGGCATTCGCTGTGTGGCTTGTGACGCCGTCCTGTTGGAACCACATGTCCTCCAAGTCCATATTATCCAATTGGGGCCAAAAATATTCGGTTATCATTGAACGGTAGCGATTTGCATTCACAGTAATGTGCCGGTCTTGATCATCACGGAAGAAGTACGGCCCAATGACGCCGCCGGCCCATAAACCGCACCAAACAGTAATTTTTTCGGGAAGCAATGATGACTCATGGATTACGTGTGCATTGCTGTCTGACCAATAACGTATATTTTGCTTATTGACGAAGCCATTCAGCCAGAAATGAGCTTCATCGCTGAAGATGATTTTCCGATGAAAATCCGAATCATTTTCAAGTTGTTGCTCAGCCCAATTCACGAACATACGACGCTTATGGTGGTCAAGCGGCTTCAGTTCTTGCGTCAATTTGATCTTGTAAGGATGTAGGCCAAGATCTTTTCGCAAAATTCGCCACAACGACGTCACAGAGATGCCCAACGCTTGAGAACGACGTGTGAGAGACACATTTGGGCTTTCTTGAACTGAAGCCTCAGCGGCAGCAATATTCTCGACTCTACGGGCACTTCTTTGTCTCACTGGCACGGGAACATTCTGTACTGTGCCTGTGGATTCAAGTTTTTCCACTAGACGCTCAATTGTTGATCTGACAGGACGATTATGACGACCATAAATTGGACGTAGCGCTCTTAAAGTTGAGGCCACTGACTCCAAATTTCGGTAGTAAATTTTAATAATTTCGACTCGTTGTTGGCTCGTATATCTTTCCATGATGAAATGGCAAACCTTATTGAAGAGAAATGTCAAAAGAGCGGGAAAAAATATGGCGTCGTTTGCTGTCCCTATCGATTTACTTTTGTAGCGTCTCTGTTGAAAAACCCTTTAGATACTATAACTTGTTTGCGGTAAACGAAAGAACAGTTAATCATATTTGCCCTCGCTGCTACTAAATGGTTTCTGTTTACATTTAATGCCATACCCACGATATTGAAAGAAAACCTAAGCGAACGAAAGACAGTCACTCACTTTCGTTCTTATCCTTGGCTTCAAATGATATTCTGTGGTTGTGTGTTTACAAAATCTGGACCCACTCACTATACTCGCTGTCACCTATGCGAACAAAAATGTCAAAAAGAGCTCTCTTGTCTTTCGGTTGTCTCATAGCTCGAAATTACATAAAAGCTTGAAATCATAACAATTTTAATAAAACATGGATAGAAAAGAATGTTATTATAACTATACATGGGGCAAATTAATTAAATGTCAATTATTATTTGTTATTTACTCTGAATTTCCTGTCCAAATGCAAATTCTAAAAACTTTCAATACCATTGGCAATTGCACTTATTGTCAAATCATTTCCTTCATACGAGGGCGGATCAATAAGTGGGTGACTTTTCAAACTTCCCTCATAGTTATATGAAATGCAACACTGCTCCCATCAAGTACCACCTGTTAATAGACCACTGTAAAATTTTGAGCACGTTCTGTCATTTACTTTGCGTTTAACATCTGTTCAAAAAAAACAACCTCATGCATTTTTTTAAAAATGCTAAAAAGTCAATTTCGAGTGCTCACTAAACATAATTTTTTGCGAAAAAAAACCATCGATTTCAATGGTAAAAAAGAGGTTTACTGACTTTCGTTGTGGTCGCACAAGTACAAATGACGCTGAACGTTCTGGAGGGCCAATTGAGGCCAATACACCCGAAAATCTCAAAAAAATCCACGTTATGGTGTTGGGCGATCGAAGAGAAAAAGTGCGTGAGATTTTTGATGCCATAGGCATTTCATATGGCAGTGTGGTTTCGATTTTAAATGATCAGTTGGGTTTAAGAAAGCTGTCTGCAAGATGGGTGCCGCGTTTGCTCTCAATTGACCATAAACGTACGGGTGCGCACGGGTGTAGTCTGAATGGCAAAAATTCCCTGAATTGGCTACGAATTGGTAACTCATCCGGCATATTTTCCGGATTTATTATTTCCTATTTCCAAACCTAAAGAAATGGCTCGGTGGAAAGGGATTTAGCTCCAACGATGAAATTATTGATCACACAAATGCCTATTTTATGGATCTCGAAAAATCCAATTTTTTGGAAGGAATACAAAAATTGGAGAAACGGTTGACTATACTTTTTTTTGCAAAAAAACTGTGTTTCATACAATAATTCTCGGACTTATTGATCCGCCCTCTATATAAAAAGCCCCGCCAGAAATTATTGTCAAACATCGAAAATGAAAATTTTTTTCAAAAATTCCAAAAAAAGATTCCAATTTTGAGAAGTCGGCAGTTCCAAACACCTTGAGATAAATTAAAAAGTTTTATAATGTATTCTTTCCAGAAGTGCTTCCAATTTAGTGGTGTTTCAGAAATATTTATTTCCCTCAAATGACCGAGTTATTAACAAAAAGCTGAAAAAAGTCAATAAGATATTTGGCAATTTTGAACTTTGATAGAGAATATCTTAAGAACGATAAAAGATATTCCACAGCACTAAGAGTATTTTTTGTGTGCCTTGCATAGTATATTCTAAAAAGATAATCATCTTAGTAATCGGTTCATAAGTTTAGAAGTACCAGGCTTTGAAATTTGAAACAGCAGCAAAGTGCTCAACTTTGACACCCTGTGAGTCCAACTGTGTTAACATGTGACTCTTGATAGCATATTCTGAAATCCTGACTCCTCCTCTACAAATGTCTGTTATATTCCAAAATGATCAGAATAGTTGTGATATTATTACCCTGAATTTTCCAATCGGCCCCATTGTGTAACGCCTGGTTCAACGCAATACTGTTTTCCGCCAACTATGTGAGATATGGTTAATAAATCAGTTATGGCGATCTTTAAATTAGAAACAATTTTTCTACGTTGACTTCAGTGTTCGAGTTATCAAGATTGGGGAAATCCGATTTTAATTAAGGCGGGTATAGTGACATTATATGCTCCATTAGGTTGACTATATTGTAAACCTATTCCGGTGAAATGCAATGAAATTTGGAAAGCAGTAATATATTTAATATAGATATTAGGTTGGCTATATTGTAAACCTATTCCGGTCAAATGCAATGAAATTTGTTTTCCAAATAAACAATTATTTATATTAAATATTTTACTGTTTTCCAAATTTCATTGCATTTCACCGCAATATGTTTACAATGGCGCATATAATGTCACTATACCCGCCTTAATTAAAATCGGATTTTCCCAATCTTGATAACTCGAACACTGAAGTCAACGTAGACAAATTGTTTCTAATTTAAAGATCGCCATAACTGATTTATTAACCCTATCTCACGTAGTTGGCGGAAAACAGTATTAGCTCACGTGAAACGCAGGTAACATTTGCATGAAGTAATCATTAAAAAGTAAACGTCATGCATTGACTTACACAGTGCAGCACGAAAAAATATAATTATATACGGACACCAACTACGTGATAAAAGACCCAAAAATGACCCGTGTCTCCCAGTTTTGCCCAAAGTCATGCACTTTGTTTTATGGGGCTACAACGATTTGGGGCCTCGGTGTCATTTTTGCACAAAAAATTGTTAATTTTTTCAGGCTCATATCTTGCAAACCGTTCGGAATTTTAATTTACTCTCTGAGGGAAAGTTGTAGCTCTTGTCATAAACAACAAAAATTATGAACATATAAAGTCAAACAAACTTCATACACAAAGTCAAATTATAAACATATAATAATAATGACAAGAGCTACAACTTTCCCTCAGAGAGTAAATCAAAATTCCGAACGGTTTGCAAGATATGAGCCTGACAAAATTATCACTTTTTTGCAAAAATTAAATCGAGGCCCCAAATCTTTGGGGGCATATGAAAAAAAGTGCATGGCTTTTGGGAGACACGGGCCTTTTTTTGGGTATTTTAGCACGTAGTGATGTCCGTATATGATTATATTTCCATGACTTAAAAAATTACACACACAGTGATATTGATCCAAATAAATATTTCATTCTCTTGTACAAATTTTCTGTGATTTGTCCAGTTTTCAAAACTAAATAGCAAACTAATATCCCTTTATATTTTAGTAATTTTTCATAATGGGTGAAATAAAAAAACATTTGAATACGTTTATCTTATTTGTGGAGTTGGAGTTGGTGTCGAAGTGGGAGTGGAAGTTGGAGTCGCAGTTGGAGTCGTGTTTGGAGTAGGAGTTGAAGTTACGAATTTTAACATTTTGTAACTGGAGTCGGTGTATTAAACATATTATGAAACCTCAACAGCCCGTTGGAAAGCAATTTGATGGCGCTTTAAAAAATATCTTAGAGAATGCCATCGCTTTCCAATATCGATTTTGTTCTTAGTTCGACCCTGATCCATAGAATTATAAAGGTTTTGTTCTAAATAATGGAGGACATTTCGCCACACTGTTCGACAAATCGAAAGTCACACAAATGTTAATACATTAATAGAGTCCCTTTTTTTTGGGGTAACGTTAAACATAAATCCTCTCATGCTCTCAGAGCTAAGATTGTTAACATTGTCTCTCTCTCTCTCGCACAGACCCATAACACATAACAAATAAGTTCTCTCTTTGTAGGTGCTGCGTGAGTGAGCTAGGACACTTATGCTGTGTATAACAGTTATGGCAAATGGAAAAATAGCAACAATCATGAACGTTCGCAAAATACGCACACAGTTTGTTTAAAGGCAACGACTTGTTTACAACGGTAACGCGGAAATCCTTCTCACTAACGAAAGCAACAGCAAAGAAAAACGGCAAAGGATATCAAAAAGGAAATATAAAAATATATATATAGAAAGAATCCTGCAACCAAACTCATGTGAATTTGAAGCTACGCTTACATACACACACACACACACGTAAACGCGCGGAAAGGATACCGACTGTTTAAGTGTTGTAAAACTAAACTCGCACACACACACGCACAGGCAGGATAACAGGCAACAAAAATTGTAATATCCTGTGAAAGAAATACGGAAGGCAACACATTTTACGAATATTTCTTGTCAAAGTGTTTCATCACCGACCTCAACGTACCACCATTTTTTTTATATTTGTGGGTGTCGCAATTGCAGCCAATTTTGAGCAAACGAAAATAAATTTAAATTCAAACACCCTAAAGAAAAGGACAACAAAAGAAATACACAAAAACAGCGAAAATAGGAGAAAAAATTTAAAAAGTTGCACAACATCTTCAGCAAACAAAAAAAAAGTTTAGTGAGAAAACCAAAATTAAAAAAACACGATTTCCCAAATAAAAAGGATACAAATTTTGGGTTTAATTCGAGAACGAAAGCAAACGAAGTCTGGAATTAATCAACGCATCAACTGAGAAAAAAAAAGTTTCCTAATTCGTAGTACCCGCATGTGTTAATTAGTGAAAAATTAAGAAAAAAACAAATTTGGGATAAAAAATAACTACCCAAGTACTTATCCCCCCCAAAAAAAAAAAGAAGTGAAAAGAAAACGCCAAATATTGTTACCCCCTGCAAAGTGAATTATAATTGCGTCTCATAACAACAAAAAACACAACATTAAAAGGATAATAACTCAAGTTAGCTGAAATTGAAACGCCACCGCAGAAAATTAAATATATAAGCTCGAGCCACCACTAACAAACTCCTAACATAATCCTGTTTTTGGCGTTCTGCAAGGACAGGGATTAACTTCACTTGAGGCGGCATAAGATGATAAGTAAGTGTTGCAACTTAATTAATATTCTCAGAACAATGAAACCCCTTAATTAAATAACTCAAATTGATATGTGTGTTGGAAGAATTCTTATTACCTACAAAAGCATTATCGAACAGTGGGGGAAATTAAAGAAAATATATAAGTAATATTGGGCATTTCAAAGCAGCTAATGAATTTGCTAAGGCAACTTAAAGAGTCTTTCAGAATCTCATGAACTTTGGAGAGAGAGAAGTCGGATAGTTGTCAAGTTTTTCAGTTCACTTCCTCAGGATAATAATTTCTTTACAAGCTGTCACACATCGGAGCTTTTCCCCATTTAAGGAGATTTCGCAGAAAATAGATAGGAAAGCCTGTACACACATTTAAGTCAATTAAAAAAATGTCCTTTTCCAATTACTTTGGCCCATTTACATACATACCCCTGTATTCATACCGAAAAGTAAGACACTGGATGTACACTCCCTACAAAGAGTATCTAACTAGAATGTTTTTTAAATTAGTTGCTCGTTAGTTAAGTATTGATTCATAACACTTTGTTATCAACTGTCTATGTCTAATATGAACATACCTGTTTTAGTTAAATTCAGCTCTGATAGTTATATTTGTTGTTGCTAAATCGACAGCTGTTCGTCAAAAGTTGGCAAGCATTCGGTGGCTTCGTGGAACACAGTTTAGTTAAAGTGTTATCAATTTGAACAATCTTGGAGAGTATCCTAAACTTTGGAAATATAATAGTGAAATAGTATTCCAGGTCTTTATTTCTTGACAAATCAATTGGCCAGGACAACAATTTCTTCCCATGCTAGTTCAAAAGCTGTGATATGTCTGCTCTGTTCCTCATTAAACGGGATTTCGCAGATAAGATTTAGATTTTCGCAGATAAGAACCTGTGCAGAAATTGCAGTCGTTTCAACAAATCCTTAGTCTTTTGCTTAGTCCCTCGTTGATCAAGAGTTGATTCATGATTGCCTCCTAACTACTATCTAGCTCTAGTATGAACATATCCGTTTTAGTCAGAGACAACCCTGAAGCGTTATAAACCTAAAGAATCTATCAGGATCTCCTGCGCTTTGGTAAAATAAAAGTAGAATTGTTTTCCAGTTCTGAATTTCTAGGCAAAAGATATAGAAAAACCGGTTCAGATATATAAGTTGATTCAACCTATCCTTATCCTTGGGCTTAGTCCCTCGTTAATCAAGACCTGATTCATAACTGGTTCTTATCTACTGTCTAACTCTACTATAAACATGTCTGTCTTAGTCACACACAACTCTGACAGTCATGAGAGATTTCGGCAGATATGAGTTGGGAGAACCTGTGCAGAAATTGCAGTCGATTCAACCAATCCACATCCTTTGTGTTAGTCAGTCGTTAGTTAAGAGTTGATATATAACTACCTCCTATCTACTGTCTAGCTCTACTATAAACATTTCTGTTTTAGTCACAGACGATCCCAATAGTCATGATTTTTCTGAGTATAATGTGAGCTGTCCATCAAATGTTTACATGTATTCGACTGCGTCTTAGTCACTCGCTGAATACAGTTTAATTGAAGGGTTACAAATTCAAAGAATTTTCGAGAATCTCCGAAACTTTGAAAAGAGACAAGTAGAATAGTTTTGGAGTTCTTCCTTCTGGAGTTTTTAAGATTTTTCTTAGTATAACGGCAGCTTTGGTATTGGCTTAGTCTCTGGTTTGTCAGGATTTTATTCATCACAATTTCATATCTACTGCCTAACTCTAATATTGGCGTTAGATAAACGCCAGATATTCGCCATAGGTTAGCATGAATTTGTATGATTTGCAGCCGCTCGTTGGGCACAGTTTATTTGATTTATATTATCGTTAGTCAGACGATAGCCGGCGGCTAACTTATCGTTACAACATGATGAAGAGATTATACTCAGTCATTAAATGACACAATGATGCACTTTAAAGGATTTGAAAGAGATTTGAAAGCTTTTTACCCATTGTATGAAACTAATAATATTATAAACTGTTTTCCATTTTTGCATCGGATTTGCTTTAAAATTGCAGTAATGAAAAAATCTACATGCCCTACGTAACGACACGCAGAAAAAACGAGCCCAGCAACATATTGTAGGAATCATATATATGTTTGAAATCATTGTTTTCATGAATTGCAGATCTGATGCGTTTTTGTTCCTTTGTTGTCTGTCAGGTAGAATTTCTAGCAATTTTCAACAAACAAAGTCACAGTTAGGGCAGAACAACATATATTATAGCCTATTAATCTTTGTGTCTCCAATATGCATTATGGAATAGCAAACACAATATGTTTGTACACAAACAACAGACGTTGTTTTCACTTGGGGAGGTAAATCTTATCATAATTACAGAAAAATACTCTTCTCATACCAAAGATATACCATTTTGGAAATGGCAGAACACGGGGTTTAATAACAGACAATACATAGGGAACCAGGTTTTGTGCTGCCTTTCACGTAAAATTAAAAATTTAATAAAAAACTAGTTTTTAGAGGAAAAAAAACTTATTAAAAATTTGGATATCATAATGAAATTTTGGGATATGTAGACAAAATTGCTCCTAAATTAATGACTAACAGCTTTTTACATTTTTCCCCAACAAAATAGTCAAATTCCCACAGCGGGGTAAATATGTCCCAAAATGGGATATTTTTTTGGTAAAATAGTAGACATGACATTATTTACCGCAGGGATGTGATAATACTTTTTGGTTACGGAGTAAACATATGGGGTTAATAAAATATGGTATACATTTTCTAATCAATGCTTTGGCATTTGCGAATTACCAAAATGACTCAACGAGAGCACTATGCGCATCCTGCAGGAAAATACAAGCGAAATAATGTGGTCGCCTTTTTGGAAAAAGCAGTAAAACGGCTTCCATTTTTGGAAGTTTAGTCTTTAGATGTGTTTAAATTTTGTTTGAAGTAACATAGTATTTGCACCATAAATGTGGTTAGTGTGCGCGGCACTTGTACATGAGATCCTGGGTTCGAACCCGGCGGTCACCTCGCATAGTGACGGCGACACTATCGAGTATATAGCCATGAAAAAGCTTCTCAAAATACCGTTCGGAATCGGTGTAAAACTGTAGGTACCAATCAGTGAGTGAAAACTGGAAAGCGTACAGCTCAGTGATTGTGAGAAGTTCTCCCCTGTCCCTTCATGGGATGTAATGGGAAACCATTTTTTTTATTTATTTATAGTATTTGCTCCAAACTTTCCACTGGTTTATTTACAAATTTATAGATAATGCAACAATATATATCGTTTGTAAATCGGGCTACCAATGACATCGCACATTTAAAAACACGTAACCAATCTCCCCAATATATATATGGCATTTTTTTCTTATAACGTAAATATCTCTTAAACTATGAGATATAGCCCACACATGGAGGCATATTTTTTGTAGGCATTTGCAAGCACTATCACCACGCAAAATATCCTTGCAAACAGCTCATAATTGTACATTTAGCACACAGTTAAAAATTTGGACCAGATTTGAGAGGGTTCCCAGTAGCCCTCATACCCACTAGGTATCCAAAATTGTCCATATCATCTTCAAAATACCTCTGCCCTAAGCATGTGAAATTTCATCACGATGTCTTATTCCGTTCAAATCTTACAGTATTAATTCAAACAAAAAATTTGGAACCACTGTGAAACGTGGTTGGCTGATATTATAATGTTATTAATTTGTACTTACATAATTCAGAAACAGTAACTGCAAATTCAAAACGTTCTTTCACAAAATTGTTTAAAATGTATGAATCTTTTAATGTGCATCACTAGTTCTTTTAAATTTTCATACAAATTTAAAGCAAATCCGATGCAACAATTGCTAACAGTCAATAATATTATTAGTTTCATACAATGGGAGAAAGGCTATAACTCTGCAACGGTAACAGCAAATTCAAATTTTTTTTTACAAGTTTGCTTGAAATTTATCCGTCTATTAAAGTGCATCATTAGTTTTTTAAAATTTCATAGAAATTTTAAAAGTTATAAAGCGTTATTTACAAAATTTGTGGAAAATTGCCAAAACTGGTGGCTTTTGCAAATACAATAGAAGTTTGGACGATTTGCTATAAAAATGTTGACTTACAAACTAAGGAAGTCGTGGTTTTGGCCGAGTGTTAAGTAAATTTGAAAAAACCTTCTGGAATACCCAAGTTTTGGGGGAAATTCGACTTGCGCGACCTCAAAAGCTCTTCCGAAAAATCTTAAAAATATCTCAAAACTACTTTACCCTATATATAACATTTCCAATACAGCTTGAATAACCATGAAAATCCAGAAAAAAACATTTTTTGGGACACCCTAATGTAAATATGGGGCATTTCACGTGAACCGGACAACAACAAAATTTCCAATGAAACACTGGGCAGCATCGTGGACAACAAAATTATAATTTTCTGCAAAATCACCTCTGTAATATAAGCATGAGGTTTTAAAGTGTCCAAGGCATCACACAAGCTATCTACAAAATCATCTGTTAATTTTTTTTTAACAGCGATAATAATTTAATTCAAAAAACAACGAACGTTCCGCTGCTTTTTGCAAATTAGTTTTAAATTCTTTTTTCTTGTATTCAATTTTATTTCAAAGTATTGTATTTTTTGTTTATGAAATTTAAAATTATTAAAAATTATATTTATTCTTTTTGTAATATATTTTATACAGTAAACTTTCAATTTCTTTATTTTAAGAATTTATTAATTTAGCTTTATTTTTCAACAAAATTAAATTTTATGTTTTAACAAATTTACTTCGACGTCTGCCCGAGTTGATCTTGTATGCAGCGAATGAAATTTTTCTAGCATTGTCCATTTTCGCGGATTCGACCAACTCAATGACCTAAATAGCGACGTCCACGTAAACTCTGCAGTTTTCGTTGGGCGCACCTAAATGACTCAATCGTACGTTGAGCGTATCAATCATGCAATGTGTAACATAAGATGGTTTAATAACAATTCAAATCATTGACTAAACTCGACTCGACTTTTTTGAAAATAATATACTATAAAATATATATATTTTTTTTACTATATAAAAAAATAATATATAAATATAAAAAGCTCTTGACCTTGAACAAATTTAGAAAATTGTAAGTTTAGAAAACCGACCAAGTAAAAACTCCCGCAAGGGAAATGATGAATATTAATAACAATAACAATATTAATTTCATTATCTATACTTTCAATTCAATGATAAAAAAATTCAATCTAAAAACCCAATAATAATAAAGAAAATTTACGAAAACATGTTGATTTTCCAAAACATGCTTCCCGCAACAGATATTAATTAGGAAGCGGTCTGTGCCGAGCCACGTTCCAAATTGCACATCTATCACGTGATTGCCACCAAATATGAATTTTAGATGATCACGGATTCCGCTTAAGCCAGAACCAGAATTACAGCATTCATTTGGCTGTGATTTCGTAGTTATTAAATAACATCATACTCATTCATGTACGAGGGCGGGTCAATAAGTCCGTGACTTTTTGTATGAAACACATTTTTTTTGCAAAAAAAATGTATTCTTCAACATAATCTCCTTTTAACACAATACACTTAGTCCAACGTTTCTCCAATTTGTATATCCCCTCCAAAAAAATAGGGTTTTTCGAAGTCCATAAAATAGGCATGTGTTTGATCAGTAATTTCATCGTTGGAGCTAAATCTCCTTCCACCGAGCCATTTCTTTAGGTTTGGAAATAGGAAATAGTCACTGGGTAGCTAAATACGGAGCATATGGCGGATGACGTACCAATTCGTAGCCCAATTCATGGAATTTTGCCATTGAGACACACACGTGTGCACCCGTGCGTTTATGGTCAATTGAGAGCAGACGCGGCACCCATCTTGCAGACAGTTTTCTTAAACCCAACTGATGATTTAAAATCGAAACCACACTGTAATATGAAATGCCTATGGCATCAAAATTTTCACGCGCTTTTACTCTTCGATCGGCCAACACCATATCGTGGATTTTTTCGAGATTTTCGGGTGTATTGACGACCTCAATTGGCCGTCCAGAACGTTAAGCGTCATTTGTACTTGTGCGACCACAACGAAAGTCAGTAAACCACTTTTTTACCATTGAAATCGATGGTGCAGTATTAATCCAGCTTTTCCTTGGTTTGATTAACGGTTTTTTTTCGCAAGGAATAATGATTAATTCAAATTAAATGATTAATTAAATACAATTAATGAGCACTCGTAATTAACTTTTTTCCATTTTTAAAAAAATGCACGAGGTTGTATGTTTTGAACAGCTGTTAAACGCAAAGTAAATGAATGAATTTGCTCCAAATTTGACAGTAGTTTATTAAGAGGTGGCACTTAATGGGAACAATGTTGCATTTCATATAACTACGAGGAAAGTTCGAAAAGTCACAGACTTACTGATCCGCCCTGTACATTAATATACATATCTTTCGAATCACTGCATATCCCATTTTGAAACTTGTAGTGCATTATACTCGTAAGAATACTTTAAGCTAATTTCGAATTAAAAAAAAATTTTAAAAAAGTTAAGCGAACTTTTAAAAATTTTAGTTTGAAATGGTCGCTCCCGGTTTTGCTCATGAACAGTTTTTGATGCGTTAACATCTATAGGCGCAATTCACAAAGTGAATACATCCAAACACAGTTTGTACGACTGCGATCAAATAGATTGTCCGACTGCGACCACAGATTGTGGTGTGTTAAACTCCTCCGAAACGGCTGGACCGATTTGTATGAAATTTTGTGTGCATATCGGGTAGGCCTCAGAATCGGACAACATCTATTTTTCATATTTGTGCGACTGCGAAACACAGGTTATCAAACAGCGAAAAAAAACACTGATATACCGGCAGCGAACATAGACTAATACTTACAGTAGACCTAATAGTTCTCTCACCAAATTTATGACATTTGGCCTGGTGTGATATTTACGTGCGATGTTGAAAAGAATTGCTTTACTAATACCAGATAGAGGCAATAATTCAAAACAACGATCAAAATAACAACAACGGCATTTCGTTTTGTGTGTTAAAATTACTATGTTAAATACAACACAAATGTATGCTAACTATAACAGTTAATAAAAAAGTTTAAAACACATTTAAATTTCACAGTTTTTCACCAAAATGGCATGAAAAATTAAAGCAAAAAGTTATTGTAATCCCACCTGGTGTATGTCACTTTTCGTCAAACATCTCTCTATCACACCGACCGCATCACGAAGAGTGTGAAAGGAAACTTCAGATGAGCAAAATATTTTCTCTAGTAAGATTTACTCTATGGCAGCGAATACTTGTCTTGTTTGGGTGCGGAGCACTCTCAGAGCAAAGAGAATAATGACATAGTTATACGTAAATAAAAATTAGATAGCAAGAGAGCAACGAAAATTGTGTGAACTTGTGTAGCGTATGTATGAACATAATAATGTACATAATAAGTGTACACGTGTCTGTTGCTTTGCATTCTCTTTGTTTTTTGTGGGAATAAAACAAAAAGTATTAAGCAAGAAAATAATGACACATGTGCTTGCACTGGTCTTTAAATATTTTTAAGTATTATTATTATTTAAATGTAACGTCGTCATATGATTGAACGCTCTTTTTTTATTTTCCAATGTAACATTTACTAATGTGTTAATAGAAATTGAACAGGTACCGTCGTGTAACAATAAAGTGTTAACACATCGCCCGTGAGTTCGAACACTCATTGGATTTTTTTTTACTCAAATTTAATATAATTTCTTAAAAGAGCAGACAATTTTCTATGCCAATCGCGCACCTTGTAATAACTTTTTTTTATTCGAAAAAATACTTTAAATTTTAAAAACGTCATACTTTTACAATCCCATATCATGAGAAATAAACATCATACAAGAGAAATATTGCGTGTTCACTTTCATACCTACAACAAGTACAGTTAAGCTAAATATGAAAGAATTTGAAGAAAAAAAAAATTTTTTGGGTTCTCCGCTCCACGTGAAATACCCCATATAGAAAATATGCAAACGTAAAATGAATTAGAGCAATTTGTGCAAGGTCAATCTTCAATTACTGTCAATTACTGTCAAGTCCAACAATTGTCTACTCCTATGCTAATTATTCAACATATAACTGATAATAAGTAAACCAGGATTAAGGAATCTGCTAAATTATATCGAAGACTGCCAACTACTTTTAATACCATATTCGTTGAGAACTTCAACTGTCTTATGAATATAAACAGTATAAAAATATTTTGTAGTGCTATAAAAGATAAATTTATATTTTTAAATTTTTCATATTCTCGTTCATGGAATTAATATACAAAAACTCCTACAATATGCATCGCTCATTGTTTAAACTTTGTCAAAATGTAAAGTTTTAATAGAAAACAAATTGAAAAAATATATACAAAACCCCTGCCCATACTCGTATTGTGGGTAAATCAGTTGTACTACAGCAGCATTGTTGCAAAGGATCCATTCTCTGGTTTTTACACTTTATTGTTGTTAGCAGTTCTTTTGTTGATTGTTGCTTTTGATGAAATTCAAATAATAGCGTTTTCTCGGTTCCACAGGAATAAAAACCTCACATTCTCGTCAAGTTTGTGCGAAAACAATTGCAGTATTTAGTGTAGAATCCTTTTGTTTCATTCCCCCACGAAAGGATAATGTTGCTTTATATTAAGTTAGTAATACGTTTTCGTAACACTTAGTGCGATAATGGAGTGTATTCAAAATATAATTTACTTTTCGCAAAGATACTAATCAGTTTGATTGTGTAAGCAAACTAATATGCAAAATACTGGTGGAATATATGCAAAGAAGTTGCGGAAATTGCATACAAAATGCATACTTGTCAACTCAGGCTGTCTGTCACGAGATCTACTTAAAAATCGTAATTAAGAAAATAATAACAATATTACGTTCAAGGCGTGTAAAACCATTAAAAGCTAAAGTTGCTTGTTGCTGACAAATAACGTCAGCCTGGAGATAAATAAGAGACTATTACTTTCAAATAAAAGCTATTTTGGGCTCAACAAGCAGTTTAAGAGCAAAGTCCTCTCTGGACAGAGACAAAAGTCCAGCTATACCAGACTCTCATTTTACCTGTCCTGGCATATGGCTCCGAAACTGGGGTTTTATCGCACGCGTATGATCAGTGAGTGTAACACTAGAACGCGCACAGCTCACTGGTTGTGAGAAGCTCTCCCTAATCCTTACATGGGATGTAACGGGAAACCATTTATTTATTTACTTTCTGAAAAACACCTGGGAGTATTCGAGAGAAAAATTCCCCGAAAAATCTATGATCCAGTTAAAGAAAAGGGCGAGCACCGACGACGTTGGAACCAAATGCTATATAATTTGCAGGCGAATCGAATTAGTCCAATTGCGTTGGCTACGCCATGTTATCAGAATGGATGAAGATGGGCAAGCGCGAAAGGTTTTTGATAACGTTCCCTGTGGAAGCACGAAAAGAGGACGACCAAGACTCCGATGGAAAGACCAGGCTGAAAAATCCTTCAGTATCCTTGGTGTTACTAACTGGCGAGAAAAGGCGAAGGATAGAGTCAGTTGGGAGAATATGTTGAAATTTGTTTAATTTGTTTGTTTAATTAATATGTGTAAGACGTCTGACCTCATGAGGTTCAAAAATAGTCAATAAAAGTAAAGTAAGTACTCGATAGTGTCGCCATCACTAAACGAGGTGGCCGTCGGCGAAGGAAGTTTAAGCTGCTCAAAGCAGGAATCGAGCACACGTTCTCATGGACAAGAGACGCGTACACTAGCCCTTGCACCACCGACGGCCATTAACTTTTGCTGCAGCGAAATATATCCTACAACGATTTTAAGACCAGCATAAGCAATTTTCGCAATCACTTTTCGCTATTTTTCTTCAATTTCTTTTGGGCTAAACAGATTATGGTTTTTCTTCAAATAGAAAAAATGTAACTAGGATATGAACTCATGTTGGCGAATGATCGTTTCTACGTTTGTAACTCTTCTCATCAACCGTAGCTTTCTTGAAACTGCTTAATTGAAACTGTCATCGACGGGGTGACTCTCCTCTTTATCTCAAATGACAGAAAACCCCTGATCTAATTGCAGAAAACCCCTAATCTGTTTAGCTCAAAGGAATTTGAAAATTTTTTCCTTTTACAAATTTTCAAGTTTGTTTTTCATTTTTGGAAAATTGAAAAATTTTCATTTCTTTTTTCGACTTTCTTCAACTGTATCTCATACATGTTTAGAGCGTTGGTACGAGGGCGGATCAATAAGTACGTGACTTTTCGAACTTCCCTCGTAGTTATATGAAATGCAACACTGCTCCCATCAAGCATAGAAAAATACATACCATAGAAGCTTTTATTCGCTCAATAAATTAAACGTCATAGGTACGATGGAAAGTAAACATTGGATGGTGGAAAATATGGGTTCAATAATACCAGATGGTGGCAATAGTATACAGCGATCCACAAAGGAACAACAACCGAATTTCGTGTTTTTATGACAAACTAGTTGTGTTAAATACAATACAAATGTATACCAACGATAAAAGTCAACAAAAAAGTGCTAAATATATTTAAATTTTTCAGTTCTACACCCAAACGGCAGGAAAAAGTTAAGTGAACATATTTTGTAACTCCACCTGGTGTAAGATAATTTTAAATTTAATTGCTCTCATTTCCACAAACCTACGATGAAGTGCGTGAAATGAAACGTCAGATGAGAGAATAAGTTTATCTACGTATGTATTAGTATATGCCATCAAGTACCACCTATTAATATACTACTGTCAAATTTTGAGCAAGTTCCGTCATTTACTTTGCATTTAACATCTGTTCAAAACATAAAATCTTGTGCAATTTTTTACAAATGGAAAAAAGTGAATTTCAAGTGCTTATTAAAACTTTATTTTTTGCGACAAAAAAACGTCAATCAAACCCAGGAAAAGCTTGATAAATACTATGGGGACTATGCACCATCGATTTCAATGGTAAAAAAAATTGGTTTACTGACTTTCGTTGTGGTCCCACAACTACAAATGACGCTGAACGTGCTGGTCGACCAACTGAGGTCAATACACCCGAAAATGTCAAAAAAATCCCCGATATGGAGTTGGCCGATCGAAGAGTAAAAGTGCATGAGGTTGTTGATGTCATAGGCATTTCATATTACAGTGTGGATTTTAAATGATCAGTTGGGTTTAAGAATGCTGTCTGCAAGATGGGTGCCGCGTTTGCTCTCAATTGACCATAAACGTAATCGTATGAAAACTTCAAAGGATTGTTTGGAGTTGTTTAATTGGGCTACGAATTGGTACCTAAGCCGCCATATTCTCTGGAATTAGCCCCGAGTGAATATTTCCTATTTCCAAACCTAAAGAAATGACTCGGTGGGAAGAGATTTAGCTCCAACGATGAAATTATTGATCAAACAAATGCCTATTTTATGAACCTCGAAAAATCCTATTTTTTTGGCAGGGAAACAAAAATAGGAGAAACGTTGGACTAAGTGTATTGAGCTAAACGGAGATTATGTTGAAAAATAATTTTTTTTTCCAAAAAAAGTGTGTTTCATTCAATAAGTAGCGGAATTATTGATCCGCCCTCGTACTCTTTTATTACAATTTTAGGATAATAGTATCCATAGAGTAGTGACGTGTTGCCATTGCTCTCGTCTGTCATTGTTCCATTGTTCTCATCTGACAATTCGTTTCACACTATTCGTGGTGCGGTCGGTGCGATAGAGAGTTATTTGACGTACATTGACTTCCACCAGTTGGCATTACAAAAATTTTTGACTTACATTTTTCATGCCATTTTGATGAAAAACTGAAATTTAAACGTATTTTGGACTTCTTTCTTAAAGATCAGCATCACTAATTTTCCTTCGCATTATAGTGTCACAGTCTAATTATGTTTCATAAGAATCCATTGAAAAATTAGTGAATTTCACGAAGCTGATTTGACAGAACTCCATAATTTTAAAAAATTGAAATAATTAAATTTTAATTGTCAGAAAAATAGGAAAACGTTAATAATTTTTGAATAACGCTGGGAACAACAAATTTTGAATTTTTATCTCGAAGCTCTACCAAGACTTCGATGGAAAGACCAGGCTGAAAATCCCTCGGTATCCTTGGTGTTAATAACTGGCGACAAAAGTCGAAGGATAGACTCAGTTGATGAAATATGTTACAATTTTTTTAATTTACTTATTTGTTTGTTTAATTAATGTGTTTAAGGCATCTGACCTTATGAAATTGTAAAATAGCTAATAAATGAAAAGAAAGTAAATACGAAGTATTTGTCTCAGACAACGATTAACAAACGTTTGAACCTTCTTCATTGTCATTGTCGTCAAGCTCCAAGTAGTATAACCGTACAACGTCACAGACTTCACACTGCAATTGAATGTTCGCAATTTTGTCTTTTCCGATATCCTCTTATTCCGCCATAATTTGTGCAGGTTTAGAAATGCAACACGGGCCTTATTCAAACGATCAACTATATCCGCCGCGGAGCCTTCAACCTTAGTAATAATGCAACTTAAATGATTCACTGAATCCACGTCTTTAATTAACGACAAATTTCACGTAATGGTACTGTTAATTGTCCACCATGATCGTGTGATTTAACCCCGTTGGATCATTGATTTGGGGTTCTGTAAAGTCATTCGTCTATGTGCACGCTTAAACAAATCAGCTTCTCTAACATATTCTCCCAAACATATTCTGCAGAAGCCGTGTCTACACACTTCAAACATTCATATGTTTGCAACTACCAAACTCACTTATATTTACATGTAAACAGTACCATGTTTACTGGCAAACATATATGCTTTTACGTGGAAACATATACGTGTTTTCCCCAAACCTGCACATACCTGTAAATTTATGCGTGTTTCCCTCCCAATCATAATGATATTTAGAGACGAATTATTCTTCGATTTCAATATATTTATTTAATTAATTTATTATAATTAATTTTAAAAATACAAATCCACAGTTATAAATAATTAATACAAAAAAATAATAGATTTAAAAGACCCATTTTAAATTTATTTGCATTGAATGCATTATTTGTTTTTTTTCATGAAATGAGAATCTGCTGCTCTTTTGCTTCCCCTTTCTTTGTTGTTTCTCAAGTTTTTTGTTTTCAGAAGGTTTCAGGTATGCGTTGGTTATCACTATGCATTCGTACTCAAACAATATATTTACTTATATATACAAACCTAGTTCATGTAAGCCCGGCGTGGTTTAATTACTTTAGTTTTTTTTATTATACTTATTTCACAAATGTTCCGCCGTTCCGATTTTCTCAGTAAAGACTCAGACAAACAAAGGGGTTCACGTTGTTGACCTTTCCAGTTTCTTTCCTCAAAATCGTTTCTCACACAAACACAAAAACTAATGCAACATCACGCACCATTTGATCGTCCGAGCCTTCGTTGATTCGTTTTTCTATGATCAAGCGTTTTTCATAGCATCTGTCCGATGAACCATTGACGACTAAATACATGAAACTAAAACGCAATACACCAGCCCAAATAAGAAACACTGACTTCATCTGTAATATACACGCGCATTCAGGAATATTGATTAATCTCTGACTGAGAGAATAAGGCAAAAATGCAGATAAACACTTACAAGATAGACGCTCTCATTGTACCTCTTTTATTCTCTTGCTCCCGAGAGAGTATAAACCATAGAGTAAATATGGGTAGAGAAAATCTTTCACTCACCAAATTTCTGACATTTGTCCTCGTGTGATGTATACGTTTGATGTAGAAAAGATTTGCTTTACTAATACCAGATAGAGGCAATGGTTCAAAACAACGAACAAAATAACAACAACGGCATTTCGTTTTGTGTGTTAAAATTAATGTGTTAAATACAACACAAATGTGTATGCTAACAATAACAGTCAATAAAAAAAGTTTAAAACACATTTAAATTTCACAGTTTTTCACCAAAATGGCATGAAAAATTAAACCAAGAAGTTATTGTAATTCCACCTGGTGTATATCACTTTTCGTCAAACATCTCTCTATCACACCGACCGCATCACGAAGAGTGTGAAAGGAAACGTCAGATGAGACAAATGGCGGCTCTATTATAAATTTACTCTATGGTATAAACTAACACAAACACAGCTGTATTTGTATAACAAACACAAAGATATTTGGGTCGCAAACACATATATTATAACATATTAATCATTGTGTCTCAAACATGTAATATTGAAAAACAAACACAATGTGTTTGGGCACAAGTATATTATATTTGCGACAAGCTCCAAAAACATTTTATATTTGCATCCGAACAACATAAAAATACCGATTTTTTAGCGTGTGGATAAATTAGACACAAATGAACAAGTAGAAATAAACATTTTACAAGTTATTGGCGAGATATGTGAAAATTTAAGTCGGACCATGTCCGCGCCAGCCATAACAGTCTCATGGCCAAAGTCATATTTAAATATTAATGGCATAAAATTATCTATCCAATAAGGCCAGTTTAATTGATATTGAAAACATTTTTCTTTGATTTATTTTGATTTAAAATTCTGTTACTCTAAACAAAATGCCATTTAGAAGAAATAATATGCGTGACATCCTTGTATAACTCCCACAAAATTTTCCATCCTTTCCATTAAAACAAAATTTTTACACTGTAGCCCTGTGCAGTTCACGGATGATGGACACTACCCGCTCGTTCTAAAAGTGGCGATTAACTACATGACACTAGTTGCATAACTAGTTATAAAGTTCACTAGTTCTATTTTTGACTAAATGTAATCTATAGAGAAACCAATCGAAACTCTTTTGCCCCATCACATCGGTAAGACTTTCGTCGTTTACAACACGAATGAAAACGATGTGCTTGACAACAACACTAATAAAAAAACTTCACTAAAGAATTGTTTTGCAATAACAAAAAAAGCAGCACTGTTATTCTACCGCAAAAATGCAAACAGCATGTTGCTCTGCTGCAAACAGAAAAGTCTTCATCTGAAATTGCTGTTAACAAAAACGGTATTTCAAAAAAGTTTGCGTGGAGAAAAGATTATTATGTAACTCTTAAATATTGATAGAATTATTTTTTTGGGAATTATCTTTTGTGCACCTTTTCATTTAATTTTTTTTTTAAACCAAGTACCCATTTTATTGTTATAGAATATAGATAAGTTAATAAATATAGAAAATAGTACACATCCTTCTTTGTTGGATTACTGGTTACTTAACTGATAAACTCATGGAACCACAGTTGTAAATAGTTGCATGGTAAACAGATGTGTACTACTACGATAGAATTAGCGAAGGAACTAGTTCGATGGTACTAGGATATACCATAGACTAATACTTAGAGTAGACCTAATAGTTCTCTCACCAATATTATGACATTTGGCCTGGTGTGATATTTACGTTCGATGTTGAAAAGAATTGCTTTACTAATACCAGATAGAGGCAATAGTTCAAAACAACGAACAAAATAACAAAAATAACATTGTGTTAAATACAACACAAATGTATGCTAACAATAACAGTCAATAAAAAAGTTTAAAACTCATTGAAATTTCCCAGTTTTTCACCACAACGACGTGAAAAATTAAAGCAAGAAGTTATTGTAATTCCACCTGGTGTATTTCACTTTTCGTCAAACATATATCTAACACATCAACCGCATCAAGAAGAGTGTGAAAGGAAACGTCAGATGAGCCAAATATTCTCTCTAGTATGAGATTACTCTATGGGATGTACATACATGTATTACTATGGAACTAGTTAAATACTATTCAATAGTTATCTGAGGCGTAGTCAATTGACTACTGCCTAGGACATGCCCATGTTAAATTCGCCTCTTAAAATCATTGCAAGTGGAACTAGTAGTGGTTGGTTTGGAACTAGAGTTATTCTAGTTTATAACTAGTTACGCGTACAAGTGGGTATCTGTCAGGCATCCATATTTTGGTCAATGTTGACAATATTGAGTTATGGTGTACACAATCAAACGCTTGTGCGAAGTCTACGAAAAGTAGATACAGAGATGAGTGTAGTTCAACTGATTTTTTTATGATTATAAGAAGTGCGTTCAGGTGGTCGGCACACGAACGATCAGACCTGAAACCCGCTGCAACAGCACAATTGGCTGCACCATCGGCGAGATTCGCTGAAGCACAAGTATAAGGATCGCCATTACTTTGCCTATTGTAATTGTAATTGAGAAATGTAATACCTTTCCAGTTCCTGCACAGCATTAGATAACCTTCTTTCGGGATAGTGATAATTGAATAGAGGTGGTTACTAATAATTAAACTACATTAAATGTGTTTTTTAAAAATTGCGCTATTTTTCGCCATCGTTGCTTAATTCTATAGTCCCTTATCTGAATATGAAAATTCATTATAGCCATTTCACACAAGACCATAAATTTCCATAAATGTTAACATTTCCCCATACAAATTTGACACTTTTGAGGTTCAACATCTTTGGAAAATGTCCCTTCTCATTTTGTTTCACCCAACATTAGTGTACAACCACAATCAGGGCGATAAATTTGGCGTCAATTCAAAATACGTTGTCGATAAACACAATCACTTGGCATACAAATTTATCACCCTTGTTTCCTTTTAAATTTTTTTATTAACACACACACACACTAATCTAAGAAATTATTCTTAAATTATAATTTTCTATAAGTCGGAAGGACAAAAACCGCTTCGCCTGTACTTTTGTACACTATAGAATATGAATTTAAAATTTAGGTTCATGATTCTTTTAAAAAATTTAAATAATTAAATTTTAATTGTCAGAAAAATAGGAAAACGTTAATAATTTTTGAATTACGCTGGGTACAACGTGTCATCTTGACGTCAGAGAAATAAAACGAATTCTAATTTTTGTCGTCTACGCCAGAAACGACATCAAACATCACTTCTTGTTTTTCTTCCATAAAACAAAATGTACAAAATTCCATCGATAACGTTATCGCTCTGATTGTGTTCATACACTTATTCGATAATTTTAAGTTCAACACCAGAAAAATCTAGCAAAAAAGAATAAACAAAAGAGAAAATGTATTTAACGCTGGTGGTAGCGATACAACAGCTGACTTAATTTTTATCATACAAAGGGTATTTCAGTAAGAATGCACTATTTAATTTCAAAATCAAATTACGTATTTCTTCAGATAGTTGTGATTTTTTTCATTGGATTGTAGGCAAGACATGTTCAGATTAAGTATGGAATAAGAAATCCATCAAATGGCCTCCACGGCTTTGACGGCTGGGCATTACTCTTCTCTTGAAATTTTCATAGACTTTTTCATAGGAATGTGGCTGTATCTCACCGATGATGCGTTGAATCTCCAATTTGAGCTCAGGAATTGTTTCCGGTTTGTTCGCATAACCCCGAGATTACACAAAACCCTAAAGAAAGAAACCACACGGCGTTAAAGCGCATGATCTTGGTGGCCAGTTGACATCAACATTTCGAAAGAGTATTTGTTCTGGAAATCGTTGCTGCAATTAATCCATTATTTCATGCGCGGTGCGGCAGGGGTCGCCGTCTTGCTGAAATCACATGGCGTCCAGATCCGTGCCATACAGTTGAGACTACACGAACTCCGTTATCATTTTCCTGCAACGAATACCGTTCACAGTCACTGCAATTTAGTTCTCATCTTTAAAAAAGTAAGGCCCAATCGCGCCGCCTATCCAAAACCCGCACTAGAAAGTTGGTCGTTGTGGATGCAGTTGTTTCTCGTGAATTGCATGAAGTTTTTTAGAGCCCAAAATTCGACAATTTGGTATATTCACGAAGCCATTGAGATGGAAATGCACTTCATTGGAGAAGAATAATTTTTTAGAAAAATTGGCATTGACTTTTGCTCCATTACCCATTGAACGAATTGCCTGAGCTTTGCATGGTCTGCTGATTTGGTTATACGC
The DNA here is from genome assembly GCA_963931995.1 of Phaonia tiefii. NCBI lineage: Eukaryota > Metazoa > Arthropoda > Insecta > Diptera > Muscidae > Phaonia > Phaonia tiefii. Next base: position 169,091,805 of record OZ008367.1, on the reverse strand, counting down.
ATGAAGGCGTAGGTTGTAGTGCTTCGTGAAATTTGAAGTTGCTGAGAACGTTGCCGAATTGTTGATTTCGGATTATCGGCGACACTCGGTTACAGCAGCAATATTTTCAAGAAACCGATCGGTACGTTGATAACCGATGCAGTGTCTTCAAATTTGTTGACCACTCTTCGAATGGCTGACACATTAGGTGAAGTTTCTCCACTGAAAATTATTCGCAGTTTGCGAGCGGTCTCAGCATAACTTTCCAAATTTTTTAAATAAGTTTTCACACTTATAACGCGTTGTTCTTACGTAAAGCGGTCCATTTTTAATAATTGGAATAAGCATATCTCACAGCTGCCAAATTTCAGAGCTGCCACTTACCCAAAAAAAAATTGCACTAAATTTAAAAAGTGCAATCTTACTGATACCCCCTTAGTTGCCTCACTCAAAAAGGATGTACAAATAGAGAAGAAAAAACTGGCGGAATTTGGCAACCCTAGTAGAAGAGAGCCAAAAAAGTCGACGCGTTTCACTCAAACACATTTCTCTTGCGTTATAACTTGATGATTTCATACTTTTTACATAATTTTTTTAATTTTGTTTAAACATGGTTGGAATTTCTATAGTTATATACTATCACATCATTAAAAAACTGCTAATGTATCGAAAAATTCAATGAAGAGAGTAATAGAGAGAGGAGAGAAACGAGGCGCTTCACTCATTTTCGTTGTTGAGAGTAAGAGAGAGAGAGAGGAGAGAAACGAGGCGCTTCACTCGTTTTCGTTGCTGGAATTCCACTCCATGAGTAAATATTTTCTCTATTTACAATTCCATACTCTTTGCCTTACTTGCCTATAAAATGCATATGTATATATTGATTTTGTAATTTTTTTGTTTACTTCTATTGTAATCAGAAACTAAATGGATGTTGTTGTTGTACTAAAAGCACCTGGTAAAATACAACTTGATAATACAAATGTAGAAAAGAAGACAACAAATATAATGAATATGAAATTCAATAAAAATATATGTTAAGTTACTTACCCGGCCACGAACAATCCCGGGAGCCAGGGCCCTTAGAAAACGAAGATAACATATTTCGCCAACCAGTTCGATCTTTTGTCTTACATATCTCTCCAGTTAGCAATACCAAGTGTACGCATGCATTCGTCAACCTGATGCCTCCAGTGGAGTCTTGGTCTACCCATGTTTCGTCTGTTTTCGAGGTCGGTTTCGAAAACCCTTCGTAGTAGTTCGTCTTCATTCATTCTACTGATATCGCCTAGCCAGGGCAATCACGTTATTTTGATCCGCTTAACTATGTCAATGTCGGGATATAGCTCATACAGCTCATGGTTCATGCGTCGCCGATACTCGCCGTTGAGCACTATAGGGCCATAAATCTTCCGGAGTATTATTCTCTAGAAGACTTCCAGGATTTTGCGATTCTCAGGGTCTGGTACAGCTGGACTTCTGTTACTCCAGAGAGGGCTTTATCTCTAAAGTGCTTGCTTAGCCCAAAATAATATCTACTCACAAGCATAATTCTCAGCTTGAGGTTTTTTTTTGTTTACGGCAGATCCGAGGTATATAAGTTCGTCCACTACCCTCGAAATTATAACGGTTATCAACATTAACGCTTTGGTCTAATGGCATGGAAGACCTACTCGTTGTCGTCGTCTGTCGTCGTCTAAATTGTGATCGATTGTCTCATCGTCATCTCAGGTACCAGTAGCGCGGAGAAATTATCCCTACATATTCCAAATATGTGCAGCACATCTGCGATGATAAAGATATAAAGAAAAATATAAAAATTTAATTAATTTTTAAATGAAAAGTCTTGGTAAAAGGAATAGTTGTAATTGAATAACTGTTTGGACACTGACCCTACAGCCTTATCCGAAAACGGGCGATTTTTTAACAAAATTATCAAGTTTGGGAAAAGATTCGCTTGTTGGTTTTTATACCTTTTTTAAATCTAAAATGTAGACTAAATTGATGTTAACTATCGGTCTCAAAAATACTGATCCTACGCATAATGTTGTTCAGGACAGCTCAATTTGTAACAAAAATTCGAATTTTTTCTTTAAAAATAAAAATCGTGGACTTCTTTCTCTATTTTTCAAATAATATTTCATACATTCAACTTATACAGGGTGGTTCAGTCACGACTGGACAAATTTCACCAGCGTATTCCTTGGCTCATTTCATGAAAATATGTCCATCTACGACCATCCCCAAAAATGCAAGGGGGCGAAATGGCAGCGGTTTGAAAATTTTCGGGTTGCTGGTCGGAGGGTACTAGGGTAATATTGCGAAGTTCTGAACCAGTGGTCGGATTTTTCGGCTTGTTGGAAAGACCTTCAAGAGACCTTTCGGAATCATTAAAAAAAATTTAAAAAAAAGTGAAAGCGCCGAGATACGGAGCTTTCAAAAAAAATTGGAAACAAAAGACATAAGAACGTGCACATAACCTCAATTTTCTCAATCAGATGGCTGATATCTTATATTTTTATTCTCTTATCTTTCCAAAATTACCTAAACTAAGCCCATAGGTCCAAAGTCCGAAGTCGAAAAACAAAGCGTTCACCGAAAGTTTTCTTCAATAAGTCAAATGTTTGACCAGCTGTATGACATGGGCCGTCATCCCCTTGGAAAAGCGGGTATTCAGTTAATAGTCCATTCAATTGGGCCACGAGGTAATCGGCAACCTATAGTGGTCGCTCTATAGTGGTCTTCGTTTAGCGTAACGTTCTCGTCGTTTTCATTTTGACTGAAGTAAGGACTAACGCATAGACTAATCCACATAGAGTCTGCAACTGCTGTTAAAGATTAGGCTGGATTTCACATCGCAAGTTGGAGTTGCAGATGAAAACACTCGCGTCAAACATATTTTAAAAGTCATTATCATCAATCAAGCTCAATTTAAAAGCCATTAGTATCAATCGAACACAATTTAAAAGACATTAGAATCAATCAAACATAATTGAAATCTAGTTTGTCTATCGCTCATTCTTTCATCACTCTCATTTGCATGGCTTCATAGTCGATAATTAAATCTCAGTTTCAACAGTTTAAAAGTTTATGACTAATCTTCTGGGTTAGCGCGGGTTAACGGAGTTAACCTTCGAAATGCGTTAATCTCGTTTGGTGTAAATGCCGTATAACGGCGCGTTGTAAATCTCTCGTTGATTTGGTTCTCTCCAACTGCGGAAATGTTGCTTATTGATATGTCCATTTAGCCAAAAATTATGTCGACCCAAAAATTGACGTAGCGTACGGTAACATTCCCGAACTGAACCATGACTTTCGAGACAAATTTGCAGAATCTGCAAGCGGTGTTCCGTAGGTATTCTAATCACAATAAAAATGTATACCAAACTGTGCACAATTGATAGTAACGTTGCCATATCTGGTCAATTTGTAACCCTTTAATCGGTATCGGAAAATGGAACATCTAATAAAAACACCCTACTTGATATCCAATCCAAGAGAGCATATGTCTTTGTTTTTAACTGTACTATCTGGTGATAGAGAGCCACACATTTAGGTAACGAATTTTGTTTCCCCAATGTGCCATATGAGTACGTTGCGAATTCGAAACGGATCAGTTTCTGCGGACATTTTGTCCGAAACGGACATTCGTTACGAACTCATAACGAATTCGTTTTCGTATTAAATTCCTCTCGAAAACGCGTTAATGCGTTAATCTCGTTTGGTGTAAATGCCGTATAACGGCGCGTTGTAAATCTCTCGTTGATTTGGTTCTCTCCAACTGCGGAAATGTTGCTTATTGATATGTCCATTTAGCCAAAAATTATGTCGACCTAAAAATGGACGTAGCGTACGGTTACATTCCCGAAATGAACTATGACTTTCGAGACAAATTTGCAGAATCTGCAAGCGGTGTTCCGTAGGTATTCTAATCACAATAAAAATGTATACCCAACTGTGCACAATTGATAGTAACGTTGCCATATCTGGTCAATTTGTAACCCTTTAATCGGTATCGGAAAATGGAACATCTAACAAAAACACCCTACTTGATATCCAATCCAAGAGAGAATATGTCTTTGTTATTAGCTGTGCTATCTGGCGATAGAGAGCCACACATTTAGGTATTCCCCAATGTACTATATAAGTACGGATCCGTTTCTGCGGACATTTTGTCCGAAACGGACATTCGTTACGAACTCATAACGAATTCGTTTTCGTATGAAATTCCTCTCGAAAACGCGAATCGTTTTTTGTAGTTTCTCGGATCCGTCTCGAACCCGAAACGAACTTCATTTGCGACTCCGTTTCGAATTCGTTTTTTGGAAATAACATGAATTCGAGACCAATTCGCTTTTATCAATTTTTGCGCGTTCGAAACGGATTCGATCTTAGTTGCCATTTGCATTATTAGGGATTTCTGTCTATTTAAATCTATTTATTAGACATTTAAGTTTTTAAATGTTTTGCACATGAATTTTATCTAAATTTGAAATTTAATTTATTTGGTATATTTGATTCCTTTAAAAACACGATCATGAGCGTAGTGGAAAAACTTCTTAGCGACGTCCTCCACTGTTGATATTCCTTATATTATCCTTATATGTTGATATTCCTTATATAATCCTTATATTACATTTGGAAATCTCAACTTCACTGATCCGTTTTTTTCTCTTTTTACGGACTCGTATCGGGTTCGAGACGGATCCGACAAATCACAATTTCACAATTTCACTGATTCGCTTTTTTATGTTTTTACAGACCACTAACGAGTTCGAGACGGATCCGCCAAATCACAATTTTACTGATTCGCTTTTTTATGTATTTACGAACTCGTAGCAAGTTCGAGACGGATCCGCCGAATCACAATTTCACTGATTCGCTTTTTTATGTTTTTACGGACTCGTAACGGGTTTGAGACGTATACGAGAACTCACATTTCGTTTTTTTTTTTGATTTTACGGACTTCGAAACGGATCCGCATCCGTTTTTGTGCACATTGGGTCATGATTACTTCAGGAGCTGTTGTTATGAGAGGAGGACGCGAGCGTCGAACGTGCGATATGCTTCTGCCCAACATTTTGTATGGGTAGGAAACATTTTTAGGATTTCGCATATTTTTGAAACTAGCACATATTCATGGAGTTTAGTCAAGTGATCGTCGCAGCATTTTACGGAGGTCGAAATGGTTCTTCAAGGACTAACCTATCTACCGTTTTCAGTCAACTACGAGTACACTAGGATGGGGCATCGACTGACTTGGACGCTCCTTATCCACACAAGTTATGTTTTCAGGTTTAACAAAGGTGGCGGAATATGACGTCCAACCATTGTGCTCAACTAACTTCACTTTGGGAAACGACCTTTAGAACAAACTTTCCTCATCCAATCTCGTTTGCTTTAGCGTAACTCGCCCTGAACTTGCCTCTTCATGCCGAAGTTTGTGTAAAACGGGCACCTCGCTTAGTGACGGCGTCGCAATCAAGCCATGAAAATGCTTATAACAAACCATTCGGAATCTGTGTTAGACCGTAGGACTCAATCAATGAGTCGAACAGCAGAACGAGCTCTGCCCAACGACTCACGAAGCGATAAGGGTGAGAAGCTCTCCCTTATCGCTTCATGGGATGTAATGGAAAAACTTTTAATTGTATCACATTGGAGGCACACCTCAATTATTTGGTTACTGACTGAAGCTTAACGTAACCATGCCCCTCAATTTGTTTCGAGTTCCTTCCTCTTTTATTTCTCTTAAGTGTTGTCGTCCTAGTTCTCAATTAGTCCCAGGAGCTGGTGAAGGAATAAAGTCATACAATGCAGTGATTTTTAGAAGCAAAAACTTAGCTCCTCGGTACGGGTACACTGAAACCTTGAGCCGGCACGCTGTACCTTTCTTCTGTAGTATGGATTTTTAAAATAAATTTTTCCAATATGAGTGATCTGAGCAGAGTCCTGAAAATAGCTTAACATGCCCTTGGAGATTGTAACCACAATCACATAAAACCCATAACTCAAACCAAGAAAAGGCTTGATATATAAAGAAGGTCACTGGACCAAATGACTCCTTACGCTCCAGACTATTCCTAAATTCGAAAAAACATATGCTGTATGACTGACCTTAGATATATCACATGGCTCAGTGGTTTCAAAATAGCATGATCTTCAAATGACTGCCGCGTTTACTCTTAATGCATATCCATTAGCGGTCGATCAGTCCCAAACTGTATGAGTTTTGCAACGTTTAATAGCCGTCTACGAGAAATCGCTCCATCAGAGACCAAGCTGCAGTCAAAATCGGGGACATATTTTGAAGACCGCTGCAAAAAAGGCCTAGTATATTGTATGAGCTGTCCTATTATTTGAACCCACATGCGACATTTTCGAAAAAGAGTCCTTGTAATATTGAATTCCATATAATATTCACAAAATATTTAGGACTTTCTTTCTTATACACAAGTCGTATAACTATATGTTGTACGTGGGTATATGATACAACTTTAATCCTTTAAAGATTTTTGTAGGAAACACATTGTTGCTTCCTTCAACATGGAAGATTGTTATTTGAATATGTATATACAGCGCGCAAACATTTCCCTGCCATTATGTGCTAGTTCCAGCTACCCCACAGTTATTGTTTTTCGAAACCATTTCTCTGGCAGGAACAGAAAAAAAAGCAAGCAAGAGCACAAGCAACAGAGAAAAAAAATAATAAAATACAATAAAATTTCATCAAATGGAAAAAATACAAAACGAAACAAAAAATCGGAAAAAAATAGAACAGAACGGAAAAGGGAATAATCTCCTACGGTATTATCGTAACCCATATCGTATACCAGCAGAGGCTTTTGTACGCCCAATTGACATGGCAACCACCAAAACAATGAATGGCCCACTGCTCCGTATGGCGCGTCCCACTTGTTTATCACTTTACACACATTCATACATATATTTACTCAGTGAAAACAAAAAGGGTATAGAAGGGCTATTTAGGGGGCCTTTATCGATAGCTTTGAACATTCACTGCGTTACACATTCGCTTCAAATTATCAAAGATGTCAACAATATTGCGAGCGTCAACTTTAAAGAAAATCTTGGTGGCATTATTGACAATTTGATTCGATATTAACTCAATAAAGCTTTCCCATCTCTGGACTTTTTTTAAACTTGTGTGATTTATAAAAGTTGTTACAATATTGGGGAATAGAATGGGAGAAAAGGGAACCACTGACAGGTTTTGACATCAAAGAATTTACAGGCGGATCCAAAATGGAATGTGGAACCGGCTCGGGTGTCTTCTCCGAAGAGGCAAGCCTCAATTTATCATTCAAACTCCCAGACAAGTGCAGCATTTGCTAAGAGGAGGTACTGGTCTTCAACGAAGACTGCTCCAAACTTATACTACAAAGAAGACCAGAGAGCATTCGAATATTTGTAGATAGGCTAGCGGCTTTCCTTAAATCTAACAACACTGCATCTACACTCGTTGGCGAATGTAGGAAAGCACTTGTCGAGCTAGGCCGGCTGGCTAATGTGGTTCTTACTTGTACACCGGGCCACAAGGGTTTCCTAGGGAACGAAAGGGAAGATGAACTAGCCAGGGCAGGATCCTCTTCCACTGAACTCCACATGGTGTCAGTCGGAACGCCTATAGGGTTGGTCAAAAGACGTATTTTCCTGCATTACCTTGAACGAGCGAAGACCAGATGGGAAACACATGGCCAGAATATAACATTCACCGGACTAACTCCCTGATCAGCCGGGTAGACATATCTAGGCTAACTGGCGTACTGACCGGGCACTGGCCAATCGGTAATCACGCAATACGGTTGAAGCTGCAATATAATGACCACTGCCGTGCCTGTGATGACGCAGAAGAGGAGGAGACGGTGGAGCATCTCCTCTGCAGTTCTTCGGCTCTGATAAATAGACGCCTGAAAACAATGGGCCATCCCTTCCTGCATAACCTCACTGAGACACACGAGATTGATCTATGGGATCTAAGGAGGTATCTCCGATTAACTGCCTGGATATAGACACGGTACTTTGGACTTTCCAGAGTGATGTGCTATGCAAAACGGTGATTCAAGACACTAATTGATGCTAAATAGTATATTTAGCAACCAAGAAAACCAACCAACCAAACTCAAGACATTGTCTACGCCTATCTGCGTTTATTTTTCCAGCTCTCAAAATAGGGATGATCCGATAGTAGACAACTTCTTGCCGCCCAGTGATGGACTCTTCCTATTCTTCAACGTTACAGCTTCTACAAACCTCATTTTCTGTGACCTTCATTCTTGCCACATGTCAAACAATCAGCCAGTTCCCCACCAAAACTGAAACAAGTATTGATATCTTGGGCCTAGCTATAGACAGAAGGTTCAGAGATCTCTTGATATCCACTGTTGGTCAGATTTGCCTTGCGCGTACACAATCTGTGCCACTCATGCCCTTCATAAGATAGTAGTGTTCTTGCAGGGAATATTTACAAAACGTCAGGGGCCCGCCAACACTTTCCAATTCCTGAGGAACTTGTAAGGTAGTCCCTACTCTTTCCAGCTGATCTGCTATGCAGTTCCCCGGAATATCCCTGCGCACAGGCACCCAAATGATGTGAATATGCAGTCCTGGCAGATGCTGATTTCATGAAGGCTGATTCCAGTGACCACCAGTTACCACCTGAATGTCACCAAAGATATTGACCCCAACGACTTACATACTTAAGGTCAAGGGCCTTATAAAATAAGGATAATATGTTCCTCTAATCGGCTCGATCTTTACTCCCCCACCCCGCAGTTGGCAACACCAAGCCCTAGCAGGTAATATCCCACCTAGTCTTCCCAGCAAAGTCTTGGTCGTCATATTTTTCGTTGTCCTTCTAGCCCGTCTTCGAATGCCTTTCACACTGTTTCACTTTCATCTATTCTACTGATATGGCCTAGCACGGGTAAACGCGATTATTCTGACATGCATAAGTACGTCGGTCTCGGGATACAGATCATACACTTCGTAGTTCATCCGTCGTCGATACTCGCCGTTTTCCATTGTAGGTCCATATATGTTTCGGAGCATTTTCCTCTCACCCAGGATTCTGCGCTATAAAGCAATACGGGTTGTATGTGAGACTGATCCACGGAACCCAGTCGGATCCTCGTTTCCCCAGACAGAGTCCCATCCCTGAAGTGCTCGTCCAGGCCGAAGTAACACCCGTTCGCAATCACATTTCTCCGTTTGATCGCTAGGCTGACGTTATTACGTCTTTTCACGTCAGAACCGAGGTAAATAAATCCCTCCACTACGTTCACCCTTTCACACAATCGGTTGGATTTTCTGATTGTCGAAACCAATCATTTTTTCTTCTCCTCGTTTGCTGCCAATTCCACTTTAGCTCATTAATTTTCAATTCAGAAATATACCAGTAACTTCTTACAGATTCCGCCCACTAATGTCTAAATCATAGTCTAAGCATAGGCGAGCAGCACGTGGGCTTTGCTGCTGATCGTTCTATCCGTATTGACTGCAGCCTTTCCCACGATAATCCCAATTAATGCATCGAAGAGATGACATGACAAGCCGTCGCCCTGTTGGAGACCCCGCCTAGTACTAAATGGATCGATGAGATCTTTACCAATTTTACTGAAGATAGCGAGTCGGTCATTGTCATTCTGGAAAGACGTGCCAGCTTGGCCGGAATACCAAGTTCCGACATAGCTTGCCACAGTTTTCCCCTTATCGGGCTATCGAAGGCAGTCCTATAGTCTACATAGAGGTGGTAGGTGTACATTTGCCCTTCATGGGTTTTCCCCAGGATTTGTCGTAATATAATTATCAAGTCGATTATTGACCCTCCAAGTCCCAAGTCACACTGATAAAGTCCGATCAGGTCTGCAACGAAAGGCCTTAGGTTTTCACATATTACGCTCGAGAGGACGTCAATGCCTGCTGAAATATTCTTCCTCACCCATTCGGTCACTTCCAAAATATCCGCGTGATACAACCCTAGTTCTCTAAAGTAGACACCGTACACTACCTGATCCTTCATTTTCGACTCATCCGTCAAGAAATTCATTTGTAAATCTATACCAGGATCACGATTGTTCCAGGAATCTTTCTTCGACTGGAGAACATGGTATTTCCGATCGGATGAAGGTTCCACTTTCGAGTAGTCAACAAATACAGTAGTGTTGGAAGTAGCTTGCAGCACTATTTCCTGACCGACTCCGACACTACCCCATTGTGAGAGTTGGCTTCAACTGATGGCAGACGTAGGATATATCAATAATATAATTTTACATTCAGTGCATAAGTGGGAGTGGTGCGCAGAGCACCCGTGATGCCCACCGCCGCCATTATCTTAATTGTAGTCAATATTGCACAACTTGCGGGATTCTCAAGCAATTGCCACCAGACGATAACCCCATAGAATATTATCGATCTCACCAGCGCTGTATAAATCCAGTAAAGACTCTTGGGCGAGAGTTCCCGCTAACTAAACTTGCTGCCCAAAATAAAGCCCACAGGCTGAAAAAATGGCCCCTGTAATATTATGCGGGAACCATGCACACATTTGGAACATCCGTATACTTATGTGCACGAATTTGTCTTTTGAATTGAAGATCTGCTGGTTTTTTGTTTCTTTGGTGTCTGCCACCTTTTTATTTACAGCAGTTTTCAACAAACGTAGCCATATTTGGGTCACAAAAACATATATTATATAAACATATATTATAACATAGTAATAATTGTGCCTCCAACATGTAATATTGAATAGCAAACACAATGTGGTTGAACACAAGTATGCTATATTTGCGATAAGCTACAAACACGTTATGTTTGTACCCAAGCAACAAAGTCGACCGATTTTTCTGCCTGCAGGAATTTGGTAAGCATCAGGTTAAAGTCCGTGAGCTACCCTGGCTAATGACCTTAGGGGTATTAAGATACTTGTCCCTTAAAGCTATTGGCACGTCCTGCGCTTAAGAAATAATTCTCTCACCAGCATTTTCAGGAGTGACCATTATTCTACTCAACGAAGTTTCCCATAGAAGTAGAGGCAAGACCTGTTGGAAATCATACAAGTGGTCGACTTTTTACAAACGATTGTCGAGCACAGCCTTCGAAACGACATTTATTGCCAACTTTAGAAAATTTTTCCAGATCTATCGAGCCCTTATAAGGACTGTATGCAGATATTGGTAATATGTTTAATATTTGTTTAACATTGTGACAAGCAGAACAAACACCCGAGTGAATGAAAGGGTGAACGTTGAAAACCATTTCGAGGTTATATACATCTAATCTGCCCTGGATAGAAGCAATAACGTCAGCCTAGAAATCAATGTAAGAATTTTGCTGGCAAACAGGTGCTATTTCGGACTACGCAAGGACTTCAGATATAAGATCCTCTCTTGGAAAACGAAGATCCAACTTTATCAGGCTCTCATACGAGTACAACTTGTCTTGCATTATGGCGCAGAATGTTGGTTCATATCGCATTCTGATGAAACATCAATGGAAGTCTTCGAGAGATAAATGCTCCGGAAAATATATGGTCCTTAATCAAAATCGGCGATATAATCTGTATCCCGACATGGACGTAGTTATGAGTATCAAAAAATCGTATTTACGGTGGCTAGGCCATGTAAGTAGAATGGATCAGAATGAACCAGTGCGAAAGGTATTCGAAGACATAATCGAACGACATCGAAAAATAGGACGACCAAGGCTTCGCTGGAAAGACCAGCTGCACGCTGAAAAATAACGGCCTCTCTAACATATTCTAAAGGAACCATGTATATGTTTGGAACACATTAATATGTTTGAATGTCCCAAACTCACTTGTGCTTAAAAGTAAACAGCAAACATGCCCTTTCCTCAAATTCGTTTCTCACTTTGGTAGCACACATACATATATACACAACACATACACAAAAACCAAAGTAACTTCACAAACCTTTTAAGCCGCCGAGCCTTCGTTTATTCTTTGTTCACTGATTAAGCGCTTTTGATATCCCCTGTCCGATGAAGCATTGACGACTGAATACATGAAACTAAAACGCAATACATCAGCCAAAATAAGAAACACTGACTTCATCTACAATTTACATGCAAGTTCAGGAATATTTATGACTCACTGACTGACAGAATAATGCAAAAATACAGAACACACTTACAAGATAGACTCTCTCGTTGTCCGTCTTTTATTCTCTTGCTTTCGAGAGAGCATAGACAGTGCAACAAACACAGCTGTATGTTGTATCACAAACATAAATATATATGTGGGTCGCAAATACATATATTCTAACATATTAATCATTGTGTCTCAAACATGTAATATTGAATAGCAAACACAATGTGTTTGGACACAAGTAAATTATATTTACGACAAATACACTCAAAATACACTTTATATTTGTATCCAAACAACAAAGAAATACAGATTTCTCAGCGTGTGGAATATTGCCTGTGAGAGCATTAACAACTGGACAAGAAAAGCTGAAGATCGAGAAAGTTGGAGAAACATGTTATCCTCTTTTTGTAAGGCGCTCTTTACCTGACTGGTGTCAGTACAACAATTGTACTGTTTTCAGCGAAAATGGTGCCCAATGTTTAAGAAGTTGGAACTGGGGAAATAATAATAACGCAATTGGCCTAATTTGATTCGCCTAGCTATGTCCACGTCAGAATATAGACTATATAGCTCTGCTTTCCAGCGACGTCGGTACTCGCCGTTTACTCTAACAGGACCATATATTTTACGGAGAATTTTTCTCTCGAATACTCCCAGGTGTTTTTCATCAGCTTTCGATATGACCCAGGTTTCGGAGCCATATGTCAAGACGGGTAAAATGAGAGTCTGATATAGCTGGACTCTTGTCCGTAGAGAGGGCTTTGTTCCTAAACTGCTTGCTGAGTCCAAAATAGCATCTATTCGCAAGCCCAATTCTCCTATCTATCTCCAGGCTGACGTTGTTGTCCTTGTTCACGGCGGATACAAGGTAGATAAATTCATCTACCACTTCAAAATTAAATCGGTTGTCAACGTTCAAGTACGGACCAAATCGAGAGGTTTCTCTAGTCATTGACACCATAAATTTTGTCTTGCCCTCATTAACAGCTAGATCCACCTTGTTTGATTCCATTTCGATTCTTGAAAATACTGCAGTAACCTCTCGCAAATTTCGCCCAATGATGTCTATGTCGTCAGCATACGCCAGCAACATATGGCATTTCGTGTTAATGGTCTTGCTCGTATTTACTGCAGCCTTTCTCTCTATTATCTCCATTAAGATGTTGAAGAGATTGCACGAAAGTGTGTCGCCTTGTCTAAGTCCTCGCTTGGTACAGAATGGTTCAGTGAGGTCTTTCCCCACTTTCACTGCTGATTTGGTGTTGGTCAGCGTCATTCTACAGAGGCGATCAGTTTTGCCGGAATCCTAAGTTCAGACATAGCTTCGTGCAGTTTTCCTCGTATGGGGCTATCGAAATCAGCTTTGTAATCGACAAAAAGGTGGTATGTATCGATTTGCTTTTCGTGGGTCTTTCCAGGATTTGGCGTAGGGTGAATATTTGATCAGTCGTGGACTTGCCACGTCTAAAACCACACTGATAAAGTCCAATCAGGTTTTAAATAATTGACTTTAGTCTTTCACATAATACGCTCGACAAGACCTTATACGCGATGGATAAAAGACTGATACCGCTATAGTTGGAACAGACACACGGATCACACTTTTTGAATACAGGACATAATACACTGAGACTCCAGTCGTCGGGCATAGATACCCCAGCCATATACTACATATAAGTCGATGCATGTGGGCTAGCAGTCCTTCGCCACCTGCCTTAAAAAGTTCAGCGGGTAGGCCATCCGCACCAGTGACTTTATTATTCAATCTATACTATCTTCCACCTCATTACCTCCTGATCTTCAGTGGAAGAATCTAAGTGGAGTAGTGCTGAAAAATGGTCGCTCCACATTTTGAGCACCCACTGCTTCTCAGTCACAAGATTCCCATTCTCGTCCTTGCAGGAGGGCAGCCCATTATTAGGCCCGTTATTCGATCTTCTTACCCTCTGGAAAAACTTTCGGGATTCACCATTCATCCTGCACACTTCGGTTTTCTCACTCTCTCTCTGTTCCACTGCCATTTTTTTCGCCTAAATAATTGGGTTTCCTCCCTTCTCAGCCTTTTGTACCGCTCACCCACAGCACGCGTTGTAACTAACTGTTTCGTTGCCATATGTGCAGCGTCTTTTTCATCAGTTGCAATGCAACATTCTTCGTCATACCATGGCTTATCCTTCTGCGGTTTTTGATAGTCAAGTTCAGCCCTTGCAGCGGTTTCCAAAGAATGGGAGATGTGCTTCCACTGCGTATCTGGGTCTTCGGGAGAGGGTATTCTGCTCTTGCATGAGAGAGAGCTGCTGTCGATATGACATTGATATCTCCGTTATTTGTAGCTTGTCAATATCCAGCTTTTCCTGTGTTCGGCTTCGTACGTTTTTCGCCCTGCGTAGTCTTGTGCGAACTTTCGCAGCCACCAGATAATGATCCGAGTCGATATTGACACCTCGAATTATACTATACCATTATACTAGAAAAGTGCCTGCCATCTATTACCAAGTGATCAATCTGGTTCTTCGTCCGTTGATCAGGAGATATTCAGGTCACCTTATGCTGGAATCGTGTGCTACTAACTACCATGTTCTTTGCACCGGCGAAATCTATCAGTCTTATTCCATTATCGGAGGTGGTATCATTTAGACTGTGATTACCGATGGTTGGTCGAAAGACACTTTCCTTTCCTAATTTGGCATTAAAATTGCCCAGCATAATCTTAGTGTCGTGGTCAGGGCAGCGGTCATATACTTCCTCCAGTCGCTCATAAAATGTTCATAAATGTTGTGAATCATTATCACTGCTAAATACTCGATTGTATCGCCGTCACTAAGCGGAGTTGCCGCCGTCGAAAGAAATTTAAGATGGTCAGAGCAGGGATCGAACTCACCTTCTCATCTACCATTACACCACCGACGGATAATTTATAAAATCTTTATAATTTTTTAAATCTTTTATAATTTCCTAAATCTCGAATGAATAATTACCACAATTTGGGTTCCAAAATTATGGAATCCATACGAATTACTATTTTATTAAATTCTATACCATTTGAACATAAATTTAGTTTCCCTTTTGTTTGGATAAGTACAATTTGTGGATCTTAAAATATTGTTAACCATATACTTTTTTGACATGACGAGACTGAGACTGATTATGCCGTTGCCAGAAGTGCTGATATGTATACCAACAAACACCTGTCCTGTCAACTTTGAGATTAAAATCCCCTGTGTTGTCGTATTGTTATGTCCCCGGCAGTGGTCGTAGGTCTCTTTAAGACAGAATTAATTTCAGCATTCAGCGCTCTGTCAGCCTGACGAACCAGGATTCATTGCATTTATCCGATGTTGCCTAGTAATGTTGAGGCCGTTGGTTGATTAGCGTGCGCAGCTCTTGCCTGTGAGAACGTGGGTTAGATCCCTGCTCTAACCATCCTAAATTTCTTTCGACGATGGTCACCTTACTTAGAGATGGCAACGCTATAAGAGTACTTAGCCATGAAAAAGTTTCTCAAATTTTCGACCGACCCCAGTGTCCAAGTCAGTGATTGTAAAACTAGACAGCTCACTGGTTGTAAGAAGCTCTGCCCAATCCCTTCAGGTAGTACCATAAGCAGGACTATCTTTCAGGGGGTCCAACTTGAAGTTTAATACCGTAAGCAGGATTATCTTTCAGGGGGTCCAACTTGAAGTTTAGATCGAAAAATAGCACCACATTCCAAAATCACCACTTAAGGAAATAATATCGCCCTGCGTACGTGCCTGCCTTAGGGCATGCCATAATAGTTCGATGACCTTCAGTGGTAGTTGCCACCGGATTACCTGAAATGCACCCGTGTTAAAATGAAATTTAAAGTGATTATCCAACCGCTTGCTGCTCTCACTACACGCTGAAAAATCTGTCTTAGTTTGTTGTTTGGATACAGTAACATGTTTACAGCTTGTAGCAAATATAGCATATTTGTGTCCAAACAGATTGTGTTCAATATTACATTGTTGAGCTACAATAGATTATAATATGTGTTTTTGTGACCCAAATGCCAATTTTTTTTTTGTTGAAAACGTCAATTCATGAAAGCAATGCTTGTAAACATATACATGTTTCCTGGAATACGTTTCTGGGGCCGTTATTTTTCATCATGTAGGGACCATTAGGTGGGGTTCTTAACATTGCATTACAAGAGGGTAACTTTTATCAAGTCTGCAGTTATAAACAGATAGGGAAGTTCAAAAATGTATCCAATTCTAGTCACACCCAAGTGCAAAGCATTGAACACAATGAGAAACAGCCCATTAATTCCACATACCTTTATTTGGATTAGTTTAAACGCAATTTTACTTCGTCTCAAAGATGTACTACATCAAGGCCCGTTTTATAAATGCCTATAATACTTAACCGCTGGACTTTAAATTCAAAGTATAAATTAGGGTGCCCTTTAAATTATTTTTATTATTATATACTTCATAAGGTTTGTAAAGAAAACCCCGTTTGAAGGTCGTTTGCCGCAAAACTATTTCTGTAGCTACGAACAAGCAAAGTCCACCATAATTGTTGAAAAGTTTAACCCAAAAACAATCTTTGCATAAAGGAACATTATTGTCACATATGTCGTTTATCTCAATATTCTTACAACTTAATCTTACGACAAATATAGACAACGTATGGGAGGATGTGACGGTAGAGTCTCCCAAACTCTCGACTCAACACTTTTTATATACCTATCCAGTGCCGTGGCGAAAACAAAATTCGAGAGATAGTTAAACGATGAGACACTATAGCTGAAGTAATCGCAAACAGAAACTCTAAATCCAGTCCTTCTTCGAGCACACGCAAAGAAAAAAAAGTTTATTGCTCGGTTGCCGCAACAATACTTTGATTGATTTGATTTATTTATTGCAACCGTTCATGTAGTTCTCCCAAATAAACTCATATATCGCAAATGTATATCATGTTGTTGCAAACGAGATCTCGTTTGCATTAAACGAGTACAAAATTACATTTGCCGCAAATTTAAAAAACGTTTGGGATTACTGAAATTAACCATTTTTTTAATGAGAGCACAGGTTACGAAGAACGTAAATTTCTCTCATTCTGTTTAGTGTATACACTGTCTTATCCCTCGTTTGGCATAAACACTCACGTATATATGTACATAAAACTGATCACACACGCTAATGCTTCTACCTTGTCAATATATCTTGGTTGGACAATTGACGCGTTGTAGTTTGAGGCGCTTTTAGTTTAATAATATTTGTCACTTGGGCATATTGGAACGAATTAAAAATCGATTTATACAGCTTCATTACAACGATTGTCTTCTTGCATTGCTTGGAAACCGCCAAAATATCGCTGAATATTAAAACTAAGTTACCCATTGCATCGCATGAGCGGGGTGATAGGAAAGGGTTATTGACAACCAGTTCGCTGTGCGCCTTCTAATTTGAAGACTCACAGATAAGGATATTTAGTCTAAAAGTTTTCAAAATTGCAAGTTCAAAGGATAATTGTAGAAATTCAAAATATATACGACACCCTAATGTTAATGTTAAAGTGTAGCGTAGTCTATCCCTCCTTTTGTTGTTGTTGTTTATTCATTCTATTTTGTGTAGTTGGCGCTGTTGTTGTTACTGGTTTTGCAAATATTATTTATTAACCCTCCAGCAGTCCGGAATGTTATGTGGATGCCGTCCGTAACTTTGTTTGTTTTCTTTCAATCAATATTTCGTTGTCGTCTCTTCCGCAACTTCTTATCCTTTTTGACATTTTGCTTTTACTTGTAGGGCGAAAATGGTTAGACAAAGGATCTTCTTGTTGTGGGCTTGGCCACATTTGCCACATTTTGCCATATTTGACAAGAAAGCTTCACGTGGCGAACGAATAAAGTATAGCAAGGAAATGTTATTAACAAATTGAAAATCCCAATTCCCAACATATCATAATGAACTTATTTGAGTGGAAAAGGACATTGAACGCACAAACAGTTAAATGTGGCAGGACTAATAACGTTAGACGTTCTTTCTTCGTTTGTAAACTCGTGTATTGAAAAGATATCGCACTTTGAAAAGAGGGAAATGAGTTGTAAAATCAAAGGGGACATAAAGCAGGTTGCCTTGTTGAATTTTAAACAATAATAATTCTATGTAATATTTTATGCAAAATATTAATGGAGAAATATTTTATGCAAAATATTAGTAGGAAAAGTTATAAGCTTCTAAGCAAATTGTGTTGTCCTGTAACAATATCTTAATGAAGGTTCAAGTAAATAAGGGAATTTCAATATTTTACGTTACAATAAGCCTGCAATAGGTCTGCACTCACAAAAATTTATTTGTAAATGCAGCAGAAAAGATTGGTGAAATGGGGTAAGCAAACATGTTTGCTAAATCAACAAATATATGTTTGTTGTTTTACTAAGCAAATGTTTGTTGATTTACAACACATATTGTTACGAATAAGTAAAAGCTTTTGCGTGCTGTTAATGATAAATAAAGTAAACTGTTGTACTATATAAGTAAAATAAAAGGAAGTGAAACCGTTGTAATTATCGTAATTTAAAACGAACCTTGTTTTATTATTGGGAATAAAACAACGCAAAAAGGACGAATAAGGAAATTCGTAACAATATGTTTCGTATTTTACCAAATATATGTTTGTTGTTTTACCAAATATAACTGTGTTGCTTTACCAACCACATTTTCCCAAACATATGCTTGTTGTTTTACCAAACTTATGTTTGTTGTTTTATCAAACATATGTTTGTTGTTTTACCAACATATGTTTGTTGTTTTACCACATACATATATGTTTCTTGTTTTAACAAAATATAAATTTGTTGCTTTACCAAACATATGTTTGTTGTTTTACCGAACATACGTTTGTTGTTTTACCAAACATATGTTTGTTGTTTTACCAAATATATGTTGGCTACTTTACCAAACAAATGTTTGTTGGTTGACGAAATATATGGTTGTTGTTTTACCAATCATATGCTTGTTCCTTTACCAAACATTGATTGATTGTTTTACCAAACATAAATTGGTTGTTTTACCAAACATGTGTTTATTGTTTTACCAAACATATGTTTACCGTTTAATCAAACATATGTTTGCCAAATCAACAAACATATGTTTGCTGCTTTACCAAACACATGTTTGTTGGTTTACCAAACACATGTAGACTGTTTTACCAAACACATATTTGTGGGTTTACTAACAATATCTTCGTTGCTTTACCAAGTATATGTTTGTTGCTTCAGCAAAAATATATTTTTGTTTGTGTACCAAACATATGTATGTTTTTTATCAACCATATATTTGTCGTTTAGCAAACATTTTGACCCGCATTTTATTAACAGTACAAACAGATTATTGTTGTGGCAGTATATTCGCAGTATAGACTAAACTAATAAATGTGTTGCCGTTACATCCCAGCAAAGGACAGGCGAGAGCTTCTTACAGTCAGTGTGCTGAGTGTTTTCTTGTCTCACATCGACTGATTGGGGTCTACACTTTTAAACCGACTCCGAACGGGTGTTTGAGAAGCGTTTTAACTATGTGCCACTGGGTAGTGGCGCCTTCACTAAGCACAGTGTACATCGTGAATTATAATGTAAGGTGGCCTGCCACGAATCGAACCCACATCCTCAATTTATCATTCAAACTATCAGGCAAGTGCAGCGTTTTCCAAGCGGAGTTACTGGCCATCAAAGAAGCCTGCGCCGCACTTATACTAAAGCGATAGCCAAGCGGCTCTCCTATCACTTAAATCTTACAACACTGCATCTAAACTCGTTAGTGAATGTAGGAAAAAACCTTTTCGAGCTAGGCCGGCTGGCCAATGTGGTTCTTACTTGGATACCAGGCCACAAGGGTCTCCTAGGGAACGAAAAGGCATACCAACTAGCTAGGGCAGGATCCTCTTCCACCGTACTCCACATGGTGTCAGTCGTAACACCTATAGGGTTGGACAAAAGAGGTATTTTCCTGCATTACCTTGAACGAGCTAAGGCCAGATGGGATAGGACAAATACGTGCCGCATATCCAGAAACACATGACCAGAATATAGCATTCACCGGACTAACTCCATGATTAGCCACAATCGGGGAGACATATCTAGGCTAACTGGCGTGCTGACCGGGCACTGGCCAATCGGTAATCACGCCAGATGGTTAAAGCCGCCATATAATGACCTCTAAGAGGAGGAGATGGTGGGGCATCTCCTCTGCAGTTGTCAGACTCTGATGAATAGACGCCTGAAGACTATAGGCCGTCCCTTCCTGCATAACCTCACTGAGATACACGAAATAGATATATGGGATCTAGCGAGGTATCTCCGCTTAACAGGCTGGTTATAGACACGGTAGTTTGGAGTGTCCGGAGAGATGTGGTATACAAAACGGTGTCTCAAGACACTAATTGATGCTAAATAGTATCCTTAGCAACCACGAAAACCAAACCAACCAACCAAGCTAGAAAAGTAAGAAATAGCCGGATGAACATCCACTTGAGAGTCGTCGTTAGGCAACGTACAGCCTCCTCTTGACAGTACATCTGCTGATTCGTAGGGAGAAATGTCGCAGGGTCCTGGAACACAGCAGACGCTAATATCCAGAGTGTTCAGCCTATCTAACTTCTCTTACAATTTCTCACCAACTTCGATCTACACCACGTACAATTGATCACCTTTACCGCAGCTTGGCTATCCACACAGATGGTTATCTGTCGCCAATATCGATTCCACATCCCATGATGGCCTCCTTGGCCTTCTGAATGGCCAGCACCTCAGGCTGAAATACACGGGATTCGTTAAGCAGCCTAAAGGAAACAATCCCAGAAGAGTGTTCTCAGACGGAACACAAGGGAGTTTTCTCAAACCATTCCCAAAAGAGTGGTGTTAAACCATTCGTAGAGGAGTGCTCTCAGACCGAACACACAGGAATGTTCTCAAAGCATTCCCAGAAGAGTATCCTCAACCGTTCTATACTATTCGCAGAAGAGTGTTCTCAACAAGTGTATAAATTGATATGGTTTCTTTATTTTAAAGTATTTTGTATCATAAGAAACCCAATAAAGAATCTGAATTCAAATCCCAGCGAATCCTAATGAAAGACCCTTGACATGACTGCGCTTTCCTCAGTCTTTGACAAAACCATGTTACACCACCCTCGTACATCCATATAGAATTTTTAAACTGGTCCTATATTTTTCCCCCTGAATATAACAACCCTGTCTAGGCGCCAAAATAAAAGTATTTCTGCACAAACTCTCAATCCTAATGTTTACATCCTGTATAACTTTTGCACAAAATTTAAAAATTCCAATTAATTTGAATCCAATAGATGACAATTATTACAATGAGTGTTGCCATCATCCATGTAGAACACCACCAGACCTGCATGAATCTAAAGTTAGACATTCAATTTACATAAAACAAAAGACTTTTTGTTACAAATTATGTCAAACATTGCCTAAACTCTAAAGGTCACTAATATTTTCATTGTGGCTAAAACCCTTGTAAATAATGAAACAAACTTTGAGTTGGATTGTGAATTAGTTAACATAAATTTTAAATATTATGCGGGTCAACAGCAGAGGGTTACCAATTATTAACATATTATTATTATGAACTCCATGGCAGAAACAAAAGGATCATCTGTATTTACAATGTCTATCTAAGGATACGGAATTGTAAACAAGGATTTTGGAATATAATGAACAAACAAAGTCAGGGCATTTCATTTTTTATATTAATAGATCAACTTCTCTGGGATTGTCCCCTATAGCTGCAGCGTATTTTACAGGTTACAGGAACGTAGGGTGGGTGAAGAAACACGAAGTTAAACTTGTTGATATCTTACAGATGAAAGGGTTAGAAGAAGCGGATAGTGGAATATTACCGCACATTCGTATAGCCCTGTAGAAGAATACGTTTTCATGGTTTAAATCTTTTAATTGTTTGTATTAATTATTTATAAATGTGAATTTATATTGATAGAATTAATTATAATAAATAATAAAGGGGTTTTTAACAGAGACGCTACAAAAGTAAATCGATAGGGACAGCAAACGACGCCATATTTTTTTTGACATTTCTCTTCAGTAAGGTTTGCCATTTCATCATGGAAAGATATACGAGCCAGCAACGAGTCGAAATTATTAAAATTTACTACCGAAATTTGGAGTCAGTGGCCTCATCTTTCAGAGCGTCCAATTTATGGTCGTCCAATTTATGGTCGTCATAATCGTCCTACCAGATCAACAATTAATCCACAGGCACAGTACAAAATGTTCCAGTGCCAGTGAGACAAAGAAGTGCCCGTAGTGTCGAGAATATTGCTGCCGCTGTGGCTTCAGTTCAGGAAAGCCCAAATGTTTCTCTCACACGGCGTTCTCAAGCGTTGGGCATCTCTGTGACGTCGTTGTGGCGAATTTTGCGTAAAGATCTTGGCCTACATCCTCACAAGATCAAATTGACGCAAGCACTGAAGCCGCTTGACCGCCATAAGCGTCGTATGTTCGTGAATTGGGCTGAGCAACAACTTGAAAATGATTCGGATTTTCATCGGAAAATCATCTTCAGCGATGAGGCTCATTTCTGGCTGAATGGCTTCGTCAATAAGCAAAATATGCGTTATTGGTCAGACAGCAATCCACACGTAATCCATGAGTCATCATTGCTTCCCGAAAAAATTACGGTTTGGTGCGGTTCATGGGCCGGCGGCGTCATTGGGCCGTACTTCTTCCGTGATGATCAAGACCGATACATTACTGTGAATGCGAATCGCTACCGTTCAATGATAACCGAATATTTTTTGCCCCAATTGGATAATATGCACTTGGAGGACATGTGGTTCCAACAGGACGGCGCCACAAGCCACACAGCGAATGCCACAATCAATTTATTGGAAACCAAGTTAGGAGAACGTGTTATCTCACGAAATGTCCCAGTCGATTGGCAGCATCGGTCGTGCGATTTGACGCCGTTAGATTATTTCCTGTGGGGCTACGTCAAGTCTATGGTCTATGCCAACATGCCAGCGACGATTGATGAACTTCGTACGAATATCGAAAGTGAAATTGCAGCAGTATCGGCCGATTTATGCTTGAAAACCGTCGAAAATTGGGTTCAGCGTCTGGACTTCTGCAAGCGTGCCCGTGGTGGCCATGCAAAAGAAATCGAACGTACTTTCACAGGAATAAAGAATTTCATTGGTATCTAAATCCGGTTTTGTTTTATTTAAAAAAAACTTTTGTAGCGCTCTTATTGAAAAACCCGTTACATATATATTGGAATCAAAGAATAGTTTGTTTCTAAATATTATTATGTCTGGAAGGAACTACGCATATGCTTCCACGTAAGCATATGTAGGTTTGGGAGAAACATTCGAATGCTTCCAAGGAAGTATATGGATGTTTGGGATGAAAACTGCATGGTTCCACGTAAAAGTATGCATATTGGCCAGTAAACATGATACTGTTTCCATTTAAATACAAGTAAGTTTGGATCTTACAAAAATATGCATGTTTGAAGTGTGTTCCCAACATATACATGTTTCCTGCAGAATATGTTTGGGAATCAATGTATACCATCAAAAGTATAATAAAGGGTGTATCAGTAAAAATTCACTTTCATAAATTCACGTATTTTTTGAGATAGTTGTTATTTTTTATTGGATTGTAAACAAGACATATTCCGATTAAGTTGGAATAAAATATCCTTGAAATGGCCCCCAAGACACTGATGACAGGCCATTACTCTTTTAATGAAATTATCCATGACTTTTTCACAGAGATGTGGCTGTATCTAACCGCTGATGCGTTGGATCTCGGATTTGAGCTCAGGAATTGATTCTGGTTTATAAACTAGAGGTTTCACAAAACCCAAAAGAAAGAAGTTCCACGGCGTTAAATCGCATGATATTGGTGGCCAGTTGACATCAGAATTTCTTGAAATAATTTGCTCTGGAAATCGTTGATGCACTACATCGAATGTTTCATGTGCGGTATTGCAGGTGGCAATGTCTTGCTGAAACCATATGTCGTCCAGATCCATAACGTCCAGTTGAGGCCACAAGAACTACGTTATTAAGTTGCTGTAACGAATGCCGTTTACAGTCACTGCAATGTCGCCATCATCTTCAACAAAGTAAGGCCCAATAATGGCTCCTGTACAAAATCCCCACCAGACAGGTTCTAGTTATGGGCGCATTTGTTTGATTCTTAGCCCCAAATTTTTCGTATTCACGTAGCCATTCCCATGGAAATTAACTTCGTTGGAGAGCTCTGTTCCATTGTCCTGCGAACGAATTACCGGCGCCCTCCATGTTGTGTTTGGTTTGATCTCCTGATTAGCTCAATTCTGTACGCATGAAGGTTGAGATCTTTTGTCCAAATTCTCTGCGTAGTGCTTCGTGAAATGTGAAATTGTTGAGAACGATGCCCAATTGTTGTTTTCGGGTATTCGGCGACACTCTCGTTTACACCAGAAATGTTTTCAAAAGACCTGCCTGTACGTTGACGCACAGGAGCCTTACTGTCCATAACCGACCCAGTTTCTCATATTTGTTGGCCACTCTTCGAATGGTTGACACATTAGGTGCACTTTCTCGACTGAAAATTCTTCGAAGTTTGCGAGCGATCTCAGCATAACTTTCCAAACTTTTGCAATAAGTTTGCAGAATAATAACGCGTTATTCTTTCGTAAAGCGCTCCATTTTTAATAATCGGAATAAATATATATGATCGCTGCCAAATTTCAGAGTTGCCACTTGCACAAGAAAATGGCACTAAATTTAGTTTAAAAAGTGTAATCTTACTGAGACACCCTTACAAGTAGTACGACAGTATTCTTCAACAGAATGTAACATGTAATATAATACACACAAAAGACCTGACCTGAAACCCGCCTGCTCATCTGCACAATTTGTTCCGCCATGGGCGAGATCCCTTGCAGTAGAAAGGTAGCATTTACTTTGCTTATTGCATTAAGCAATATACATAATATTTCTCCAGTTGGTGCACAGTTTTGGGCCACTATCCCACACTTCTCGGGATAGTGATAACCACTGCATCTTTACACTCCGAAAGAATTAGGTTACTTATCCAAGAATGTCTGCTCACCGGTATAATGACATCTGCTAACTTTGAAGCACCATATTTCAACAGCCCTGCTGGTATGCTATCAGGGTCCGAAGATTTGTGATCCTTAATTTTGCCAATGCCACCTCTATCTCAGCTTGCGACGTGGGTTCAGTTGGAAAAGCTTCATCAAATTTATGACTTCTTTCATCAAATTGATGAAACATTTCCTCATTTTCCTACCAACAACACATTTCATTGAATTGACGAAAAACATTTCATCAATATTTCATCAATAGCTTGCGTTGATTCAACGACAATGTTAGCTCAATTTGATGTAAGTTTGTCATCAAGTTGAAGTACATTTTGCACCATTTTGATGTAAATATTACATCAATTTGCTGTAAATTTTTCGGTAATTAGATGTAAGGTTGTCAACAATTTGATGTAAGTTTATCATCAACTGATGTAAATTAGTGATTATTTTGATGTAAATTGTGTGTTAATGAGTATCTAAACTCGTTGGCTTATTAGCGTGGATAATGTTTTCCGACCATTGAACTGTTTCCTATTATATATTTATTATCCTCCTACTTTTTTTTCTTTTTCTCTTTATTATTTTAATACTACGTCCATATTTATTCAAAATTCCAATGATGAAGATTGATGTAATAAGATCATCAAGTCAATGAAGCTGAAAAGTGTGAAGAAACGCACAATCGTAAAATTGAAGAATTTTTACATTGA
Organism: Phaonia tiefii; assembly: GCA_963931995.1. Taxonomy (NCBI): domain Eukaryota; kingdom Metazoa; phylum Arthropoda; class Insecta; order Diptera; family Muscidae; genus Phaonia; species Phaonia tiefii. The sequence goes on along the minus strand of OZ008367.1, from coordinate 169,065,884 downwards.
ATTGATGAAATTTGTTATAAAATTCAATGAACAACAATTGATGAACATTTATCATCGATTTGATGTAAACAGTGTCTCTCAGTGTAGACTGTGTTGTAAAGAATGCACAGTACTTGTTGATCTGGAGATGTTATTTCTGGTTACCTCTACCTTTCGGTTTTTATGCTATATCGTTCAGATAGTTGCCGTCATCGGAGTAGACGATGTAGCCCAATCTACTTGCCGATTGTCTACTCTGAATTCTCTTTTTAATGTTGGTGTCTTGGATTGTATAAGCATATTGTATAGCCGATCCCATGTCGGTCCAGGATTCTGTACTAATCTATGGTTCATTCTCACCAAGTACCACCTTGGCTGTTTCCGTCAGCGTTCCAATTTATTTATTCTGTGGCAAATTCGGTCGTAGAGTTTGGGCGTACATTATTCATGCACATAAGTCCTGCATACGATCTGTATTGTATTTTACAATTTGGCTGTTGATACCTGCTGCACGCTGAAATATCTGTCATTCTTTGATGTTTGAATGAAAATGTCACGTGTTTGCAGCCTGCATCAAATATAGACTACTTGTGTCGAAACATATTATGGTTGCTATTTACTATTACATGTCGGAGACACAATGATTAGTATTTTTTTGTATGTTTTTGTGACCGCAATGTGGGGTTGTTTGTTGGAAACTGTTGAAAACAAAAACGTGGCACTAAGAGTTGCATGTCGATATCGATATCATCACCACGCATGATGTTTTTGGACATCAAATCAATATCATCATGCTGCCAAGAATATTGACAATTTAGGTGAAGGTTTAACCATCGGGTAATTGCCATGTAGACTTGAATTTCGTTCCATCGATAAACAGTCGATGGCAAGCATAAAGATCTATTAGCCTGTCGCCGTTGTCATTGCTCACGGTTCCACATCCATTTATTCCCATTATTCGCTGTAAGTAGTTGTTGTCATTGTTACGTACTTTGACATTGAAATATCCCAGAAACTTTTTAATGGCACCAACTAACAAGGACCTTACAGCTAACTCCAGTTGATTGTAGAAATCGTCATTTACACTGTCCTCACTAAGCTCAATGAATGCATACGCGTGTACCACAGAAATCCTATGGAATTTCGAACTATAGCTCGCAATAACGATGCGATCAGATATAGACTTGTATGATATTAGACCATTTCTAGCGTTACATGAAAAACGAAGGACGCTCCGCTCCGTTTATACTTTGTGTATCATTGCCGGAGTATATAAAGCAGTGGCCAGAAGGTTATTGGGTTTGGCCATTATGAAGCCAACGTACTTCGCTCAGACCAGGCATGCCTACGTTGTAAGATTCCATAACCCTCATGCCTTAATCGAGTCTCGATTTTTCAGAAAGAGCCTTTACTTTCCAATCATAAACCATTGTTTAAAGCGAAATGTCGTTATGAAGGGGGATGAGTTTCCTCTGAATTTGTGGACGTTTCTTTATTGATGGAAATTTAAGATGGAAGCCAACAACCTCTAGACAGGCATAAAAGTTGACTTTAGTCAATTATGTTGGGTGTTGATGTTGCCTTATTACCAAATACGTATCGGTGTGAGTATGATATTCAAGGTTTCTCAACCAATCGCCTTCTCAATTTAACTATCATCTGACGATGATCTGAGTCATAGAGTAATATAAGTAGAGTTTCCATAACGCTCTTAGCGTTCTCTTGCGGTCACAGAGATAGTTGGAAATTTCGTCGTGTTCGAGTTGCAGTTGTATGTTACTCTTTGGTTCCACATAAATCGAACAAAAATAATACGGATGCAACCAACATAGGACATGATTTTGCTGTCATAAGTATTAATCGTACACTATTTAAACTTAGTTTGCTGCTTGAATTGTTCTAGCGGCTTAACGCTCATTCTCCCTTCCACGCTGTTCTCAATCGATTTCCAACTACTCTGATGCAATTACCAGGAAATATTTAACATAATCTCAGAAGAGGTGATTGGGAATTTCCCAAACGAATTGCTACAAACAGCTTTGGACCAGGGGTCATCCATGACACAGCTGAATAACTATGAAGTAGGAAATTGATAGAAAACAGAGTAGATAGGTGAGAGAGCGATAAGCAACCAGAGGCAAAACCTTCAGCAAACAAAGTTTATATAGTGTTTGACTGATACTAATGACAGCCAAATTATGTTTTATGTTGGTTGCATCGAACGAAAATACGCATTCCCATTTATTTGAGTTCCAACTAAAGACTAACATATAACAGTAACTCGAACTAGATCAATTGACCTACACGCTGAAAAATAACGGCCCCAGCAACATACTGCAGGAAGCATTTACATGTTTACAAGCATTGTTTTCGTGAATTGAAGATCTGCTGCTTTTTGATTCTTTATTGTGACAAGTATTTTCAGCAGTTTTCAACAAACAACTCCACATTTGGGTCACAAACACATATATTAAAACCTGTTAATCATTGTGTACCAAACATGTTATATTGAATAGCAAACACAATGTGTTTGGACACAAGTATACTACATTTGCGGGAAGCTACAAAAACGTAATATTTGCATCCAAGGAATAAAAAACGGGAAGTTTTTCAGCATATACTACATCGTCGTCATGGAGAGAACGTAAGGACAGGGATGGTGACTCGTATCTATTGCTCAATGGTTGGACACAATGAAAGAACGGACTGTTCTAAATTGTGGACTATTTCGACTTTTGATTTTTCGACTTATTTGCATTTGACGCAAAAATTCGTAAACTATTCGTAAACTAGAGAAACCCTAAGTCCATATTAAATTTTAATTAACTAAGTTATTCGGACAGCAGAAAATTGCATTGGAAATATAGCCAAGTTCTTCGTTTTCAGCGTCAAAATTAAAAGATTCTTCATTTGTCAAATGTATAATTTTCCATCTGTGCTATAATCGAATAGATATTTATCCGCCACTTAAAGGGTTAAATGGCCGAACCTACACACACCAACTACATTTTTCTATTAATGTTGTTGTGGCAACAGATGTGACCAGCTGTTGCCCAGTTGTTCCTTGTTGTAGTCTTTGTTTTTCTTTCATCTTTGCTTTGTTGTCTGCTTATTTGGCCAACTACTTGTACTATGACTTAATTTATGGACATGACAACTTACTCAACGCAACGTTATTGGCGTTCTCCACATTTCTGCTGTTGTCCGCCTGGAAATACCATTGCAACGGTCTGGTCTAGTCTATGGCACAGTCGGCACATACCTTCTGGTTGCTCCCTTTGTTGTTGCCACTCTCACTCTGTTTATTGTTCCTGTTGCTTAATGTCCTTGTTGCCGAGTAGTTTACTTGCATTATATTGCACAGTGTGTGTGCATGAATCTGAGTAGCAGACTGTAATTGTATTATAATAAACTTATTGCAAAATAGTTCAACATAATTGTAATATCCACTCATGTGTTCACTTGAGTTGAAGTAATTAGAATAATTTGTGATTTCTGTTTTGTTTTTAATCAAAAGCTACAAATGTTGCACAAACGTATGATGATGCCGGTCACGGTGGTGATCGCGACTTGAATTCATTGGGAAAAAAACGACTACTGCGGGTAGAACAATTGTGGTTAGGGCACTAACAAAGCAGATGTTGCACCGAATTTTTAATTTTAGCACTTTTTGCAGCAATCCCGGGAGAAGCTTCCACATTTCAATATTATTTTCGTTATTTTCTAAACTACTAATTCATGTGCAGAATTCTAAAAATAATTTATACATATTTGACATACTTGGAAGTTGTTAATTTGCGCTGCATATTGATATTATTTACTTTAATATTTTTTAATGAAAAATATTTCTGCTGATTAAACGTCGTCAAATGTATTTTCAGTTTTAGTGATCTCTTTCAAATCATAGGGTTTGTCGAGGTTCTCTGAAAATATGCATTTGCTTTAGCGATAACTTAAAAACTCCTCAGACTCTAGTTAATCAAACACTCTTTCAATGTTCACTTGCAGAATGTGTGACTTGGAGTGCGGTTCAAAATTAATACACTTAATTTAATCATCATACTTGCAATCAATTTAGTGACACCATCTGTGTCATATTCATATTGTAATCAGTGGTAAATTGAAACATGCCTTGAAAATCGTCCTAGTGTAGGATATAGATCTTGTTGAGCACATCACAAACAGAATATACAAAACCGAAACCAAAATACCAAAACACAGGTTATTAAACTTGTGCCGGTTTTGTAAAAACTTCAGTTTTCGAAAAAACCGAAACCCGGCTATCTGACGTCGGCTAACGGGGTTTCACTCCAATTGTGTTAAATATCCTTAGGTACCAAAAATTAAAAACTAAGCAATAAAGATATCGATACTAATTAAATTCAATTCATTTCAGATCAATTCAGTTCAATTCAATGCCACTCAATTTAGTTCAATTCAGTTCAAACCAATGCCATTCAATTCAACCCAATTCAATTCAATTCAATGCTATTCAATTCAGTTCAATTCTATTCAGTTCAATTCCATTCCAATCCATTTAATTCAATTCAATTCAATTCAACACAATTCAATTCAATTCAATTCAATTCAATTTAATTCAATTCAATAAAATTCAATTCAATTCAATTACAATTGAATTCAATTCAAGTCACTTCAATTCAATTCAATTCAATTCAATTCAATTCAATTCAATTCAATTCAATTCAATTCAATTCAATTCAATTCAATTCAATTCAATTCAATTCAATTCAATTCAATTCAATTCAATTCAATTCAATTCAATTCAATTCAATTCAATTCAATTCAATTCAATTCAATTCAATTCAATTCAATTCAATTCAATTCAATTCAATTCAATTCAATTCAATTCAATTCAATTCAATTCAATTCAATGCAATTCAATTCAATTCAATTCAATTCAATTCTATTATATTCAATTCAATTCAATTCAATTCAATTCAATTCAATTCAATTCAATTCAATTCAATTCAATTCAATTCAATTCAAGTCAAGTCAAGTCAATTGAGTTCTTAATTAAATTCTGTTCTTTACCGAATTAGAGGTTGTCACAACCGAATTATAGAGGTTGACACAACCTCATTAGAAGTTTACGTAACAATTAGTTATTTTTTCGAGTGGACGCTCCGTTTTCGAGATATTGGTATAAGAGTGGTATAATTGGTATAAAAAAGTGATGCCGAATTAGGCCTCCTGTGGACGTAAACAATTTATTATTTTTGCGATTGGGCGCACAATTTCCGAGTTATAGCCATTTTTTTTAGTTTAGAAATTTTCTTATATAGCCGATTTTAAAAAATCTTCTCTACGAGTTGGACCACTATATGATAAACCCTTAGAACTCACCAAAAATTCCGAGATTTAGAAATTTTTTCTAAATTTGCCACAATTTCGATCAAAACCAGGGAAGGGTTACCCTGGATAATCCGTTCCCCATCGCAGTGGGCAGTGGGTAAAGGCCGCCTACTCATACCAGAGTAATTTCCCATCGTCGTGGGTAGCTACCCTTTATTTCCCCATACCCTCTGGGTAATGAGTAAACGTTCATTATCCATTACCCACTGTGAAGTGTATGGGTTACACATGGTTGGGTAAATACGAACTCTTTTTATAACCACACGTTTACTGCTCGGTTGCCGGAACAATACTTTGATTGATTTGATTTATTTGTTGCAACCGTTCATGTAGTTCTCCCAAATAAACTCATATATCGCAAATGTATATCATTTTGTTGCAAACGAGTTCTCGTTTGCATCAAACGCGTAAAAAATTACATTTGACGCAAATTTAAAAAACCTTTGCGATAACTGAAATTAGCCATTTTTCTAATGAGAGCACAGATTACGAAGAACGTAAATTTCTCTCATTCTGTTTAGTGTATACACTGTCTTATCCCCTCGTTTGGCATAAACACTCACGTACACACATAAAACTGATCACACACTCTAATGCTTCTACCTTGTCAATATATCTTGGTTGGACAATTGACGCGTTGTAGTTTGAGTCGCTTTTAGTTGTTATTTGAATGCAAGACGAGACAGACGCGTAAGTAGACAGTGAAAAAAATACACAAAAATTCCAACTTTTTTAAAACAAACTTTATGTGTAAACCCAAAATCATAAAAGTTGGAAATTTGAACAAAAAAGAGCTTATGGAAGCCATAAATAAAAGTTAAAAGAACTGGTTTTCGCTTCTCGCAAACGTTTTTTCAGCTCTAATTTTTCATAACTCGTTTACGGCAAACGTTTATCAGTTCTCTCAAGCGTATTTTTAGTTAAGACCAACTAAAGCTCGGTTGCTGCAAGCAAAAAATAGTTGGCGGAACCGTTTTTCGTTTCTCGCAAACGTTTTTCAGTTTATGCTTTTCATAACTCGTTTGCTGCAAATATTTTTCGGTTCTCCCAAACGAAATGACATGTATGGAGTAACAGAAGTTCGTTTCTCCCAACTACAGTTCCCAAACGAACTTCAGTTATCTGTAATTTCGTTTGGGAGGAACGAGTTTTTTCTTTGCGCGTAGATATATCAACTGGGCATATTCGTCTTGTCGATTGCAGTAAAATATACATGGCATTTATGACCTTCTTTTGATTTTGTATAGAAATATATATACTTTTGTGCAAAGAATATCAAACTCTGTGTCTATACCGCGAAAAATGTGAATATGCATCAAACATAACATTGTAATTTAAATTATGATTACAGTTACTAATATTTGAACACGAATTCTAATATTGTACCATAGATAAAGGAATTAACTAGATATCGCACATGCCTTGAGAAATTTCTTGTTCAATGGGATAGTTTCTAGATGGAGCTGAATGCAATAATTACAACGTTTGATCCCAAACAAAATAAACCTTGCGAGATGTATTTAGAACAGGTGATAGCAGTAGGTGGTGTAGGCAACTTCAACAGGCATTTTGTTTTGTTTAGTTGGCCGATGCTGTACAAGCTCAACACAAGCGAATACCAACAATAACAGTACACCAAACAAGCTCATAACCAAAATGCATTTGAATTAGAAAGTGGGGAACGCAACGACATGAAAAAAATTAAATTAGTTGTTTGAATAGCACAACCTGAAAAATGTTTCTATTTTTGTATTGAAAAAATGTCCCACACTGTTGAATAAACGTCAGTTAATGTTATGAGACACGTCAATGAAAGTTTCGTAACGACAACACAGCACCTAGTGGCAGTACTTGACAACGCCTGTGGGATATCTACTTATTTCCTTTATCTATGATTGTACTTTTTATGAGTTGTATCTTCCATTTTAGGTGAACGAGGTTTTGGAAATACTCAAATTGGTTAATACAACTTAATTTCTGTAGTTGAAACTTCTATTTAGTAAGACCTATTTGTAATTTATCAATAATATCGACAAATAATTTTGATGTACGACAATTATGAATTCTGATGAAAATATAGAGTTTATCATGGAATTTCCAATGTCTGAATTGGTTTCCAACTAAACTTTTATCTGTGTTTAAGTTTTAAAAATGTTTCTAAAATTTTTTGTTCGTTTTTTGTGTTTGCTTCCCATCCAAATAGAATGCGAATGTTATCACTAGTAATTCTGCCTCTAATATATACGATCATACCAAATTCTCTTTATTAACCTCCATAATACCATAATTAATTTTAAATCACTTTCACGATTAATTAAACATAAATGTAACATAAATGTCATTTTACATACTGTTTTTTGTTGTTGTTAAAAATTGGCATCCTTTGAATGTCCAATGCTAGAATGACAACAATATTTTAAAGAAACCCAAAAAGAGGTCATCATATTTATATGTTACTATGGAAACACACAGTAAAAACCCAAAGGAAATCATTAAAAACCCATAAGCTTTTTGAAAACATATCATAATCATCAACATCAACATCATCATAACCGTCATCATAATTAAAAGCATCATAGTCAAATGATATTATCCTTAGTACGAGTATAATCATTGTCAGCATCACAAAGACCGAGTGACAAAAGAAAACTAAAAAACAAAAAAATATGCGATACAAAGCAACAACAAGACAAAGGATTGTAATGACGAGTATTATCACAGGATATATATCTAAACATAATTATCCTTAATGACCTGTATTATGAGCTATAAAAAAACGTTTAAAATCAAAAGCATTAATTTGATAATATGACAGACAACCGCACTGGTAAAAACATTTATGGTAATTAAGGGATTTAAAGAAATTAAATGTAGAATTAAATACAATGACGTCAACACAATTATAAGAGAGATTTGAAAATGAATTTGGCGATTTGCAAATCGGGATTATATTATTGGTTTTCGATTTATTTCAATGAGCTCTTGTCTGCATTAGATTGACCACCTTTCGATCTACACTTAATTGTCCGACCAAAAATGCAGCGGCTGGATAAAAGTTTCATATATTTTGGCTGCAATACTCAACGTTTCATGTGAAATGTGCCATCGGAATTTGCGGACAATAGTTAAAATTTTGCTTTAAAAATGTCCTTTACGCTTTGTGAATTTTACATCTAGCTGAAGATATATACATATAACGAGTACACATTGGTAAATTAAATTGTTTCTTATTTAGTTTAATATCCATTTTCATTGTCTTAATGCTCGTGTTGTGAAATCACATAAACATAATTATTTAAACTAGATTTCAAAGAATACAAATATTAAATCATTACATCCTTTCAAGTTTTGAAAACAAGAAGTAAAGACAATCGGGGTCATCACATTTGTACATTAAATTGTCTTAATACATGCAATTTATACTAATACTATATGCCTTATAAAGGTAGCGAAACATGCATTATTTGTATCGCTACTATAGTTTACAGATGGTTGTAGGGTGGTATGAAATTCATAAGAAAAAATCAACGAGTGTTCGAACTCACGGGCGATGTGTTAACACGTTTTTGTTACATGGTACCTGTTCGATTTCTATGAAAACATTAGTAAATGTTACATTGGAAAATACAAAAAAATAATATATTTTGTTCTGAAGCCTCTTTTGCTATTGCACTTTCTTTTTTCTTACATCTGCTTTAACATTAGATGTAGTATTGTTAAAATAAATAAAGCAATAAATATTTAGCTCACTGAAATAATAAACAGAGCGACGACAAAAAGTATTGAATACTATAGAGGACTTATTGCACTCTTTTTCCGCTCTCATGTAGAGAAACTGAGTAAAATAGCATAAACGAGTCTTATTCGCTTTATAGAATATTTCAATATAAATTCATCATTTGAACAATGTTATTACATAAAACAATACAAAAAGCATAAATGTTTCCAACGGCATCAATGTTTCACATCAAAATTATGAATAGACCAAGTTATGATAAAAAGAGAGTAATACGTTTTGAATCATTCGCCAGATGTCGCCAGTGCTTTTCAGTCATACAATTCGTTCCATGAGTTCTCTAAACTATTCAGTACTCTTTGGCGACGACGACGTGATTGTTAGTTCGCAGACGCTACATCAAATACCATCATACTTATTTTCAGGCAGAGACTATTATTGTACAATAACCATGTAGGTGATGCTAACGCTGTGTGGTGTTTGCATGTGTTCACTTTGATAGATTGCCCTACCCGTGCTTATAGATGTTAACAAATCAAAAATAATAACCACAAGGAACGTATACAATATGAAACAATTTATTAGAAACAGAAACAACCTGCGAGTTACCAGGCAGAGAATCAACGAAAGTATTGGGAAAAATAACTAGTTCTAATTGTGAGATGATTACGAGAAGATTTCCAAGAAGAAAGCATACCGACCATATCGGAAAAATTCGCACAAAAATTTTAGGAAAATATTCATAATGTAATATACAAATGTCGGGGCATTCCGGACACGCCGAATTACTACAACGGATCAACTCTATTCCCGTAAAAAGGGACTACTGTATCCCCTACCTTCTACCTGCGACAAATCTAAGGACTTCTATTCCGAACAGGAATACCTGGGAAAAGTCACTGGAAGGGGATACCAGTAGTATCAGATTTTTCACGGATGGATCAAGCAAGTAGGCTATGGGGTCCATTCAACGGACCTAAATGTAAATATCTCCTTCAAGTTGCCTGATCACTGTAGTGTATTTCAGGCGGAAATTACCGCCATACTGGAGGTTGCTCAACTACAGAAAAGTAGTGTCACAACCCTCTGGAGAGTATGTATCTACAGGGACAGCCACGCTGCCAAAAAATCCCTGGAAGCAATGTTTGCTACGTCCCTGACGGTGAAAGAAACCCACTCATCACTTAGGGTGATGGCAGAGTTTTTTGACATCAAGCTCATCTGCGTACCGGGACACAGCGACATTCCAAGCAATTGCGTAGCGTATGCGTTAGCTAGACAGGGTACTACGGCACAGGTTCTTCCGTGAAATTAAGGTATATTAAGATTGGCATACTATCTCTACCTGCCGTTTGCAGACCAGGCAGAGCGCCGATAATATGTTCAAGGACAAGTGGAGACTTACTTCCACTTGCAAACAAGCCAGGGTCCTCTGGCCACAGGTAGACAGGAAGAGGACTAGGCAACTACTTAACTTACCGAGAGGCAGGTTATCCACAATGATAGGAACACTTACGGGACATTGTCTTGTATGAAAACACGCCCTAAGATTGGGACATAGAAACTCCACTCTCTGTAGATGCTGTATGGAAGAGGACGAGGATACGACGAAACACCTTCTCTTGGATTGCCCTGCTCTGACAGGATTGAGAAGTAGGATATTCGGTACACATTTAGTTAGCACCGTAGCCCTACAGGATATTCGTGTAGGTTTTATATAGGGCAAATTGGCTAGACGACTAGTGAATAGTTGCTATGGAGGAAACTGCAGGTATCACAATGGGCTTCTTTAGCCTAAGTGTGCTAGACAGCGTGCTGTCTTGCAGCCTTTTCACCCACCAACCAACCAACCAATATACAAATGTGATATAAACACAATAAATAAAACACACATAAATGTTGAAAACACACTTTATCTTTAATACCCAAACTAAGAAGAAGATTTTTACATTTTAAAAAACCTCAACGCAAGAAAGAGTGCTGGAGCGGAAGGAATAAGAGAGAATAAGAGAGATCTCAAAAATGATGCAGGATGTCTAACAACTGTGATGCCTGCTCTAATAAATAAAGGTTTAAGCAAATCTATAGTCAAAAATGTCCTAAAAACTTCCCTGATTCGACCAATCTATAAAAACGGCAAAAAAATCGGATCAGAAACACTACAGACCAATCGCAATACTGTCTGTTGTTGAAAAGGTTTAGTTTATAATGGTGAGAAGACTAAATGATTTCCTAAAAACATATAAGGAAAACCAACATGCATTTCAAAAAAGTAAACCAATTATTAGGAATTTTCTCTACCGAAATCAACCAATATCTTGGAAAATGCATGAATTGTTTTCAGGCTTTCGATACACCCTCACATGAAAAAATAATAGTGACTCTAGAGAGAAATAATGAAATAATATGTCGAATGGTTCAAAATACCCAATATCGTCGGCGAAAGCATATCATCAACGCATGCATTCCCACAACACAATGATCTAATAAATATTTCTAAAGAAAAACAGTACCACTTTTGCTTACACCGATGTTAGGGCAATACTTGTATCACCTGAGTTCGGCTACACTAGGAAGTCCCAAAAAAAATGTCTTTTTCGAGTTACATGGTTGCTCAAGCTTCCCTGGAAAGCTTATAGGGTAAAGTATTTTTGAGACTTTTCGGAAGAGGTTTAGAGGTCGCACAAATCGAATTCCCCCAAAAGTCGGATATTCCGGACGTTTTTTGAATTTTACTTAAAACTCGGTCAATAACCACGATTTTCTTAGTTTGTAAGCCAACATTTTTAAAGCAAAACGTTCAAACTTTTATTGTATACGCATAAACCACCAGATTTAGCAATGATTTTGCTGAATAAGGATCAACGTATTACGTTTTTTCGTAAATTTTGGATAAATTGTGTTAGTAACGCTTTATAACTTTTAAAAATTTAAAAAACTAATGATGCTCTTTAAAAGACGTATAAATTCCAAACAATATTGTAGGAAAAAAATTTTAATTTGCTGTTACTATTCCAGAGTTATATCATTTTAAAGCCTTTTACCCATTGTATGAACCTAAATAATTATAAACTGTATGCTATTTTTGCATTTAAATTTCTATGAAAATTTGCCAAGCAGTTTTGTACAAAAAAAATTTTGAATTTCCAGTTACTGTTCCAGAGTTATGCCATTTTAAAACTCATAACACAGTGAGATTTCAAAATTTGATACGCTTGAGACCAAAAAAATCTGAAAGCTACTGATGAGAGAAGAAAAACCATAGCTGGGTTTGGTCTGATTGACTAAGGTTTTTTTTAATTGACGTTTGAAGTTTTAGGCTTCGAAATGAATTTTTGATAAGAGAACACTTTTGGTAATGCCTACATCTCGAAAACTGTTCAAGATTTTTCTTGGGTGTCTTCGGCAAAGTTGTAGCTCGTGAACTGCCCTACAATAAACCACCTTCAAGATCAAAAACTTTAAAATGTAAAAAATATAATTTTCGCCGATTTTTACGGGTTTTGTTTTTATTTACTTTTAAAGTTTTTAAGTTTTTCAACATGAAGGTGGCATTTTTTTAAATAAACGCTTGAGGGTTTTTTGTAGGGCAGTTCACGAGCTACAGGCACTTGAGCAAATATGTGAATAGTTTTTGAGATGTACGTATTACAAAAAGTGTTATCTTTATCAAAAGTTCATTTCTAAGCCGAAAACTTCAAACGCCAAATAAAAAAAAAACCTTAGTCAATCAGACCAAACCCAACTAGGGTTTTACTTCACTCACCAGTAACTATCAGTTGTATGAGTCTCAAGGGTATCAAAATGTTTAGGTTGCAAAATGATGCATAGTGTAATACTATAAAATATTTGGAAATTTTTCATTGGATTTGCTTTAAATCTATATGGGCTAAGTAACGACAAAGAGTTACACGCAAAAAAAAACAGCCCCAGCAACATATTGCAGGAAACATATATATGTTTGCAAGCAATCGGGGCCATTTTTTGCTACGTGTAACTCTTTGTCGTTACGTAGCGCATGTAGATTTTTTTCAATTATACAATGTTTAAAGCAAACCCGATGAAAAAAGACAAACAGTTTATAATATTATAATATTATTAGGTTCATACAATGGGTAAAGAGTTTTACAGTGACATAACTCTGGAACAGTAACTGCAAATTCAAAATTTTTTTTTACAAAATTGCTTGGAATTAACCCTTCTTTTAAAGTGCATCATTAATATTTTAAATTTTCATATTAATTTAAAGCAAATCCGATGCAAAAATAGCAAACAGATTATATTATTATTAGTTTCATACAATGGGTAAAAGGCTTTAAAATAGTATAACTCTGCAACAGTTCCGCAAATGCAAAATTTTTTTTACAAAATTGCTTGGAATTTGTACGTCTTTTAAAGTTTATCAATAGTTTTTTAGATTTTCATATGATTTTTAAAAGTTATAAAGCGTTACTAACAAAATTTACCCAAAATTAAGAAGAAAAAATTTAATACGTGGTACCATATTGAGCAAAATCATTGCCAAAACTGGCAGTTGATGCATATAGAATAAATGTTTGAACGCATTGCTTTAAAAATGGTGACTTACAAATAAGAAAATCGTGGCTATTGACCCAGTTTTAAGCAAAAGTCAAAGAACGCCCGGAATACCCGATTTTTGAGAGAAATTCGACTTGCGCGTCCTCTAAACCACTTCCGAAAAATCCGAAAAAATTCTCAAAAATACTTTACCCTATAAATAAATAAATAAATGGTTTCCCATTACATCCCATGAAGGGCCTGGGGAGAACTTCTCACAATCACTGAGCTGTGCGCTTTCCAGTTTTCACTCACTGATTGGGACCTACAGTTTTACACCGATTCCGAACGGTAATTTGAGAAGCTTTTTCATGGCTAGATACTCGATAGTGTCGCCGTCACTATGCGAGGTGACCGCCGCCGAAAGAAATTTTAAGGTGGTCAGAGCCGGGTTCGAACCCACGATCTCATGTACAAGAAACGCGCACACTAACCATTGCACCACCGACGGCCACGCTTTTACCCTAAAGCTTTCAAATAAAGCTTGAGCAAAAAAAAAAGTTTTATTGATGGGACACCCTAGGCTACACGCGTAATGAAAAAGGAACTCAATATAATTACAAGATGGTGTCATGACAATGAACTAATAATAAATTGGACAAAAACAAAACTGATACATTTCACACCCCGACATATCCCACGCACCATGATTTCACCTGTGTTCCACAACAATGGATGTCGTCTACATAGAACTTCCATCACTAACAGTGCCACAGAAGACACATGCTCAACGCAAAGTGAAATTGTAGAAACCTCTAAGAGTCTAGGTGTACACTTAGATGAACATTTCAAGTGGAAACAACACACAGACATTATCCACAAAAACTTAAGACAATCAGCGTACGCTATGTATCACCCAGGTGACTGCTCCCTATATAAGGTCCTACTACAGGCCTACTTCTCTCTCGCAGTAACCTACTTGAGGCATGAAATCACCGCATGGGGTACAGCAACATATTACAGATCACTACAACAACAAAACCGACGTTTAAAATTACTGTACAAAAATCAACACAAACTTACATCCTAAATCAAAATCAAAATACAGTGTACACACATAATTATGCTTAGTACACAAAGAGAAAAGATTAGTTGGAAATCAATTCAGGCATTGGAATTTCCATGATAAAATCTATATTTTGATCAGAATTCATAATTGTCATACATAAGAATTATTTGTCGATATTATTGATAAATTAAAAATAGGTCTTACTAAATAGAATTTGTTACTACAGAAATTAAGTTGTCTTACCCAACTTGGGTATTTCTAAATCCTCATTCATGTGAAATGGAAGATTCAACTCATAAATAAAAATTCGTGTCTAAATATTAGTCACTGTAATCATAATTTAGATTCTGTTACAAAGTTATGTTTACGATATTTTATAAGAGGCTTTGCTGTCAAAGAGAAACTATATTTGAATGTTACACGAGGACTATTCAGAAAAATTATTATTTTAAAGATAAAGTGAGAAACAAAATTGTGAAAAACAATAAAGTATACAAATACACTCCGGTTCACTTATTTAAAGGCACTAAAAATGCCATATTCAGCAGCCTGTATCTTTTGCAATTTGTACCCGATTGCATAATTTTAAAATGGAAATGGAAGCTAGACATCTTGAGATATAAAATAAATCATGACAATAGTGGTTTCTTAACTAAAGAACTTTTTCTGCGCAATTTATAAAAAAAAGTCCAAAAAATTGGTTTTTGGTTCACTCGAAGAAAGGCACTTTAGAATGTTTTTATTATTTTTAAAGTCAGCGATGATTTTTTGTAGGGAGCATTTCTTTATTACAATTTATTACATCTTAATCATTTTTCGAATCAAAATGGCAAAACAAAAAAATTGTAAATCCGTCGGAAAAAACTAAAATCGATGTTTACCGTTCTGGAGGATGTTCTAACCGCGGAATAGCTAAAAAAATTGGACGGAGCCCAACAGTTGTCGACAATTACATCAAGGACCCCGAGGGGTATGGAAAAAATTTTAAAGGAAGGGTTTAATTGTATTTATTTGTGTATGAGAAAAGAAAAATCACCACAATTGCTTCTAATTCTGCCTTATCCTTGTCAAAAATAAGAGCTCAAGCTGGAGTGAAAGCGAGCAATTCATCAGTACGCAGAGTAATTAAGAGCTGTGAGTATCTTAAATACCTGAAATTACAAAACAAGCCTCCACTTAATGCTCCTCGTAGGGAAAGCGGATTCAATTCGCAAGGGACTACATGGTATGGGATTTGCAGTCAAGAGATCAAGTAGATGACTGGAGAAACCGTTGTATTTACGGATGAGAAGAAGTTTAATTTGGATGGGACTGATGGGTACAGCTTTTATTTCCGTGATCCGTGCAAAGAAAAGCGAGAGGGCGGCGTTATGGTGTGGGGTGCTATTACGTACAATGACACCATCGATCTTGAATTTCAATGTGAAAATATGACTGTTGCAAGCTATAAAACGTTATTGAAATCAGCTTTTCCGAAGTTCAGTGAAGTATTTGGTCCCATATCTTGGATATTGCAACAGGCTGATGCCCCTATACACAACGCCAGAGTAGTAAAGGAGTTTATTGCAAGCCAAAATGTTAATATTCTTGACTGGCCACCCTATTCGCCAGATCTAAACATTATCGAAAACGTCTGGGGTTGGTTATCTCGTAAGGTCTATGCCGGAGGTAGACAATTTGATGACAAGCAGTCACTAATTCGGGCCATTAAGGTTGCTTGGAATCAAATTTCGTTGGATTACATAAAATCTCTTTATCTCTCAATGAAACCCGTATATTTGTAGTTATTAAAAACAAAAAGGGTTGTACCCAATACTAATAGTTCTTATATAAAGTAAAATAAATTAAAAAAAAGAAGAAAAACTGTTTTTCATTAAAATTAGTTAAAGTGCCTTTATTCAAGTGAACCAAAAAAATAGCACATTTTTGGACTTTTTTTATAAATTGCTCAAAAAAAGTTATTTAGTTAAGAAATCACTATTATCATGATTTTTTTTATATCTCAATGTGTCTAGCTTCCATTTCCATTGTAAAATTCCGCAATCGGTTACAAATTGCAAAAGATACAGGCTGCTGAATATAAAATTTTTAGTGCCTTTTAAGTGACTTTAAATAATATATTGACGATTTAAAAAAATCTAGGATTGAAATTGGACCACTTTATGAAAATCCCTTAGAAACCATCAAAAATTATTTATTTTTTCGATTTGCTGCTCCGTTTCCAAGATATAGTTTTTTTTCTAATTTTTTCATATTTTCGAAAAAAAATGGGTTGGGTTATCACATTATCCATCGTCGGGGGTAAGTACTCCCCGATCGTTTATATTTCTTGCCTCCAAAGGAGGCTTTAACCAATGGATGTCGTCGTCAATATGCTTCAATATGATTTTAAAAAAAATCGCTAAAACTAAAATTGTTCGAATAAAAAGTAGCTAAAACGACCATATGTGCTCGCGATTTATTTTTAACTGTGATGCCGTATTAAAAACATCCATGGATAAATCCTCCTTTGGAGGTACAGCATTTTTTATTTTTCGATTGGACGCACGCACCTTTTCCGCTTTATACCCATTTTTGTATTTCAGCGATTTACTTATTGTGGCGATTTTTCTAAAAACAATTCTGCCATACGAATTGGACCACTATATAAAAACCTTTTAGAAACCACAAAAAAATTGCTTAATTTGTAGATTGGACGCTCCGCTCCGTTTCCGAAATATAGATATTTTTTCTAAATTTTCCAAATTTAATTTAATTTACCATCGTCTTGGGTAACACTAGAGTGTCCAAAAAAC
Organism: Phaonia tiefii; assembly: GCA_963931995.1. Taxonomy (NCBI): domain Eukaryota; kingdom Metazoa; phylum Arthropoda; class Insecta; order Diptera; family Muscidae; genus Phaonia; species Phaonia tiefii. The sequence goes on along the minus strand of OZ008367.1, from coordinate 169,048,414 downwards.
CATAATTTTTTTAAAAACCGGGTTTCGGTTTGTTCGAAATATCAGTTTTTCAAGAAACCGGTTTTCGGTTTTTAACTGTTGGGTGACCGTCGGTGGTGCAATGGTTAGTGTGCGCGGCTCTTGTACATGAGATCCTGGGTTCGAACCCGGCTCTGACCACCTTCAAATTTTCTTTCGGCGGCGGTCACCTCGCATAGTGACGGCGACACTATCGAGTATCTAGCCATGAAAAAGCTTCTCAAATTACCGTTCGGAATCGGTGTAAAACTATAGGTCCCAATCATTAAGTGTAAAGCTACAAAGTGCACAGCTCCACTGGTTGTGAGAAGTTCTCCCCAGTCCCTTCATGGGATGTAATGGGAAACCATTTATTTATTTTTTTAAAAAACTGTTTGAACTGGTTTTTTCGGGTTTCTGTTTTAAATTAAATTCCATATTCCATAACATAATTTATTTATAATGCTTTATTTAAGTTCATATTATACTGATTTAAATTTCAAAATTAAATTTCAAATTTGAAAGAGATTTCATGTATTTTCATGATAATAAAAATGTTCAAAATATTTATTATAAAATATTTACATAATAAAATTTAAAAAAAAAAAAAAAATTATTAAAATCAAAAAATCATTATTAAAGATGAATACACAATTTTTTGGAAATGACATTTACCACTAATTGAAGCATAAAATCATATTCGAAAACTGAAATGGTGTGTATTAATCCAAACTGTCATTAAAATTCGAAAATCATGTAATATTATTATTATTTGTAAGGATTTAACACAAATTAACAAAGTGGCCGTCGGTGGTGAAATGGGTAGTGTGCGCGACTCTTGTACTTGAGATCCTGGATTCGATCCCTGCTCTGACCACCTTACAATTTCTTTCGACTGCAGTCACCTCGCATAGTGACGGCGACACTATCGAGTATTTAGCCATGAAAAAGCTTCTCAAATTACCGTTCGGAATCGGTGTAAAACTGTAGGTCCCAATCAGTGAGTGAAAACTGGAAAGCGCACAGCTCAGCGATTGTGAGAAGTTCTCCCGAGTCCCTTCATGGGATGTAATGGGAAACCATTTAACATAAATTGAGTAAAAACCGGTTAACCGACGCCGGTTTTCGGTTTGTTCGAAAATTTGGTTTTTTAAAAAAACCAGCAAACGGTTAATAACAAAAATCCCCGTTTGCCGGTTTCATCGGTTATGCGGTTTCGGTTTTGGACACTCTAGTAACTATCCATTATTTTCCCCATTACCCAAAGGATTAAGAAAAGAAAAATAAGAAAATCGCTAAAATAAAAAAATGGATTTAACTCGGAAACGGATCATAATAAAATCGCGAAAATAATCAAATTTGTACTTCCACTGGAGGCTTTAACACATGGATTTCTTGAATACCGCATCACTTATTTTTAAAAACATTGCTAACTCAGCACATATGAGTTAGGGATTTTTTATGCAACGATTTGCACATTTACTAACGTGTTCATAGAAATCGAACAGTTACCGTGTAACAAAAAGGTATAAACACATCGCCCATGAGTTCGAACACTCATTGATCCTTTTATTTGCGATAAATTTCAACAAATGGTTGTGGCAGCCATTAAATTCAAGTAGTTAGTTGAGCATGCCAATATATTTGTTAGGTACAACAAAAGGATTTTTTACATTTTTCATTGATCCAACAAATAGAATAATCACCACTACAGGATAATTTGATTCCGATAACTATAACTCGACTAAGTTTGCTGTGGCTTCTCTGGTTGCTTCGGCTTCAACTATATAATTCAATTCTTGGGACCAAAATTGAATTTGAATTCAATTTGAAATTGAAATATTTGGTGATACGGAACACAATTATTGGTAATCACAACTGAATAATGTGATAGTCCAAGGAATCGCCAAATTTTAGTTGACTGTAAATTTAGTTGTGAGAACGATCTCTCCTCTGTGTGGAGTGTTTTTCTGGTTTTTTGTTAAATTTATTCAGAGCGCCATTTAAAGGCGATAGTCCTTCGTAAACATAATGATAGAGGAAAATGATCGGGAATTAAATTGAAATTGAGAATTTACTAGAACATTGGAAAACAATGCTAACATTTCAAACCCTGTAAACTTTTACCTCTTCCCTGGGGAAGGATTTTGTCGCCAAATTAACCAACAATGGGTTTTGCTATATTTTTGTAGCATTTTTCATAACATATGGCCATGTATTTTTATTTCTTAGCAAAAATGCAAACGTCGTATCCCTAATCTAGTTAAGGAGGAATGGGATTTTTGTTGCCATTATCTTGACGAAATTTTACATTGTAATTCCGTATTTGTGTGAGATTCCACAAATGTGTTATTTGCACCTAAATATAAAGACATTGAGCTACATAAAAGAAAATTATAAAAATAAAAAATGCTTATAGTATCTTTGAATATTATAAAAATCATTAAAATTGTTTTACTTCCCTAAAATATAAACATTCAAACGCATCTTCTCACCTTAAAGTATCCTACAAATGTGAGAGATGTTATGGAATTTTAGAGACTATGGGTTTTGTACCCCATTCAAAAGTTACCAACCTAATTTACATAATGTTATGAGCTACATTTAAATAAAATTTACATACTGTACTCAGGCTCAGTTTCGCAGTTGACTCAATTAACTTCAAATGCTCGATGTTTCTCTTATAAGTGTCATTTACGCCCGATTTCACCATGCTCAGTTATCTTTCAGTTTGAGCTAACCAACAGTTTTAGCTACCAGTTAGTATGGAATTTATAATTTTTAACTGGCAGTTAGCTTTAACTTTGTTTGGTGAAATTGGGCGTTAATATGACAATTTTCTGTGAGCCTTTTAACTGAGCACTTAAATCACTATTGTGAAACTCGTCCTTAAGGCCATAAACAGACACAATAAAAACATAAAACAAAATAATATGACGTTTACACAAATATCTGTGTAATATATTTTCTTGCATTATTAAGTATCTCATGTATTTGTACTGAAATCTTATATTACCATTTCACTTAGGGGGAAAAAATAATTAATTTTTCCTTACTTGTCGTAAAGACTTGAATGGCATTTCATTCGTTTTTGACATTCTCGTTTCTTTTTTGACAGCATAGACTTGAGATATTGATTAATTCATTGATGTATAAGGAAAAAGTGTGTAATTTATACAGAATTCTTAATTACTGAGCCTTAAAGCAGAAAGACGAACATCTAATTGTCGCTATTCTCACTGTGAAACGGAAATCAACATCAGGCAGCGACTTCATCGAACAATGGTTGAAACTACAGACAGACAGACAGTAGCAACAGCACTCGCTCCCTCCACAGATAATAAAATTGTTGAGGCAAAGTGTCTGGTTGGCTCCTAGTTCACAGCAGCCTCCTCCTGATTCTCCTTTTCCCAATCTACCAGCTACCAGCCTTCGTTCCATTCCATATTAAATTGCAATTTTCAAATGTCACAAAGACATTGTTGCACATAAGACACTGAAGCTTTGGATTGCTGACATATCTACCCAAGACATTTGTTGCTTCCCGTACGTGTCGTCAACAGAGTCTCTGACATCTTGTTGGGTACATACGTATCTCCTCCTACTCGCCTCCCAAAGCATTTCAATACATCCTGACACATATCCATACATACATACCTACATACAAGAACACTGTCACGTAGGAAGGACTAGGGAAGGGCATCATGGCGTGTTATTCAAGTCCTTTCTGCAATGTGAGCACTTGTACTTGTCGTTGCCATCAACGTCGACATTATTGAATTCTTAGGCATACAAAGGACGAGTAAAGAAAATTCTAAGCATACGCTTTAAAATATAAAAATGAAGGAAATCGCATTTCCCGTTTACCAGGACAAGAATTCATAAAAAAATGTGAACAAATGACATGTAATGGGAACGTGTGCACAGTGGAAGGGAAGTGCATATTATTGAGAAAAATGTTGATTTCGAAACCGATACAACAAACTAAAGGGACCTTTTTTTAAAGCTATAAAGCTTGAAAATGAAATAATACAAAGGAGAATTACACGGTAACGTACACACAAATTCAACTATATTTAGTGTCTATATCATTACTAATCCTAAACTGATTCAACAGTTATCTAATCTCTGTTCTACTATTTAACAGACTACGTGCTAGTCTTTAATACTACATAGACACTTTTTAGATATTTCATGAAATACGGAAGAAAAAACGAAACAAATCCAGTCACGAACAACCAACATTCGAAATTGTTAGAATTGAATCCAAATTTCAGAGAAACTATTACACATGGAGAAAAAGTGTATTAGAGCAAAATTATAAATAAGAATCAGACTTGCTGCTGAGAATATTTTCATTAATACACATATTTATAATTAAAAATAGGTTTTTCTAAAGGGTTTTCCAATAGGAGGTGTTATTTTGGTATTCAAAGAAAAATGCTATTTTTTGAGATAAGTGATCGGATGTTTATTTCATAATAAAGAGGAAGGTATGCCGTTAATAATGAAAAACAACATCAGCCAAATGGCCACCACGACCACGGTTACAGGACCATATCCTCATGAAATTTTCCATAACCAAAAGTGGCTGCCGTATGTCCCCGAAAGCCTCACGAATTCTATCTTTGAGGTCTTGAATCGACGCTGGGCTATTGGCGTAGACCTTATCTTTCACGTGGCCCCAAACGAAGAAGTCGCAAGGTATTAAATCACAGGATCTCGGTGGCCAATTGTGATCACCTCTTCGAGAGATAACACGGTCCGGAAACTTTTCCCGTAAAAGAGCAATGGTTTCGTTGCTTGTATGACACGTAGCGCCGTCTTGTTGAAAGTAAACGTTGTCCAGATCAATACCATCCAACTCCGACCATAAAAAATCATTAATCATCTCTCGACAGCGCAATCCATTCACCGCAACTGTTGATCCCACCTCATTTTCGAAAAAGTAAGGTCCAATGACCCCGCCGGACCATAACCGGACCGGTTTTCCGAGCCCCAGATGCGATTTCCGAGCCCCAGATGCGTAGCCATCGAGGTGGAAATGGGCCTCATCAGTCAAGATGATTTGTCGATGGAATTCCGGATCATTTTCATGCATTTCAAGGACCTAATGTTAATAATTTCAGTGCGTTGTTGAAGCGTGTATCGTTCCATTTTTAGTAATGGCGTAGTTTCTACTTGTCAAATGTCAAAGAATAAAAGCTTCAAAAGTGACAGCTACCGAAATACAGGGCGATTCAAAATAACACGTCTTGTTGGATAACCCTTTATTTTGTCACGTACAGGCAAATCCTGTCACGTACGTGACATCGTTGATCTTAAATCTATAAATCAAATAACAATCAATAGTTCAGTACCGTTTTGTCCAGGGATTAGCAATGTTTTCTGCGCTCTTTCTCCTTAGTTTTAATAAAATGGATGTTTTCTGCACTCTTTCTCCTTAGTTTTAATAAAATGGAAGTTTCCAGGTGTCGCGTTGGCATTTTCCCATGGCGATTCAAAACCTACTCACAGAGAAGAGATACGTTGTCACAATTAAATTGTTTACATCCAACTAAAATTTTGCGGTTCCCGGGACTAGCACATTATTCAGTTGTGACTGCCAATAATTTCTAATTCAGTTTTGATTGCAGGAACTGAAATATTTAGTTGAATCCACCGCAACAAGAAACTCAATCGAGTTTTAGTTCTAACAATCAAATTATCCTGTAGTGGTGAATATTAAATTTGTTGGATCAACGAAATATGCAAAAACTAATTCGGTTGTGCCAAATAATATACTTATATTGCACGAAAAGTAAAAACTCGTCCCTTCCAAATGAAATTTCAGATTAATGAAGTTCGTTTGTGGACTGTAGTTGGGAGAAGCGAACTTTTGTTAATTTACACATGTCATTTCCTTTGGTAGAACAGAAAAATGTTTGCAACAAACGAGTTATGAAAAATATAAGCTGAAAAAAACGTGTGCGAGAAACGAAATAAGGATCCGCCAACTATTGTTTCGGTTACAGCAACCGAGTTGTAATTAAAACTTTTATTTATGGCTTCCATAAGCTCTTTTTGTTTAAATTTCAAACTTTTATGATTTTGGTTTTACCCATAAAGTTTGTTTTTAAAAAAGCGCTAAAACGCCATTATGTCTACATTTCGGAAACTGAGCGTTCAATCGAAAACCATCCAAATTTTCCGGGATTCTAAGGGTTTTTGATAAAGTGGTCCAACTCGTATGGACGACTTTTTTATTTTTTAAATCGACAAAATAAGAATTTGTGAAGTGGTCCGTCAAAACTCAAAAATATTAAGCCGAGGCTTTAGCCACTTTCATACGGCATCACTTTTTTAATGTGTTAAGCTAACATTTTTCAATTAAAAAATCGCTAAAACGCATATGTGTATATATATGTTAGCGATTTAAGTGATGCCGTATGAAGGTAATAAGGTTATTATTTTTGCGATTGGACGCACCGTGTCCCAGTTATAACCATTTTTTATTTTAGCGATTTTCTTATTTTGGCGATTTTTTTTTTACGTCTTCCATATCGTTAAGAATTAGTTTTTTTTTTTTTTTGCTTGAACGCGATTATACTTTTTTAAGAACAGTGATTCCGTATTCAAGACAGCCATTGGTTAAAACCTCCTATTAGGAGAAACAAATTATTATGTTTACAATTGGAGGCACAGTTTCCGAGATATAGTAATTTTTTATTTTAGCGATTTTGTTATTTTGGCGATTTTATGAAAAAAAATTCTTCCATACGAACTGGAATACTATATGAAAAATCCTTAAATATCCAAAAAAATCGGTTATTTATTCGATTGGACCCTCCGTTTCCGAGATATAGAAAATTTTTTCAAATTTTTTCACATTTTCGATCAAAAATTGGGATTGGGCTTCACATATGTTTGTGCAGGCGTCAATAGTGGCGCCAGATTCAGCGATTGTGTCTAAAACTTGCACTTCACCTCAATTTTGTGGTAATTCTAGTAAACTAAAAAAAATTACACCAGACAGTGCAGGCTGTGTCAGAGACACGGCCATTAAGTTTAACGTAGAATACGCCATCCGATAAGACAGAAAACATGTGTATATAACAATAAATTCATTTGCTTATATTATTTATCATTTATTGTTATATATGTTTTCTGTCTTATCGGATGGCGTATTCTACGTTAAACTTAATGGCCGTGTCTCTGACACAGCCTGCAGGGACAGTCCGTGGCCGAAGGCCTCGGACAACTGTCTGCTGTAATTTTTATATTTACCAACGGCATTTGATTCAAGTCCGTTTAAAAAAAAAAATATTATGTTTAATTTTTTTAAACTTAATTTAATTTATGTATTTTAATTAATATTTTTATTGAAATAAGTTCTGCGAATGTTGAGGGGGCCGCCCTAATATTAAAAAAGGTTTACCTTATCGAGTCTTCGCATTAGCATTCGAGCGTTGTGTGAAAGCTTTACGCTTTACAATTCAAAATTAATGTTACAACAGCTTTATTGAAGCTTTCGCAAAAAAGCTTTATTACGTTAGCTTACTGTTTGTTTCACTTTTTACTAGATACATGTTGCCAAGCAACATTAGCTTGCTGTTCGTTTCACTTTTTACTAGATACATGTTCCTAAGCAATGTTGAGCAACCAAAAACACTCAACCAAACACCACACATATGTTTGAGTGTATGTGTTTAAACAATTTTCATTTGAGAAATTAAAATACTAGAAATATATCAACCAATATGAAATGTATATCAAACGAAAGATAACATCTTCATTTACCTACAAATAAAATTTTAAAAAAATTCATCTAGCCGTTTCCTCAAATTCAATGAAATAAAGATTACAACAATAAAAACCTCATACCGTAAGGTAAGACGTATTCTACGTCAAAATACATGCGAAACCAGTGTTGTTAGATATATAAACTCGACACATTCGTCTTGTCGATAACACTACTTTAATGACCTTCTTTCGATTACGAATGGAAAAATATTTTTCAACCGTTGCTTTTGTCCAAAAAATTAAATAAAATGTGAATACGAATATTTACAATATTTTTCGGTGCATAATACTTACTTATATATATGTTTTTTGTTTTATCCAAAATTTGTTTCTCACTTTCAATTTAAAACAATAGTTTTTCTAGTTTCTATATGTACAATATTTCCGTGACTTTTCGAACTTCCCTCGTAGTTACATGAAGTGCAACACTGCTCCCATCAAGTACCACCTGTTAATGGTCCGTCATTTACTTTGCGTTTAACAGCTGTTCAAAACATACAACCTCGTGCATTTTTTTTTTAAATGGAAAGAAGTCAATTTCGTGTACTCATTAAACATTATTTTTTCCGAAAACAACCGTCAATCAAACCAAGGAAAAGCTTGACAAATTCTATGGCTACTCTGCACCATCGATGTAAATGGTTAAAAAGTGGTTTACTAACTTTCGTAGTGGTCGCACAAGTACAAGTGACGCTGAACGTTCTAGAGGGCCAACTGAGGTCGTCAATACACCCGAAAATGTCGAAACAATCCACGTTATGGTGTTGGCCGATCGAAGAGTAAAAGTGCGTTAGATTGTTGATGCCATAGGCATTCCATCTGGCAGTGTGGTTTCGATTTAAAATGATCAGTTGGCTTTAAGAAAGTTGTCTGCAAGATGGGTGCCGCGTTTGCTCTCAATTGACCATAAATGCACGGGTGCACACGTATGTAGTCTCAATGGCAAAATTCCATGAATTGGCCTACGAATTGGTAAGTCATCCGCCATATTCTCCGGATCTAGCACCCAGTTACTATTTCCTACTTCCAAACCTAAAGAAATGGCTCGGTGGAAAGAGATTTAGCTCCAACGATGAAATTATTGATCAAACAAATGCATATTTTATGGACCTCGAAAGACGCTATTGTTTGGAAGGGATACAAAAATTGGAGAAACGTTGAACTAAGTGTATTGAGCTAAAAGGAGATTATGTTGAAAAATATTTTTTTGTTTTGCAAATAAAAACTGTGTTTCATTCAAAAAGTTTGAACTTTTGTCTTATTGATCTGTCGCAAGAGAAGTACTAATATCCAGCGGATCTTTTTAAACCCTTAGAGAACTCTTTCAGGAAGCGGAGAATGAGTAAGAAGAGTCTTTATGTATAGTTCATAGAAGGAGGAATAGTTGAATGAGAAAAAACTGTTTTAGATGGTATATTTTGCGAATGCTTTTGTGCTTCAGCTGCTGGGTTGCTTTCTTCAAAGAAGACATAAGCAGTGATCACCTGTGGGGGTATGCATAACCTGACGGACGGTCCCGCATTTGGCGGAATTGTCCCGCTTGTTGGGGTTATGTCGCGCGATTGCATATGTCATCCCGAATTGAATCTAAAATTTCAACATTATTGGGTACAAAACAAACTGGTTTATTGTATTTTTAAGTATATAGTTTCCTCTTTCTTAGTTAGTGTAATTTTATTTCAAATAAAAAAAATCCGTTTTTTACCCAAGCACAAAATCGGTTTCGAAACTCATTCGGATTCGGTTTGAGTCCGACACATCGGCTTACGCTTTCTCTGATCCAATTCGGATTCGATTAGGACCCCAAATGTCGGATTTCGCTCTCTCTGATCGGATTCAGATAAGGTGTGAGTCCGATACGTTGGATTTCGCAATCGCTGATCCGATTCAGATTCGTTTAGAGTGCGACACGCATAATTTTGCTTTCGCTGATCCGATTCGGATTCCGTACAAATGCGCCTACGGTGAGTCCATTCAAGTAACTAAGAAGAAACAATTTAGTGTTTTTAATTAATTTAAACTGCCATATATTTTAGTTTATATTTCATATTATTTTATTTTATATTTTATTTATACCGGACATCCGATATGGATCCGATCACATCACAACCTATTTGATTTTGAGATCGGTTCCGTTCTAGTTTCGATATCGGATCCGACCTCATTTCGAGATTGCACACAATTCTAGTTTCGAGATCGAATCCGACCTCATTTCGAGATCGCACACAATTCTAGTTTCGAGATCGAAAGAGGAATTACAGACGCTCGAGTATCCGATCTCGAATCGAGAACGTACCCGATTTCGAAATGAAGTCAGAGAAGTCGGATCCGATTCGGATCAGATGTGTTCACTGGGGTGTCCCGCTTTTTGCTCACAACCAGTTGGTCAGGTTAGGTATGCATGTGTGTATACACTTTTTCGTTTACAATAAACGGCTTACATTCTTTGCCACAAACATAAATTATGAAAATTTTGTGGAAAATTTAATTTTGTTTACAATAAAAGAAACGTTTGTAATGGAGTGAGCCGTTCACACGAGAGAGAGAGAGAGCAAGAGGGGAGTAGGAGAGAAACCTTGACGACAACTGCAATTAGTGGCAATGGTTACAGAACGGTCACTGACCTAGAAAGCTAAGGCGCTGGTGAGAAGAGGCAGAAACTTTGAGGCGATCTTTCGCCAACGTCAGGTCAAAACCTTGATTCGACTGTCTACATTTTTTCAAATTGCAGATCTGTTTAGCTTCAAGGATCTTCAACAATGTGTTTCTAAAAAATAATTTCACATCAAATCGTATATAATGAAATGGATATGAGTTTTATTTGTAGGAAAAGTATCAACATTTGGCGTCAACCATGTGCGTAAGTAGCAAACGAAACATTGTTGGGGAAAATAAATACTTTTGTGCCAAACAAACTCCATATGATTTTTTCCGTTTCGTGCAGCTTAATGTAAATGACCCAATCATAAATCTGCAAACTGATCAAAGCCATAAACTAGTACAGATAAAATTCTGAAAAATTTAGATTTTTTATAAATTTATTTCCCCCCCCCTCTCTCCACTGGCTGTGGTTTAATGTGGAACTATTATAGCTGAGCAAGAGCCACGAAGCTCAGTAGAGCCAACAACATGCACGAACGTGCCTTTCGAAATTGTGGCAATAAACATAAAAAGGGCTGGCTGTGCCGGGTGTTTGGGGAGACATAAAAATCCGGAAAAGCATAAGAAATGCAAGCAGAGTAATACAAGTGACAGCAATTTCGTGAATTGTCTATTTGTTTAGCGTGATGATGTTGAATTTTATTTCATATCAGCAACAACAAAAGAGCCAGGGCCAGAGACACACACACACACAGAGGGTGACAAACGTAGCGCAGAGGGACAGACAAACCGAGAAATATTCATCCACAGGCTATAAAATAAACTGAATAAGAGAAGAAAATGTTAACTTAAGATTCAAAAGAAAATGTATACACACCACACCACACACACGCGCAGACACACCGACACACACACACACAATTCATTCACTTGCTAGCCCGGAGGGAAAGGAATGCCTTTACTAGGCCTTTTGGAAGGCATTCTTGGGGAGTTCAAGGTAGAGCCATCAAAACCCGAAAATCAGTCCACCCGATATTAGAGATCTACTGACTATCGGTTATGTAAAAAAATTACATGTCAAGCAACCGGTAGATCCGGGGTAGTCTCGGTGGTGCCACTGGTTTTTTGAAAAATATTTTCTTTAAAATTTTTCGTATTTCAAAACAGAAATTTGAATTCCGCAAAAAATTAAATTGATTGATTTTTTGCGAAGGTCGACAAAAACGACATGTACAAATTGAGAGTCATACACGTTGAAAAATCTGTCTTGATTTGTTGTTTGGATGCAAATATAACGCGTTTGCAGATTGTCGCAAATATAGAATACTTGTGTCCAAACACATTGTTTTACATGTTGGAGACACAATGATTAATAGGCTATAATATATGTGTTTGTAACCCAAATGTAGCTTTGTTTGTTGACAACTGCTGGCAACAAAAACATGACAGACAATAAAGAAACAAAAAAACAGCAGGTCTTCTATTCACGAAAACAATGCTTGCGAACATGTACATGGTTCCTGCAATATGTTGTTGGGGCTGTTTTTTTTTAGCGTGTAGTGATATTTCTTACGTTTTTTTAGAATATTCAAGGTGAAAACTGGCTATTTCGATGATTTTTCTAAAATCAAAAAAAATTTTTGTTTTTAATTTTATTTTTACTCTAGAACATTAAGCCGAAAACAAGAATGATGCTCATCGTTGACCAATACCGCTAAATTTCCATTGCAGTGTAATTTCCATGAAATTACCTTACAAAAGAACTAAGAGCACAGTGGTTCCGAATCGATTTCCATCGGCCAAAATTCAATATCTTTTGATCTAGTAAACATTTATAAGTTCTGTAAAAAACTGATTGTAGCCCAAGAGGCAAGGATTATGCTGACGTATCAGATTTGAAAATCGCACAGTGGGGTATATTTCCGAAAAATTTACAAATTTGGCTACTTTTCTCGATTTCTAAGAACACAAAAAATTTGGAGTTTTCTTTCTATGCGTTTTTTTTTAATATTTTGTTCATAAATCGCACAAAAAGTTAAAATTTTTCTTGTATCACAAATATTCACTATTTTCGAATTTTGAAAATCAAAACATTGTAATCTTTTTTCGAATTTTGTTGACTGTATCTCTTTCAGTTTTAGCGATATTGCTCTCAGTTTTTCTTTACTGAAAAGAGTATTTTCTGTTCTTGGTTTATACAAAATACAGTTCGGTTGTACTAATTATTTTGAAAATGTTGTCGTTGAACCAATATAACTTTTTGGCTTTAAAAGCCTTCAACGATTATGATACACACTCGGAACAGCTGATCAGTCCCCCAATTCCGGAGGGTAACTTTTGCTGCCGCCCGACTGAATACAAAGAAGATAATGCTAATTTAATGACAAAAGTAAGATTTTTTAGTGCCTAAACTCGAATAATAATTTTTTTCTCAACTATGAGCTTCCTTACTACGAGGGCAGTATAACAACGCCGAGACATTAAAAAAAATTAGTTCGGCAATAAAACGTAGCCGTATGGACTTTTGTAGTGGCCGTCGGTGGTGCAATGGGTAGTGTGCGCGCCTCTTGTACTTTAGATACTGGGATCGATCCCTGCTCTGACCACCTTACAATTTCTTTCGACGGCGGTCACCTCGCATAGTGACGCCATGAAAATGCTTCTCAAAAATACCGTTCGGAACCGGTGTAAAACTGTAGGTTCCAATCAGTGAGTATAAAACTAGTAAGCGCACAGCTCACTGGTTGCGAGAAGCTCTCCCCGACTCCTTCATGGGATGTCATGGGAAACCATTTATTTTTATTTATGGACTTTTGCAATTGCGACTATACAGCTGTGCACAGGTAAGGGTAACTTGTAATGATGGACTATATCGTTTTGTTGGCCAAATTTTGTCGTTTTTACTTCAAATCAATGTCGAATCTGAAAAACACCTTTGAGAAATTTGCGCCGGTGATCGTTTTACGCTTTACAATGTAATCAAGCGTTTCAAAAAAACTGATGTCACAACCTTATTGGCCGACAGACCTACCTTGACCATCTTTAGTATATCTACGTTCCCCCGAAAAGTTCAGTGCTATGACTGTTCCTGGGACTCTGGTCTGTTGTTATAAATCCACGTTTCGTTCACGCTTAGGAAACGGCGCAGACACTCCTACGGTTTGCGGTTGAACAACGTCAATTACAACTTTCAAGTTGTCATATGGTTGTACTTGTGTTCGAGTGTGAGTAATCGCGGCACCCATCGCGTCATGTCCAAATACTCATGTAAACTTTGATGCACCCACTCAGATATCTACCACACGCACTTTCATTCCCTGATCATCCAAAATTATTCTGTGGATTTTAACGACGATTTACGGCGTGACGATCTCTTTGGGCGAACTGAACGTTCAGCGCCACTTGTACCACAAAGAAAAACAGTAAAGCACATTTTAACTATTGAAATTAATGAATAGACCACCCCCTACAACGTACATAGTTGCGGGCAATATTTGAGTGAGATAATATTTAAATAGTAAATGGCAACGCATTGTTCTTTCAGGTCATACAGGTCATAATAAAGATTCCAACATTCAATTCTATTTTAAGTTTTATTTAAGATTCAAGAAAAGTCTAAATGAATCACCCTTTAGTCTACAATTCAATTGTTCGTCACATTACAAATGTTTGAAGAAAAATGCAATGGATTAATCACATTGTAGGAAGAAACTGTACCTAAATTTCCCAAACAATTATTTTTAGTGTAAAAAAAACTTAAATATTGACAAAAATATATTCGCCAACACCGCAATTTTGTTGTATAAAGAAAACACTCGAAAGTTTGTCGAACTGATTTTGTTTTATTTCATCATGATTTTTAGTCTATGGGATTTGGGTACGAAACACGATGTGCGTCACATGTCCATCCACGACACAGTATGCATGTTTTAAAATTGTCCATGTTTTTTTTTGGCAGACTTGTAGAGACAGGCTTGTATACCAGTTATGATTTAGTTGTTTAGCTGTGGAATCTTCTCAGGCTTATTGTCATATACCATATTTTTCTCGTAGATAAGAGCCCATTGGTGGTAATAATAATGGTGGTCCAAAGGTAATAATATCACAACTTTTAAAGTATTGTTCTGATCATTTTGGAATGTACCAGATATTTGTAGAAGACGGGTCAAGCTTTCAGAGGAAACCTGTGTTAACACCGTTGGTGCTACAGGGTGTCAAAATTTACCACTTTGGTGCTGTTAAAACTTTCAAAGCCTGGTACTTCTACAGTTATAGATAAACAAACAGTGCGCTAAGTGTTGTCGAATATTTTTTATGCTTATTAAGATGAAAGAAATTTTTGATAATAAATTAGCCATTTTAGGGAAAATAATATTCTCGGAAACACCACAAGATTGGCAACACTTCAATAGAGAACAGACTGTAAAAATTTGTAAGCTATATCAAGCCGTTTGGAAATGCGGCTTTCTCAAAGGTGGAATTTTTATCACATTGTAAAAACACAATATTTTTTTTATATTATTTATTTTTGTATTTGCTTTAGGTTTTTTTCAAGAAATCTCTACAAATTTGTACATGTTTCTGTAAGACAAAGCTTTCGCAAATATTTGTAATGTAAAGTTATGATCATTTGGAAATGCACCCTACAGTCAGCATTCTCTAAAAATATGAAATTATTTTAAAAAAATTACTTGAGGTGTCAGGGGACACCCGGTTGGAACGAAGTTCCTTTCGCTATATATGATGTACTAGTTAGTTCCAACACGCCTAAAATAATGTTATTTAAATGGATCTTTAAGAAAAAATACTTTTTGTAAAATGATCAACTTTTTTTAAGAAATTTTCTATTTATTGAAAGTATTTTTTTAAAACAAGTATATTTTTAGGTTCCTTTTGTAAGAATATGTATTGTATTTTCCCGAAGAGCTCCTTTCTTTAATTAGAGGTACTTCTTTTATTAAAAGCTAATGTTTTTCTGTAAGAAAACCTAAAATTTTTAATACGAAGTGCTTTCTGTAAAAAAAAGCCTAATAGCCTGTTTTTCGATGTCGAAAGAATGCATTCGCACCTTTAGTAAGCGAAATAAATCTGATTTGGGTGTCACTAAGTCGAAAGAAAATTTCGAAAACGTAGAGGTTTTCATACAAAACAAGGTTTCTCTATTTCGCATGAGTGGTCAACAGTGCGAACGGAAATGTCAAATTCAGTCACTTGCTGTTTTGTTGTCGAGTGGCGAACAATTCTATAATAAAATTACCATTACAGCTTAATTATCGTTTTCTAAACGCACGTACTTACTGGTGTGTGGGCAGCTGCCAAACATTGTACATGCACAAAATGGATGGGAATCATCATATGCATTATTTTCTTTTAAATGATTGTGTTTGTTGACCACAAGCTCTAATAATTTGATTTATAGTTTTCAATTTGTTTGCTTACTTTTGTTTGTTTGTTTTGCTTTGCTTTCGACTTACAATCGGTATTAACAGAGCAGCAGGGTTGTATTCACGCCTATACAATTAAGTAGCATTTTTAGGGATATTGCAATAAAAATTAAAAATGAAGATCTGGCTATTCTTAAATCCGTAAATAAGTAACACATACAAATTGACAAACGTAAGTCCATAAGAACGAAAACTTAAGAGAAGGAGAAACCCAAACTGAATCGAATTCGAGTGAGTGTCTTTCGTTCGCTTATGTTTTCATTCGACATCGAGAATCAGGCTATAAGATAAAAGATAAAGATAATTTTAATCGGTATGAAGTCATTCATTCCGACAAAAAACATTTCGGTTAAACCATATGAAAAATGCTGGTTTAACCAGACATGCAAGAATGCTGTCAGATCTAAAGAGGAAGCATTCAGTGAATGGTGTCGAAATAAAAACGTCCACACTGAAATGCTACGCAAGCAGGCAAGATCAGAATGTGCCAAAGTACTTCTACGCGAACAATTTATTTACGACCAGCGTATTCGTGCTAATGTCCTCTCTTTGGGGAAGTAAGAACTTTTGGTCATTTGCGAGAAGAATAAAGAATAGTTCTTCTTCTATTCCAACTCTTGTCAAAGATGACCACTTATTCACTGAACCGGTTGATAAAGCAAATCTTTTGGCTGAAATGTTTGCAAGGAATTCTTCCTTGCCGGAAAGCAATCAACCACTCCCCGTAGTAGATAACGTATCTGGCTTCATGCCTGAAATATTTTTTCGAACACGAGGAGTTAAAAAGGTTCTCGCGAATCTCGACGTAGGTAAATCCCCGGGTCCGGATGGTATATCAGCACTGGTTCTAAGTAAGTGCTCTTCAACGCTGGCACGCCCACTGCGCAACCTTTTCAATCTTGCATACCGCGCTGGGGTTTACCCGGCGTGTTGGAAGGTAGCCAACGTCCAGCCTATTCCCAAAAAAGGTGATGCAAGTGACCCCGCCAATTACCGCCCAATTGCTATTTGTTCTGTGCTCTCGAAAGTTATGGAGAGCATGGTTAACCACCATCTTGTGAAGTATCTCGAGTCAAATTACCTGCTTAATGATCGACAGTATGGCTTCCGTAAGAGAAGATCTACGGGAGACCTGATGGCGTTCCTTTCGGAACAGTGGAGTCGATCCATCCACCGGCTTGGTGAGAGTAAGGTGGTGGCTCTAGATATTTCCAAGGCCTTCGACAGAGTTTGGCATGAGGCACTCTTGTCGAAGCTGGCTGCTTTTGGTGTTGGTGATAATTTCACTCGATTTATATCGAGTTTTCTCAGAGATCGCACTATAAGAGTTGTTATAGATGGCATCTCTTCCGATGAACATAAATTAACGGCAGGGGTTCCACGGGGCTCTGTTCTCTCTCCTTCTCTTTTTCTTATTTTCATTGACGATCTCCTGGGTCGGACTGTGAACCAAATCTACTCTTTTGCGGATGACAGTAATCTCTGTCATTCATATTCATTCGACCACAGGCCAAATCTTCAAGAAATTAGTGATAAACGTCAATTAATGAATGAAACACTCAACCGCGATCTCGAGGCCATTGTTGAGTGGGGTCGATTGAATAGAGTAAGTTTTAATGCGTGGAAGACCCAGTGCTGTCTGCTGTCGCACAAGCGGACAGCTGACCCAGTCGTATCGTCATTATCTATGGCTGGTGTGGATATTGAGGAATCAGACGCACTTGATGTTCTGGGCATGAAAATACAATGTGATGCTCGCTGGGCAAAACATGTATTTGAGGTGTCGAAAGATGCATCGAAGTGCCTAGGCTTTTTAAAGCGATGCAAGAAGTACTTCACTCCATCTGATCTACTTAATATCTACACCACCTACATCAGGCCGCGAATGGAATATAACTCCCATATATGGGCAGGTGCTCCAAAGTCATCTTTGGAGTTGCTGGACCGTGTACAAAGGAGAGCAAAGGTGTTGATAGGGGACAGTAGGGTGTCAAGCTCTATGGCCTCCCTTGAGCATCGGCGTAATGTGGGTTGCGTGACACTGTTCTATCGGTATTTTCACGGTGCGTGTTCCTCGGACATCCGTCAACTTATACCAGATGTGAGGACATTTGGCAGAAGTACGCGGCTTTCAAGGAACTCCCACCCGTTTACTATCTATTGGCCAGTCGATCGCACAACACACTACAGAGAAAATTCGTTCTTCAGTCGTACGGTCCGTATGTGGAATAAACTTCCCGCAAGTGTATTTCCCGCCAATTGTGACATACAGCGATTCAAGGCAAATGTAAATAAGCACTACTCCCTCTTTCCACCCTCCTCTACCTAAATTTCCGTCGCCAGCACAATGCATTGCATTTATAGGGGGCATCCCCTGAGTGCTGGTCTTAAAAACAAGAGTATGATATTTTTTTTACAAAGAAGTACTTTTTTTAAGAACAGTATTTTTTAAAGAAGTTGTACTGTTTTTAGGAAAAGGTTATTTTTTTAAGAAAATTTACTTATTTTCAGATAGGCTACTTATCTCAAGAAAGAAAATGTATTATTTTATTTTGAGGAAAATTAATTTTTGTAAGAAAAGTTTTTTTTAAGAGAGGGTATATTTTTTTGAAGAAAAGTTTTTTTTTTAACAAAGAACATGTACAATTTTAAGAGTAGGTACTTATCTCAAGAAAAGTTATTTTGTTTTACAAAAAAATATACTCTTTAAAGAAAATGTAGTTTTTTTAAGGAAATGCAATTTGTTGTAAGGTAATGTAATTTTTTAAGAAAATGTACTTATTTGAAAAATTACTTTTTTTAAGAAAAGGTACTTTTTGTAAGAAAATTTACTTTTTTAAGCAAACGTACTTCTTTAAGATAAGGTATTTTTTTACGAAAAGGTAGATTGTTTAAGAATGTCAATAGGTATTTTTTTTTTGAGAAAGAAAACGCACTTAAGAAAATTTTATTTTTTTTAACTTCTTTCACTTTGGCTTTTCTAAATTTACTTTTTATTCGGTTCAAAACTACAATATGTAATAAACAGGCTGCACCTAGAAAATTACCCATTAAACAAAAAATATCCCCTCCATATGATAGTCTAGACACAAACCAAACGAGTATAAGAGTGTAAGAGTAACTGTACTACCAAATGTAATTTCATGCTCAGGGTTGTATTTCATGGATTTGCCAGTCTTGCACTTTGGCGTTTCTAGATTTACTTTTTCTTAGGCTCAAAACTACAATATGTAATACAAAGGCTCCACCTAGAAAACTTCCCTTTAAACCAAACCAAAAGTACCCAAAATAGTTGATAGTAATGGGTTGTAATAAAGTAGTTAAAAAAAAGTTGTTTAAAATTTCTTCAAAATTCCATAATTTTTCAATGTTGATGTTTGGCAAATATTTCGCTCAGGGTTTTCATATATGTTTTCCATTTTTGTTGTTGATTAAAATGTTATTATCGTAAATACCCGCCACAAGAGAAATAGATCCGACGCAGAAATGAGCTCAGGAGAGCTTAATATGTAAAAAACCCAATTTTATAGATTTGTTTGGGATTAAAAATCCAAAAATAAAATGTAATTGGATTTAATTGGCCACGTGTTCATCTATAACGTAAAAAATTACACCGATACCGTCTGTATGTACTTTTAAATTTTAAATCAAAATTTTAAAAGATTTTTCCAAAATTATTTATTTTGAGTTTTTTCTCTTATTTTTCCCAAAAGTGTTAAAGAAATTTTTGAAATGTGAAAGCTTCTCAATATGTTTTATAGAAGAGGAGCTTACGTTTCCAATAGTGTATAATATGTTTATATACGGTATTACAACAAGTGTAGATATCACCCGCAAACCTAATACTTTGGCCTGATTTTGACATTTCTGTACCCCGCCGATTGCATCGTTCAGGAGGAAAACGGCACCATATCCTTGGAAAAAAAACCATATTTTTTAACCTATAGCAAGTGGCACCGTCATGTGGAAACTGTATATTGTTCAAGTCCATTTCATTTAATTAACGCCATAAAAAGTTTGTTATTATGTTTGGAAGTTCGCCGCAAACAGTAATAGCGTTACCTTCATTATTCTCGAAAAAAATACATTCCGGTGACTCCGCCAGTCCAAAAAGCACATCAAAAACACATCAAACAGAGGCTCGTTGTGGGTGCATAGGTTTTACTGGAATGACATGTGGATTACAGGTACCCAAACTGCGGCCGTTTTTAGTGTTAACGTATCCGTATCGGAAACACCGATATCAACTTCTTGCTGTTCTCACATCCTATTGGTAAATATGAGATGCTGCAAATGGTATCTAGGCTTCAGTTCCAGTGCCAATTAAAGTTTGTAGGCGTGAAAAATCTGCTGAACAGTATTGTAAACGCTGAAATTAAAAGACCCCAGCCACAAATTTCAGGAACCATGTATATGCAAGCATTGTTTTCATGAATTGAAAATTTACTACTTTTTTGTTCCTTTGTGTTCATTTACGTTTTTGTTTTCAGCGGTTTCAACAAACAAAGCCGTATTTGGGTCACAAAAACATATATCATAACCTATTATTGTCTCCAATATAAAATACTGAATAGCAAACGCAATGCGTTTGGACACAAGCACATTATATTTGGAACAAGCTACAAACGCGTTATATTTACAACCAAACAATAACAAATGACAGACTGTTCAGCGTGTAGCAAAACTGCAAGTGCTGTGAATGACGTCGAATTGAGGTTGTCACGGCCATGTCCACACTTTGTTCCACAGCATCAATATTTACTGCCGAACCATGTGTACGACACCGCGCGAATGTTATCACGCGGATTGCTGACTCAGATGACCGGTTATGTTGAGTGAAAAAATCACCCCATGTGCGAAATACACTGCACGCTGAAAAAAATGGCCTCCGTAACATATTCTCCCAAACATATACTGCAGGCACCATGTATGTGTTTGGAATATTTATATGTTTGCAAGTCCCAAACTCAGGTGTATTTAAATGCAAACATTAGCATGTTTACTGACAAATATTTATGGTGTTACGTGGAAACATATGCGTGGTTCATTCCAAACATCCATATACTTAAGTGGAAGCATTCGCGTGTTTCTCCCTAACTCCATCTCCTTAAGTGGAAACATATGCGTATTTTCTCCCAACCATAACAATATTTAGAAACGAATTATTTATTCTTCCTTTATTTATTATAATTAAATTTATCAATATATATCCACATTTACTTATATAAATAATTAATAAAAAAAATTAAAAGATTTAAATGATTTTTACATTTACTTGCATTGAATGCATTATTTGTTTTGTTTTGAATATGCTGAACTGTTATTTCTCCTTTCCTTGTTGTCTCTCACGATTTTGTCGTCAGAAGGTTTCGACTATGCGTTTGTTATCACTATGCGTTGGTACACGAACAATATACTTATATACAAATCTAGTTCACGCAAGACAAGAGTGTATTAATTTCCGATTCCGATTTTTCGGTAGAGACTCGGGCAGAAAAAGAGATTTTCATTGTTGCCCTTTCCAGTTTCGTTCCTAAAAATCGTTTCTCACTTTGGTAACACATATGCATATATACGAAACATAAATGATTTTTACATTTACTTGCATTGGATGCATTATTTGTTTTGTTTTGAATATGCTGAACTGTTATTTCTCCTTTCCTTGTTGTCTCTCACGATTTTGTCTTCAGAAGGTTTCGACTATGCGTTTGTTATCACTATGCGTTGGTACGCGAACAATATACTTATATACAAATCTAGTTCACGCAAGACAAGAGTGTATTAATTTCCGATTCCGATTTTTCAGTAGAGACTCGGGCAGAAAAAGAGATTTTCATTGTTGCCCTTTCCAGTTTCGTTCCTAAAAATCGTTTCTCACTTTGGTAACACATATGCATATATACGAAACATATACACAAAACCCAAAGCAACGTCACAAACCATTTAACCGTCCGAGCGTTTGTTTATTCGTTTTTCACTGATGAAACGCTTTTGATATCCTCTGTCCTGAATACACTGAATACATGAAACTAAAACGCAGTACATCAGCCAAAATAACAAACACTGACTTCATCCACAATTTGCACGCACATTCAGGAATATTTATGACTCACTGACTGAGAGAAAAAATCAAAAATACAGATACACACTTACAAGATAGACTCCCTCTTTTATTTTCTTGCTCTCGAGAGAGCATAAACAGTGCAACAAACACAGCTGTATTTGAATCGCAAACACATATAGTATAACATATTAATCATTGTGTCTCAATCATGTAATATTGAATAGCAAACACAATGCGTTTGGGCACAAGTATATTATATTAGCGACACGCTCCAAACACATGTTATATTTGCATCCAAACAACAAAAAAATAACGATTTTTCAGCGTTACAGAAAGTCCATTTTCATAAAACGTTTGAATCACTTTTACATGCTGTTCAACTGAGTATCGCTCCATGACTAAGTTTGCCAAAGCCAATAGTAACATTTGTCTGAAAAAAATACGACGAACTCAATATCAGCCTTTAATGACAAAATAGAGAATAGAATCCCACGAGCTGTTTTTAAAGAAACCCGCCTTCATAAAACTGAAGTGCTAGAATGTCTGATAAACAATGGGATGCATTAAAGTTTATTGAATCCTATAACCTTCCTTAAGAAGGTATCTCGGAATACATCTGGAATTTATAAAGGATGCAGAGAGGTCTTCCGGCATGCGTTTTTGCCAAAGCGAGGCTTTTCGAATGTCCTTAATAGAAGACTTGATTAAATGTGGTTCAAATAAATGTCTTCTAGAATTTATTCTGTGGGAAGGCCTTGGAAATTCTTCCACTGGGACCTTTAGCTCCATACGACATCTAAGACATTTTCCCACGTACACCCTTCGTACACATCAGGCAAAAATGATGATGATGGTGATGTCCTAAGGATATGCATGAACACGTACACGAACCACCACGCCTCATACATAAAAAACACATTTCTCCTTGGGAGTACAAACGAATGGTAGTGAAATTGATTTATTTTGATATACAACAAAATAAAGATAAAAGAGAAAGAAAGAGAGCAAAGGCAATTGGGATTATGGGAATATAAAGATTTCCAATATTTTCTACAACATGCATATGCAAATATGCATAGATATATGTATATTTGCAATATTATACAGCTTAAATATATTCACAGACTTGCAACGATTGCATATAATCAAATTATGCATATTGTCATGTAAACTATTCACAAGAGACCATAAGGCTGGTCGTTGTTAAAGGACCTATATTAAGCGCATCTTATCAGGCTATTTTCTAAAGTGATAGAAAAGTTATGTCAGAGATTGTTCAACGACATTGGTTCTTATTCTCTAACTTTAGCTGGGTGGTTTCACTAACTAAAGCTTCACGGCATCCTTAAGTCAATTCAACTGCATCAGTGGCATATCGAACAGATGGAAATAATTATAACCTACATAAAAATATAACAGGGAATGTGGGAACCATGTATGGAAACAATTTATTAGAGGGCAATAAAATTTTGTACTTTAAGCAGCAAATTTCAAGAAGTTGCCACCTAATTGTAATATACAAGCGCTTTTTCGTTTCAATCGTACAAAATTATATAAAATTTTGCAGAGAGAGAGAGATAAGACGAAAGGGTTTACAAATAATGACCGTGGAACCGTTCTCGTTAGTTATTCATTTATTCAAAAATATTCGTTTACAATATGGTGGTGCAATGGTAGTGGATGCGGCTCTTGTGCATGAGCACGTGGGTTCGACCCCTATTCTAACCAACTTCCCGATCTTTCGACACTATCAAGTATTTAGTCATGAGAAAGGTTCTCCACACAGCGTTCGGAACCGATGCAGGTCAAAATTTGTGAGTGTAACAACTAGATAGTGCTCAGCTCACGGGTTTTGAGAAGGTTTTCGATATGGCAACCGGAACATGGAATGGCAATATGAACATAATTCTTGGCATCAAACTGAGGCGTTTATAAAACCATTTCGTTGACCTTTTCGATACAGATACGGTCCTCCAAAAACTAGCCGACCTAACAATGAAGGCACAAATAATTAGGGAAAAATTTTCTTTATTTTTCAACATTATCTCCATTTAGCTCGATACACTTTTCCCAGGGATATTCAACTGCTTCGATACCCTGTTTATAGTAAGAACTGCCAAACTCCCTAGCATAGCCATCAATTTCAGACTCCACCTCTTCATTGTTGGCAAATCGTTTACCACCGAACCATTTTTTGAAGTTTGGAAATAGAAAATAGTCCAAGGAAACTAAATGTGGCGAATAAGGTGCGTGATGAAACAATTCGAACTTTGTTTCATTAATTCTTTTCATCGTAATAGTGGATGTGTGAACTAGAGCATTGTCTTGATGAAGCAACATTTTCTTTTTCGCCCAGTGCGGCAAACGCTGCAATAAATTTGCGTAATATTGACCGAAGATTTGAAGATGAGAAAGCTGTGCGCAAAACGGGTGCCGCGTTTGCTTTCCATAGTGAAAAAAGAGCGTCGTGAAGATGTTTCAGTAGAGTGTTTGGCGATGTTTCACCGCAATAAAGCCGGATTTTTGTGTCGATTTCTAACCATGGATGAAACATGGGTCCACCACTTCACGCCGCAGACAAAACAACAGTCAAATGGGAGAATCGTGTCCAAAGAAGGCGAAGTCGGTTTCATCTGCAGGGAAGGTCATTGCGTCTATTTTTTTTTTTTTGATAATTTATGGGATAATTTAATTAGTAGCACTGTGTGTAACTTTTTTAGTTATGGAATACACTACTACGTGATAAAAGACCAAAAAAAAGATCCGTGTCTCCTAGTTTTGCCCAAAGTTATGCACTTTTTCTTTCATGGGCCCCCAAAGCTTGGGGCGTCGGTGTCATTTTTGCCAAAAAGTGATCATTTTGTCAGGCTCATATCTTGCAAACTGTTCATAAATTTGATTTACTCTCCGAGGGAAAGTTGTAGCTCTTGTCATAAGGAACATATACAATCAAAAAACACTTTATCTTCAAGGTACTATAATTATAAAAAATTCAGAAAGGAAACACCATCAACGACGAATATTATGCTAATTTATTGCAGCGTTTGAGTGATGCAATTGGGGACCAAGGGCACACTTAACGAAAAAGAATGTGTTGTTTCATCAAGACAATGCTCCAGTTCACCCATCCACTATTGCGATGGCCAAAATTAATTAACTAAAGTTCGAACTGCTTCATCATGTACCTTATTCGCCAGATTTAGGTTGTTGGGATTATTTCCTATTTCCGAACTTCAAAATAGTGTATCGAGCTAACAGGAGATAATGTAGAAAAATAAAAAAAATTCCCAACTTTTTTGTGTCTTCTTTGTTTGGTCGGCTAGTTTTGGGACCGCCCTCGCACAATGATTCCCTCGACATGATTTTCCAATCTTTTGGTGTTCCTTCTACTGCCATTATGTTTCGTCACTGAAGGCATTGACAGCATTTGCCGTCCATAAACTCTCTTATTAATTAATATGGATTTCGTGTTTGAATGTAGTCTGGACATCCTTTGATATAATTTTTGCCTCTCATGTATATTTCTAAAGTCAAGATCATCAAAGTAAATTTAAAAATATGTAGGAATTTCCAAGTAAACACATCTTCAGTTATCACATATTCACAGCATAAATGTGTATATGTGCATATTAACTTGTGCTTGTGATATGAAGACGATGATGAAAGGGGGTAACAGAAAACTAAGTAATTAGAAAAAGAATCTGTACAATTTTAATACACACTCGGATGCCACTGAGCAGAAACAACAAACACACTCTCACACAACGGAAAATTATATACTTTCCCGCTGCTCGGCAAAACACCTATTGTCGCCTTTTCAATACTTATTTCGCTAACTACGAATTGCGGTAGTTACTTTTGTACACACTTTTGTGTCTACATGTGAATGAGACTAATAACCCGTTTTGTTGTGCGTAAAACTCCAGGGATTTAGCTTAAAAATTGTCTATCCCCAAGGCATGAAAGTGAAAAGTTGCGAAGCAAAACATATGTTCATTACATCTTCGGTCACGGGAATCAAATCCATAAAGCAACACAGTTTGTATGAAAGTCGCATATACATAAATGGGTCTTTGTTTATCGAGAGAGAGGTCTTTATCCCTGATGTGCTTATTGGCTTTAACTTTGTGCTAACCTTTTGCACAGAATCTGAAACAGTAATTTGAGTTCGCCTAAAGTTGACACATTCTTTTGGGGTTGCCACTTATTGTGATTGGCAACGCGGGACCATAAACATGCATATTATTCGCGGTCAGTGTGCATGCAGTTTATCTCCTACTAGCTGGCCCGGCAGACTTCGTCCTGCCAACAAACGTATTGATTTAGATATTATCTTATTCGATCAGATCAAAGTGCTTATTTTTTTGATGCACTTGAATAGATTAGAAAAAGGACATAATTATTACCCGCAATTTTCACTTTTTATTGTTTTTAATATTTGGTACTACATCCTTTTTTTCAAGTAATTGAAAAAATCCTGTTCGGAAGGCTGGCCAGGTTTTAAATAGAATTTTTTGAGTTGTAACAAAAGCCATACATATATATCTGACAAATACACTCCTTGGGCGTAAATACTGAAATAAAGCTGAAAATCGACTTAATTGCATATGTTATTTGCAGAGCTCGCAAAATATGCTCAACCAAATTTATTTGCGCGGTCTGGTCACTCAAAAGACCGAAAAAATGAGACGGAATCGTTCAGTGTCTGAGCAGAAACCCTCTTTTCCGTTTCGTTCGTGTTCTCGCTCCCGGGTTTCGGAACCGTTCTTCGCTCAGCTACTGAGAGTCAGTGAGTGAGCAAAGCCAACAAAAGGTCCGCATAAAAGGTCTTTATTTTTATTGGTGCATTTGCCTTATGTTGTTGCCTTAGATATTTCGTCACAGTCAAAGCATTAAAGAGGAAGGGAGAGAGCGATAGGGCGGTAATTTGTGTGTATATGCGTATGCAGTAATAGCCAGAGGCGCCGCACACATACACGTTCAGAAGACCGTTTGCCGAGTTTTTACGACATAAAGTGTCTCGAGTGAACACATGAGCCGAGCGGGCAAACAAAACGGTAGTCGGTTGAGCGAAGATCAAGCCAAAAAAGAACGAAGTTTGAGGGTTTTTTGGCGACAGTTTCGCATCGTGTCAGTGGACGATTGGTTTTTTTTTGACAACAAGCATGAAAGTGACCAATTATTGCGAGCTCTGGTTATTTGACATATTTCCGTCTCTATAAAAACTGCAACAACAAACTCACTTGGTTTTGAAAAACCGCTTCGAAACAAACCATGGTACGATGAAAAGTGTCGCACTGCAACTGCTGAAAAGAACGCTCCACGTATAGTAATGCTTCAGTCAATTGCAACGCGATCTGGAACTGAGCGGTATAGAGAGAAAAGAAAGGAGGTAAAGCGTCTCTTTAGGCGTAAGAAACGGCAGAAGGAAGAACGAAGTCCGAAAATTATACCAAAAACACAGAAACGGGACTAATGGCCATGGCCCAGGGCCCCTCTTCTGTAAAGGCAAGAACGGAAATCTCATCGCAGGTGTGCATAGCATGTTGGGAATATGCAGAGATAATTTCTCTGCGCTACTCTGAGACATCTAATGACGATGGGTCAATCGATCACAATTTGGACGACGACGTCGATTGCCCACTTCCTAACCAAGGCGAGGTCAGAACTGCTATTGAACCGGCTTAATAACAACAAAGCCGCAGGAGCCGATGGATTACCGGCGAAGCTGTAACGAACGAGATCGAGGAAATAGTCACTGGGGGCTAAATCCGGAGAATATGGCGGATGACGTACCAATTCGTAGCCCAATTAAACAACTCAAAAGAATCCTTTGAAGTTGCCACACAATTACGTTTATGATCAATTGAGAGCAAACGCGGCACCCATCTTGCAGACAGCTTTCTTAAAACCAATTGATCATTTAAAATCGAAACCACACTGACATATGAAATGCCTATGGCATCAACAATCTCACGCAATTTTACTCTTCGATCAGGCAACACCATATCGTGAATTTTTTCGACATTTTCGGGTGTTTTGACCTAAATTGGCCGTCCAGAACGTTCAGCGTCATTTGTACGTGTGCGGCCACAACGAAAGTCAGTAAACCAGTTTTTTACCATTGAAATCGATGCTGCAGAGTTCCCATAGTATTTATCAAGCTTTTCCTTGGTTTGATTGCCGGTTTTCTTTCGTAAAAAATATTACTTAATTTGCACTCGAAATTCACCTTTTCATTTTTAAAAATATGCACGAGGTTGTATGTTTTGAACAGCTGTTAAACGCAAAGTAAATGACCGAACTTGCTCAAAGACAGTAGTCTATTAACAAGTGGTACTTGATGGGAGCAGTGTTGCATTTCATATAACTACGAGGGAAGTTCGAAAAGTCATGGACTTACTGATCCGCCTCGTAGATATGCAGCTTTCGATTATCCTCTTAAAACAATATCCTATATACCGGTTTGGAAAATAATGGAACATATTGGAAAATAATCTTCTTCATATTGTGGCAGCCATTTCGAGTTTAACATTTAATACCAACGAAATGAACACTGAATCGATCTCAAAACAAACTTCGCATCACTTTCCCAATTTTTTGCCGCCATGACTTCGAAAAAAATATCAGCGGCCCAAAAAATGGTTTAATAAAACTATTTATTTTGCATTTTTGGGAGGGGAAGAGTTCATCTAAAGCTATTGGTCTCTTTCGCATAAATTCTCGGTATGCCCCATGCTTTATGTTTTTAGCTCATCCAGGCTTCACAAATTTTGCTCCTATATAACACGCCACACCTAATGCCCAATGATTTCCATAGCATCATCATGTGCGAGCAGCATGCGGCATTTGTTGCAAGAGATTTTATTGGAATTAACTGCAGCTTTCCCATAATGATCTTCACTAAGATGTTAAAGAGATCGCACGTTAGGGTGTCGCTTTGGTGTCAAGTGGTTCGGTGAAATCTTTACCCATCTTCACTAAGGATTTGGTATCTGGCAAAGGCACTAGCAGGGAAACCAAGCTTAGATACAGCTTCCTAATGTTTTACTGGAGGCTTGGCATTTGTCAATTATGTTTTCATGGGGTAACTCCACGAATTTGGTGTAATGTTAGTATCTGTTCACTTGTGGATTTTCTAGGTCTAAAGTAATACTGACAAGATCCGTTAAGACCTGCAACAATTAGCTTTAGTTCTTAGCACTTTACGCTCGAGGAGGCCTGGTATACAATGGATACAATTAGCATTCCCCAATTGTTGACACTCGGTTCCTCCTTTTATAAGCTACACCTCCACTGTGGTACAAGGCATTATAAGTTAGAGCTCAGATCCTTAAGTTTATACTTATATTACCTAATTTGGACAAAATTCTGTAATCTGTTCAAACTTGTACCAAGGACGAAGCTTTTTGAAAATGCTAAGATTTCAGCCGTGGGTGATGCAAGAGAATTTCTTAAGAATTTTTTATTTTTAAATAAAATTACATATTTTTTGAGATAGTTATGATTTTTTTTCGATTATAAAGAAGACATGTTCCGGTTAAGTCAAATGGCCTCTACGGCTCTGATGACAGGCCATTACTATTTTCATGACTTCTTAGATGTGGTTGTATCTCACCTATGACGAGTTGGATCTGGGATATGAGCTCAGGAATTGTTTCTGGTTTATTCGCATAATCCCAAGATTTCACAAAACCCCAAAGAAATAAATCGCACGGCGTTAAATCGCATAATCTTGGTGGCCAGTTGACGTCAGAATTTCTTGAGATAATATGTTCTGGAAACCGATGCCGCAATACATCGATTGTTTCATGCGCGGAGTGGCAGGTGGCGCCGTCTTGCTGAAACCCCATGTCGTCCAGATCCATGCCTTGCAGTTGACGCCACAAGAACTCCGTTATTATTTTCCTGCGACGACTACCGTTCACAGTCCCTCCAATTTCGTCACCATCTTTAAAAAAGTAATGCGCAATCGCGCCGCCTGGCCAAAATCCACACTAGACAGTTTCTCGTTGTGGGTGTATTTGTTTCTCATGAGGATTTTCTGAGCCCCAAATTCGACAATTTTGTGTATTCAGGAAGCCATTCAGATAGAAATGATTCTCTTCAGAGAAGATACTTTTTTTTGAAAAATTGGCATTGACATCACTTTGCTCCATTACCCATTGAACGAATTGCCGGCGTTTTCCATGGTCGGCTGATTTGAGCTCCTGCATAAGCTGAATTTTGTACACATGAAGGTGCATGTCGTTTATCAAAATTCTCAGCGTAGTGCTTCGTTAAATTTGAAGATGTTGAGAACGGTGCCGAATTGATTTTTTCGGGGTTTCGCCGACACTCTCGTTTGCAGCAGCAATATTTTTAAGAGACCGACCGGTACGTTAACGCACAGAAGTCTTAGTGTCCATAACCGACCTGGTTTTTTTCAAATTTGTTGACCACTCTTCGAATGATTGACACATTAGTTGCACTTTCTCGACTGAAAATTTGCGTCTCAGCATAACTTTCCAAATTTTTCTAATAAATTTTCACAATTATAACGCATTGTTCTTTCGTAAGGCGCTCCATTTTTTCACATATGTGACAGCTGCCAAAATTCACAGTTGCCACTTGCACAAACAAAAATTATACTAAATTTAGAAAGTGCAACCTTACTGAGACTGAACTTGGTTATCAAAAACCGCAGAAGGTTAAGCCATGGTACGACGAAGAATGTCGCATTGCATCTGGTGAAAAAGACGCTGCACGTAAGGCAACGGAACAGTCAGTTACAACGCATGCTGCGAGTGAGCGGTACAAGAAGCTGAGAAGGGAGGAAATCCAACAATTTAGGCGGAAAAAATGCCAGTGGGAGCAGAGAGAGAGTGAAAAAACCGAAATGAATCCCGAAAGATTTTCCAGAGGGTAAGAAGAGTGAATAACGGGCCTAATAATGGGCTGCCCTCCTGCAAGAACAAGAATGGTGACTGAGAAGCAGTGTGTGCTCAAATTGTGGAGAGACCACTTTTCAGCACTACCCAACTCAGATTCTTCCACTGAAGATCAGGAGTTAATGATAGTGGAAGAAAGTGTAGATTGTACCCCCCCGCCCCTCACAAACAAGACGATATTAGAACGGCGATCTCCCGCCAGAAGAATAATAAAGCTGCTGGTACGGATGGCCTACCCGCTGAACTTTTTAAGGCAGGTGGCGAAGGACTGATAGCCCACATGCATCAACTGATATGCGGGGGGGAATCTATGCCAGACGATTGGAGTCTCAGTGTATTATGTCCTGTATTCAAAAAGGGTGATCCGTGTGTCTGTTCCAACTATGGCAGTATTTTATCCATCGCGTATAAGGTCTTGTCGAGCGTATTATGTGAAAGACTAAAGCCAATTATTGAAAACCTGATTGGACCTTATCAGTGTGGTTTTAGACCAGGCAAGTCCACAACTGACCAAATATTCACTCTACGCCAAATCCTGGAAAAGACCCACGAAAAGCAAATCGATACATACCACCTTTTTGTCGATTACAAAGCTGCTTTCGATAGCCCCATACGGGGAAAACTGTACGAAGCTATGTCTGAACTTGGTATTCCAGCCAAACTGATCCGCCTCTGTAGAATGACGCTGACCTACACCAAATCAGCAGTGAAAGTGGGGAAAGACCTCACTGAACCATTCTGTACCAAGCGAGGACTTAGACAAGGCGACACACTTTCGTGCAATCTCTTCAACATCTTAATGGAGATAATAATGAGAAAGGCTGCAGTAAATACGAACAAGACCATTAACACGAAAAGCCATATGTTGCTGGCGTATGCTGACGACATAGACATCATTGAGCGAAATTTGCGTGAGGTTACTGCAGTATTTTCAAGAATCGAAAAGGAATCAGCAAAGGTGGGTCTTGCTGTTAATGAGGGCAAGACAAAATTGATGGTGTCAACGACTAGAGAAACCTCTCGACTTGGTCCGCACTTGAACGTTGAGAACCGATTTAATTTTGAAGTGGTAAATGAATTTGTCTACCTTGGATCCGCCGTGAACAAGGACAACAACGTCAGCCTGGAGATAGATAGGAGAGTTGTGCTTGCAAATAGATGCTATTTTGGGCTCAGCAAGCAGCAAGCAGACGGACAAAAGTCCAGCTATATCAGACTCTCATTTTACCAGTCTTGAAATATGGCTCCGAAACTTGGGTCATATCGCAAGCGGATGAAAAACACCTGGTAGTTTTCGAGACACAAATTATCCGTAAAATATATGGTCCTGTTAGGGAAAACGGCGAGTACCGACGTAGCTGGAATGCAGCGCTACATATTCTATATTCTGCCGTGGACATAGCTAGACGAATCAAAGAGGGTCAATTGCGTTGGCTGGGCCATGTTATCAGAATGGATGAAGATGAGCCAGCGCGAAAGGTCCGATGGAAGCAGGTAAAGAGGACGCTGGTAAGAGCAGGCAGAAGAATCCCTCCGTATCCTTGGTGTTACCAACTGGCGAGAAAAGGCGAAGGATAGAGCCAGTTGGAAGAATATGTTGAAATTTGTTTAATTTGTTTGTTTAATTAATATGTGTAAGACGTCTGACCTCATGAGGTTGTAAAATAGTCAATAAAAGTAAAAAAGTAACCTTACTGAGACACCCTTTACATATGTAGTTACGGACGAAATTATTTCGTCACGTTACTTATACAAGTTAATATTATACAAGAAAATAATTGAGAGATCACTTATTTTCAATTAACAATTTATAGCCTTCATGAATTAAATGTATTTCAATACAGTGTTAAAAATAGCACCATCAAATCCATATATTACATCAGTTCGACCTAAATATCTATAAATATTAAATATCTTGTCAATATTGTCGACGTAACTATCTACTTTACATGGTACCACAGAAGTATGGTATCAATGTGCACTTCTGATTTAACCGGAGAGTTTTAATTCAGAGGGTAGTGCTTGTTCGCCTCCAATGACTTCCCTATCTCAAACCGCTGCTAGTGGATTTGTCGGGCAAGTACAATAGTTGTGGCCCTAAATGTATGATGAAGCAAATGGTTCAGACCAATTTACGCCAACAAGCGACTTATATACATGTGCTTAGCAGTGCACACTTTCGCCCATTCGTGCTTATATAAGACTGACAACTAACTGACAGATTCGTTTCAACAATCAAAAAATTCTTTTTTGTTCTTCTTTCACTATTCCTCAAGAGTTATGAACACACAAGAAAAAAAAGAAAAAAGAAGAGAGCAAAATATAACAAAATCTGGGAAAAGATATCATGTAATATGTTTCGTGTTGTATGTGCGTCAAGATTATCAACCTTTGGCTAGGAAGGAAACCCTCACACACACACGCATATACATTCATAAACACACATTTCAAGTAATACTACTACCAACAAAACGAAACAACATTCACATGTCGTTGCCATACCCGAAAATGTGAAATTCCATGCCACAGCGCACTTGTGTGTTAGTGAGAAAGTTAACTGGCGTTGGGTTTGCCTCGAGTGCTTTAAAGGATATCCGATGTTTGTGTGCGCGTTTCTATGGGTTAACCATAACCTACACATGCTTAGCAAATACCTTTATATATGTGTGCCGGCATTACAAAATGCTTTGACCGTAACAAGTTTTACGCAATCCTATAATTTTGTACCTAAAAGCATTTCCCGGCACTGAGTACGTGTCATTTCATAAAATCTCAAAAACAATATGCAGGAACAAGGATGTATGTAATTGTATGAGTGGGAGAGAGATGTTCGTAAAGGTCTAAGAGTCGCATAAGCAATCTATATAAGCTCAACAATAGAGATCTATTTCAAACATATTTTTGCTAGAACTACATACATGTTTGGAGAGACTACACAAATTTATGGCAAAAAAATGACACGAGGTGTCAGGGACACCCTGTTGGAACGAAGTTCATTTCGCTATATATTATGTACGAGTTAGTTCCAACACGTCTAAGGCTCCAGTTGAAAAATACGATAATTTAAATGGATCTTTAAGAAAAGATACTTTTTGTAAAAGGATAAACTTTTTTTAAGAAATTTTTTTTTAAAGAACTTTTTTTTTTAAGTATATTTTTAGGTCCTTTTGGTAAGAACATGTATTATATTTTCTCGAAAAGGTCCTTTCTTACAGAGAAGTACTTATTTTATTAAAAGGTAATGTGTTTTTAAGCAAATTTACTATTTTCAAGAGGAAGTACCTTGTACCTTCTGTAGGAAAAAGCCATAAGACTATAAATTTTATACAAAGAAGTACTGTTTTTAAGAACAAGTTATATTTTAAAGCACTGGTACTCTTTTTAGGATAAGGTTATTTTTTTTAAGAAAAGGTACTTATTTTCAGAAAGGCTACTTATTTCTAGAAAAGAAGAGCTAATATCATATTTTTAAGAAAAGGAATTTTTGTAAGAAAAGGGGTTTTTAAGAGAAGGCATTTTTTGAAGAGTAGGTATTTTTTAAGAAATGGGAATTTTTTTTTTGAGTTGGTCTTATTTCAGGAATAGGTACATGTTTAAGAGTAGGTACTTATTTTTAAGTTATTTTATTTATTTTTAACGTTGTTTTGTTTCACAAAAATGGTAATCTTTAAAGAAAAGGTAGTTTTTTACGAAAACGCAATTTGTTGTAAGAAAATTTACGTTTTTAAGAAAAGGTAATAATTTAAAAAAAAAATAATTCTTTTAAGAAAAACTACCTTTTTCTTTTGTTTAAGCAAAGCAAACGTACTTCTTTAAGATAAGGTATTTTTTTAAGAAAAACTACTTTGTTTTAAGAATATGAAGAGGTATTTGTTTTTGAGAAAATTTACTTTTTTTTAGAAAATCCACTTACGAGGGCGGATCAATAAGTCCGTGACTTTTCGACCTTCCCTCCCAGTTATATGAAACGCAACACTGCGACCATCAAGTACCACCTGTTAATAGACTACTGTCAAATTCTGAGCAAGCGTTTAACAGCTGTTCAAAACATACAACCGGCGGATAAATAAGACCCTGACTTTTCGAACTTCCCTCATAGTTATATGAAATACAAAACTGCTCCCATCAAGTACCACCTGTTAATAGACTACTGCCAAATTTTGCGCAAGCTCCTTCATTTACTTTGCGTTTAACAATTGTTCTAAACATACAACCTCGTGCATTTTTTTTTTTAGAAATGGAAAAAAAGTGAATTTCGAGTTTTCAATAAACTTTTTTTTTTCCGAAAAAAAAACCGCCAATCAAACCAAGGAAAATCGTGATAAATACTATGGGAACTCTGCAACATCGATTTCAATGGTAAAAAAAAGTGGTTTACTGACTTTCCTTGTGGTCGCACAAGTACAAATGACGCTGAACGTTCTGGACGGCCAATTGAGGTCAATACACCCGAAAATGTCGAAAAAATCAATGATATGGTGTTGGCTGATCGAAGAGTAAAAGTGCGTGAGATTGTGGTTGCCATAGGCATTTCATATGGCAGTGTGGTTTGGATTTTAAATGATCAGTTGGGTTTAAGAAAGCTATCGGCAAGATGGGTGCCGCGTCTGCTCTCAATTGATCATAAACGAAATTGTGCGGCAACTTCAAAGGATTGGTTGGAGTTGTTTAATTGGGCTACGAATTGGAACCTCATCCGCCATATTCTCCGGTTTTAGCACACAGTGACTATTTCCAATTTCCAAACCTAAAGAAATGGGTCGGTGGAAAGAGATTTAGCTGCAACGATTATATTATCGATCAAACAAATTCCAATTTTTTGGAAGGGATACAAAAAATTGGAGAAACGTAGGGCTAAGTGTATGGAGCTAAAAGGAGATTATGTTGAAAAACAATTTTTTTGTTTTGCAAAAACAAACTGTGTTTCATTCAAAAAGTCACGGACTTATTGTTCCGCCCTCGTTTTTAAGAATAATGTTATTTTTTTAAACTTCTTTCAATTCGTCTTCTCTAAATGTACTTTTTATTGGGTTCAAAACTACAATATATACAAACTATTGGTGACAGGATCCACCTAGAAAACTTTCCATTAAACAAGGAATTTCCCAAGATGTGTGAGATATCTAGTTAGTCTAGACACAAACCAAAGCAAAAGTAAACAATATAGTTGATAATAGTGGGATGTAACATAATAGTGTTAAAACAAAATTTATTGAATTTTGTTTCGTTGTTCCAATAAACTCAATATAAATATCCTTAAAATTAAATGCGAACATATTGGCATTTGGTTGCAATAGAATATTTATATTGTATTATAATTTTTTTATTACGAACATAGTATTTTTGCAGCTAATTTTGGTATATTGTATTTGGTATTGTTGAAGAAACTTCGCAAGCATATTGCACAATAATCACACTATGAATATCCCAATAATTAAGTGTGAACATTTGTTAGTTGACTGCATCAGAATATAATTGCTAAAATAATATAATATGTTTGTCATGAACATATTATTTAGCTAAATAGAACATTTCTAACAGGAACTACTGTATGATTTTTTGCAACAATAGGGCTGCTTTTATTCCATTAATCTATTGCCAGTTATCACCTTCCCAAAAAACAACTATCCACTATTAATTCCACGAAATGTGGCAACATTTGCTGTAATGGGTGAAAAAAAATATGCGATACGGCAAGACGTTTGTAGCCTATGGCATCAAATACATGGTAGCAGCATTTGTTATTGTAGTTGCAGGCAGCAACAAACATAATGTTTTTTTTTCATTCGTTTCAGTTGTCAAACTCTGCACAAATATCTTTAATCGGAAATAGAAATCTGTCCTTCAAATTTAGAGTTCTAAAAATATACGTAGTCTTCCATTAAATACAATAATTTGAATGAACTCACCATGTGTAAGCCAATTTACAAATTTCTGTTTATGAGCCTCTCCTTCTTGATAGCATTTTCATTCACAAGAAATGATAACAAAATGTATCTAAGATAACTTTT
Source organism: Phaonia tiefii (assembly GCA_963931995.1). NCBI lineage: Eukaryota > Metazoa > Arthropoda > Insecta > Diptera > Muscidae > Phaonia > Phaonia tiefii. Next base: position 169,011,585 of record OZ008367.1, on the reverse strand, counting down.
TGTTGTCACTTCTTGAAATTGAACATGTGGCAACATTGTCATTGCTCAAGTCGGAATTTAAGTGGGAAATTGAAATGACGCTTAATATCGCTTAGCTGTCCCGTACAAATTAAGCTATAATTAACTTTAGTGGGGCAATGTCAACACTCAATGCGAAATTTAAACGCGAAAATTATAATGATATCTACTAGGAAAATAAGTATGCTTCCCTGCAAATATAATAATTCGTAATAAACATACTATCTAACATAATAAACAGCTGTTCCACAATTTTCAAAGATCTATTTATTTAAGTTTTTGCTCGTGTGTATATCTTCATTCCCTCATTTAATAAATTTCTTTTAATTCAATACTTTGTACAAAAATCCATTCATTCGCAAGTTAAAAAATCCTGAACATCTAAGCGAGAGATTCCAATTTTCTAGCGAGAGATTCCAATTTCTAAGCGAGAGATTCCAATTTTCTAGCCAATCGGAAATATTTACCTGCCAAAAGTCTACACAAAAAAAATATGGTTTCCCGTTATATCCCATGGAGGAATTAGGTAGAGATTCTCACAAACCCGTGAGCTGTGTGCGTTCCAGTTTTACATTCACTGATTGGGACCTACAGTTATACACCGGTTCCGAACAGTATGTTAAGAAGTTTTTTCGCGCCTAAATACTCGATAGTGTCGCCGTCACTAAGCGAGGTAACCGCCGTCGAAAGAAATTTAAGGTGGTCACAGCAGGGATCGAACCCACGTTCTCATAACGGGTGTTTTTTTGTTGAGCTGCTTGAGAACTCAAAATGATAATACAAGACTGAAATATTGTTAGATTGAAATTTTTTTATATTATTATCAGGTACATCATTTCATGATATTTATTTTTTAAATATGATTTCCGTCATATGCCCGCCGCGGCTACGAGTTGCATGGTCTACCCGATCAGTCCAATTTTTGACCACTTTTCCAATAAATCTGGCGGTATGGCGTCAATGGTGGCTTGAATATTGGCTTCCAATGCTTCAAGAGTTCCTGGTTTTTCGGCATAAACCACTGCCTTAACATAGCTTCATAACAAGTAATCCCGAGGCGTTAAATAGCATGAACGAGGGGCCAATGAACAGGACAACTTGTGGAAATACAGTTGTTAGAAAATTTATTTTGCAATAAATCGATTGTTAAGCGCACTGTATGGCAAGTTGTGCCGTGTTGTTGGATCCAAATGTCGATGCTATTTAGCTGATTAATATTTGGAAACAAAAATTCAGCCAGAATGGCTCAATAGCGCCCGCCATTCACCATAACGGCAGCTCCTTGCTCATTTCGAAAGAAATAAGGTACGATGATGCCGCCAGCGCGTAAACCGCACCAACAGTCAAACTGTCAATTTTAATGGGTGTTATTATGATTCGTTACTGACTTGAGGATTGTCTTCGCTCCAGGCGATCAACATCTATAGGAATTGATTGTTCACTCGGCCGATTATGTTGACCGTAAAATTGACGAAGTGTTCTATGAACTTCGCGAGCAGATTTATCTTTTTCAAAGTCAATTACCAGAATTTGGAAGCGCTGTTGTGCCACATTCCACCGTACCGTATAAGTGCTACTATTTAAATAATGTACACCATTACGTATGATTGCAATAAATTCAATAAGATTATACTTTGATTAGCATTTTGTAGATTGCTAAAAGAAACTTTAATAAATTGGCTGAAAGTAAGATGATATCTCTTTCTTGGGGGATTATTTTAATTCAATGATAATGAAAATAAATAAAAATTATAAAAATTAGACAGCGTAGCGTATACGTGCTACCATTTAAATTATGTACACCCGAACGTATTATTGCTATAAATTTAATGAATTTAAGTTTATAAACTTTAATTGGGACCTTGCTGGTTACTGAAAACAACTGTAATACATTGATTCAAAAACAAATGAAATCTCTGTATACAGGGTTTATTTAAATCCATTACAAAGATTCTGTTAATGATAAATACATATTATGAAAAGCCGAATACTAACAAATTTCCCATTGCACAGCGGCATGTAAGTGTTCTCATTTAAATTGTATACACCGTAACGTATGATTGCTACAGATTAAATAAATTTAAGATTTTAAACGTCAATAGGGGTTTACAAGTTACTGAAAGTATCTGTAATAAATCTATTGAAAGACAGGTGATTTATCTTTATTCTTGGGTTATTACCGTTCAATTCAAAGCTTCCGTTAAGAAGTAAATCAAAATTTTTAGAAGTTGAGTACTAATAAACTCCACATTCCACCCTAGCGTATAAGTGCTACTATTTAAATAATGTACACCATAACGTATGATTGCTATAAATTGAATAAGATTAAATTTTGATTAGCGCTTTATAAGTTGTTGAAAGAAATTGTAATATGCTGGCTGAAAGTAATATGATATCTTTTCCTTAGCGATTTATTTTAATTCAGTTCAATTATCCCGTTAAAAAATAAATAAAAACGTTTAGAAGTAGACAGCGTAGCGTATAATTGCTAGCAGTTAAATCATGTCCACCAGAACGTATTATTGCTATAAATTTAATGAGTTTCAGTTTACAAAGTTTAATTGTGACCTTGCTGGTTACTGAAAACAGCTGTAACAAATTGATTGAAAAACAAATGAAATCTCTGTAAACAGGCTTTATCTGAATGTATTTCAAAGAGTCTGTTAATGATAAATAAAGTGTGTTTTTTTTTTGCTGCATGAGAATTTAAAATGTAATACAAGACATAAACATCGTTGGAATGAAACTTTTTTATTATAATCTGGTACATAATTTCATGACATTTATTTTTTAAATATAATTTCCGTCATATGTCCGCTGCGGATACAAGTTAAAGGGTCTACTCGATAAGTTCAATTTTTTTCCATTCCACTTTTTCCAATAAATCTTATCGTATGGCGTCAATGGTGGATTGACGTTTGGCGCCCAATGCTTAAGAGTTGCTGGTTTATCGGCATAATCCAATGCCAATGCAATGTTTTTTTTTCGTTACTCCTCTTGGGAGCATATGGCCTCCACAAACCATTTTCTGTTTACACGGTTCACCGCTATTGTTTTTGATTCTACCCATGTTAGATTGTTCTGCCTTAGTTCTTGGATTATTGTGCGTCTCCAGGTGTTTATTGGTCGACCACGATTTCTTGATTTCTTGTTATACTGTCGGGATTTTTTCGGACGATGTGTTCGATCCACCCCCACTTCCCATTCTTTATCTCCTTCTGTACATGATCCTCATTGGTCATGTTCCACAGTTCTGTATTAATTATGGTGTTGGGCAAGAACATTTTGCATATGATACTGAGGCACTTGCTGATGAATACCTGAAGCTTTTGGGTGGTGTTATGCGATACAAGTGAAATTTCACTACCGTACAACAGAGTTGATTTAAGACATGAGTTGAATAGTCTCAGCTTAGTTCGTCTGGATAATGTGAGCTTCTCCATACATCATTGCAGTCTCCCGAATATTGCCCTCGCCTTATTGACGCAGACATTACACTTCCTAGATCGCAGAAGATATCTACATACCCGACTGGTTAACCTTGTAGCATGATGAAGTTTCTGTGTTAGTATTGTTGATTATCATGGCTTTGGTTTTCTTGATATTTATCTCAAATCCAAAAATGCGAACCAATTTTTCCAAGTGCTCCAGTTTTGACAGGATATTGAAGATTTTATGGGAGAGTAGACAGTTGGCTTGATAGAGTCCATGTTATTGCTCTTCTTTTTGAACAGAGAAGAGAACATAGGAGCCTTAACATAGCCCCATAAAAAGTAATCCAGAGACGTTAAATCGCACGAACGACAGGGCCATTGAACAGAACGCCTTCTTGAAATACAGTTGTCACCAAATTCATTTTGCAATAAATCGATTTTTAAGCGCGCTATATGGCAAGTTGCGCTGTCTTGTTGCATCCAAATGGCGTTGATGTTTTGCTGATTAATTTTTAGAAACAAAAATTCAGTCAGGTTAGCTCCGTAGCGGCAACTCCTTGCTCATTTTGAAGGAAATAAAGACCGCTGATGCCGCCCGAGTGTAAACCGCACCAAACAGCCAATTTTAATGAATGTAATAATAGTGAGAAGCTATCCCTTACGATTATGTTGACCGTAAAATGGACGAAGTGGTCTATGAGCTTCGTGAACAGATTTATTTTGTTCAAAGTAAATTTCCACAATTTGGAAGGGTGGTTGCAGCGTTAAACGATTCATGATGATATGCCAAACCTTACTGAACAAAAATGTCAACATAATTTGACATTCTCAGCTGTGAAACCATAGTTATCGATACCGATAGTTGTCATGCAGCTGAAAAAGTAATTCATGCAATTAAGCAACTGTGATATTTATAGAGACTATAGAGGCTCTATAGCCTTCCCCGGATATGGGTAGCAAACAATTCGCCTGGAACAAAAAATCAATGACTGTTCGAACTTACGGGCGATGTGTTAACACCTTTTTTGTTACACGGTACCTGTTCGATTTCTATGAACACATTAGTAAATGTTATATTGGAAAATACAAAAAATTCAATCTCACATTAATAAATTGATTTAATAAGTATCGATCAAGGTTTATATGATGCCCAGATTGCAGCCAAAGGACATTATATGAAATGCACTTACTTCCATTATACATAAAATTTAGTTTAAAATAATTTTGTTGTGGTTTGAAAACGTTTTTTTATGCTCAAGGCTCTTTTGCTATTGCACTTTCTTTTTTCTTACATCAGCTTTCACATTAGAAGTAATATTGTTAAAATAAATAAAGCAACATTTAGCTCACTGAAATAATTGACTTTGTTTTGTCATAAACAGACCGACGCCAAAAAGTACTGGATAGTATAGAGAACTTATTGCACTCCTGTTCCGCTTTCATGTAGAGAGTCTGAGTAACAGAGCATAAACGAGTCTTATTCTCTTTATAGAATATTTCAATATAAATGCACCATGTCGACAATGTCATTACATAAAACAATACAAAAAGCATAAATGTTTCAAAAGGCATCAATGTTTCACAACAAAATTATGAATGGATCCAGTTATGACAAAAAGAAAGTAATACGTTTTGAATCATTCGGCAGATGTCGCCAGTGCTTTTGAATCAGACAATTCGTTCCATGAGTTCTCTATACTATTCAATACTTTTTGGAGATGACGACCTGCTTGTTTGTTCGCTGCTGCTACATCAAAACCATTATACTTATTTTCAGACAGAGACTATTGTTGTACAACAACCACGTATGTGATGCTAACGCTGTGTGTTGTTTGCATGTGTTCACTTTGATATATTGCTCTACCCGTGCCTATAGATGTTAACACATCAAAAAGAAATTTAATGACCTTCGCGAAATAATTGCAAGTCAAACTGAAAAAACATATTTACAGCATATTTATATAAACAAACCTTACAAATAAATACAGCAAATGTCATTCAAATGTAATTTCCATGCAAGTATAATATGTTTACAAAGTACAGGGCGGCTGATGAAAGCCACTACAAAAAAAAAATTTAATAACTTTTTTCTATGTAATGAATCTGGATATTTTTGTTTTTATTTTGCGGATTGATTTTTATTATCTAACAAAAATGGATAACTGGAACACAGAAACAAGAATTTGGATTGTCTGCCGCTATCACGCACTGAAGTCCGTAGTTTCGGTCCAAAGAGAATATAGGCGCACGTTTGGAGGCAATCCTCCGAGTAGATGGACCATAATGAGACTTGGTAACAATTTTGCCGAGCATAGGGCAGTCAACAGAAGACCTTACCATCGAAACCCATCAGTTCGGACGGAGGAAACAATCGCTGCTGTAGCTGATGCCATACAAAACAATCCAAGAGTTTCGGCAAGAAGTCATTGGAGTCAATTATGCACACAGATTTGGACTGAACAGACTTCCCGATTCGCTTGTAATTTTGCCAGAAGATGCTGCAAATGGTGGAAGAGGACGGAAACATGTTGAACTGTCTTTTCATGTCTGACGAGCCCCATTTCGATTTAAACAGCAACATAAACAAACAAAATTGTATTGTATTGTATTGGCAAAATTGTCGAATATGCAGTGCTTCCAACCCACAGATACTCCATGAGACGGAATTGCATCTACTTCGTGTCACAGTGTGGTGTGAAGTTTCACCACACTGCTTCTTCGAAGAAAACGGTCACACTGTTACGGTTACTGGAAACCGTTACCTGTGCATGTTGAGAGAGTTTTTCTATCTAGAATTACACCGAATGAGAATTTCTTTCAACTCTGTGTGGTTTCAGCAAGATGGTGTAACTCCTCACATAGCTCGGCCTGTTATGACAGAATTGCGACGAAAATTTCCCAATAAGCTGATATCCAGAAACTCGACATTCCGTTGGCCTCCCAGGTCGCCTGACCTTACTGCACCTGACTTTTTCTTATGGGGTTATTGCAAACAAGAAGTCTACAAAGCAAAACCAACAAATTTGAATGAACCTGTCCCAACTCTCCAACCAGTAATGACCAACTTTTTAGTAAGCTGCCGCACATGCATCAACGAGCAGGGGTGTTATTTAAATTCCATTATTTATAAAACTAATTAAGCTATATTTAATAATATTGAATTAGCTTTAACATGAATTTGAATTGCATACACTGAAAAAAAAAGTTAATTGAGTTTCTTAATGTAGCAATATTCATCAGCCACCTTGTATAACTTGCAAACATATTGTATTTCTTCATACACACATTATGTTTATATCTAGTTATCTGCAAACATATGAATCGTCGCTCCAACAAATTTTATTTGCATGCAAACTAAATATTTTTCAAACTTGTATTTGAGATGAGATGAGATGATATCATTTGTCCAATGTAATTTCAATATTATGGGCTGCATTCAAAATAAACGTCAGCTGCATAGAAATACAAACCCTTTTTAATGAAGCTCGGCTCCAATGGATGACTAAGGGTGGGGGAATAATAAAGTCGGTTCAGTCGACTGAAATTGTTGTACTGGATTTCTTCTACAACAACAATTTTGCGCACATGGCACGAAATTCAAAATCTTATTGAGTTTTCGGAAAGCCTTTACAATGAATTTCTCCTACATTAACATGGAAATAGTAGCGTTTTTCCTAGAAGAATATATATTTTGATTTCCTTACATATATACATTTCCTTACATATACAGATTAGGGATTTTTCTACAATTAGGAAAAATGCAGACAGTCGGAACCAGGATTTCAACTCACTTTGACGGAAGATCGTCTCAAAGTTTGTGATTCTTCTCATCCGCGTTTGTTCTCGTTTCGTTCGATGTAAACGTTTTTCGGTGGTTGTAAACGATTGAATTTATTTACCACAAAAGAAATTATATGTGTGTGAATTTGTTGAATACAAATGTTGGTTTGCAGCAACTACATTCCTATATGAAAGTTATCTTTGGGTGTAGGTCCTTGTCAGTCAGCCTACAAATTAGAAAGCGCACAGAGTCATGATTATGGGAAGCTCTCCTTCATCCACTCAAGGGATATAGTGGGAAACTAAGTCTTTTTTAAAAGAGATTAAAATTGTTAAAACTCCTATTATTTGTAAAATATTTTCTCTTTGAAGAACTGAATTGCTGACACCTGTATCAAATACATGCATACACATTTTATGTCAAACACATATCCTCCCTCCACTCTAGGGCACCGTTTTATGAGTTATATGTGTTACAAACTTTTCCGTTAAACGTTTTCATGTGAACTATCAAAGAGTTCACCTAACTTTTACATTAGCCAAATGTTACTGCCAACAACCATTGTGTTTCAGTTATCTAGATATGCCTTACTTTAATTATATACCCGAGGGAATACGGCCAAATATCCTTTTCATTTCAGCCCCAGCCCTTATAATCTACAATATGAGGAGAATCCTTTCATGTGTCTGTGTTTGTGGCAACCCCACAATCTACTTTACAAATATTTATACTGGAGAGTCCGTAATTATTATTGTTGAATTTAAGGTAAAGTGCTGTCTCGGAATTTACATTTGTTCCTATCATATATGCTGAGGTGTCTTGTTTAATTTACTTTGTGTTTTCTTTTGGGGAAAATATAAAAAAAAACTCATTTGGAAAATTAAAATTACATGGGAAAATTGTTTGAAATTAAAGACAATTAATTTTATTCATATGTAAACTTTCCAAATTACAAAAATGCTGACGTCTTTAGTAAATTCTTTGGCAAACCACAAAATGGTTTTGTCTTCAAATTCCTGACATGGTCAGCCATCATTGCAGGTTGATGTTAGGTCGAAATGAGATAAAGTCCTCAAACCTAAGAGAGCGTACTCTTCCCATAGTGAAACGTTTAAAATGCATGGACACCTTTATTGTTTTAAAGTGGTCTTTATTTTTGGAATTTTGGCAACAAAAAAATTCTGGCAAAAAATTAAATTTTAAATGTTTTCGACAAATGTTCGGAGAAATTTAATAGCCTATTCCCAGATCTAGAACGAAATACTAAGCGAACGAAATTCAGTCACTCGCATTATACTCAAATTGGGTATCGGGATATCAAATCGATATCTGTTCCCAAATGACAGCATATTCGAAATAGAGGAACCAACATCTCGACCCACAATAAGCAAATACAGGGAAATCAAGCTTTAGTTGAAGACTACGAGTCATTTGTTTTTACATGTAATTATTGTCAATCGATTTGTGATCAATATGTGATTAATGTTATATTTTTGTACATAGAATCCTGAGCATGATTAGCGATGCTAATCGAAATATTGGGAATATTTAATAAATCTTTGAAAAAAAAACAGTCAAACCCGCTGGTGCTTTCATTTTATGACCTCAAGCCAAATTCTTGTTGTCATCCGGCTGGCAATGACAAGGTTGTGGAAACCAAATAAACATCCTGTCGACTAGAGCATGAACATGCTGCACATTTTGAAACTTTTCCTAGAACAAAGAATCTATATTTTTAACATATGGCCAGTGTAGGGAAAACCCCAGCGTTCTTTCAAACTCTCGCGCTGCATCGCAACACCGCACAGTGGTTCAACAGTGATTGGAATCGGCGAAAACTCAATATATTTTGATAGAGTAAACATTTTTAAGTTCATTATTTCGATGTATCAACATTGAAAATGGCACAGTGAGATATATTTCAGAAAATTTGCAAAACTGACTCCATTTAATTTATTTCGATTTCCAAGAAACCAAATGTTTTTGTTTTCTTCCTTTTATGTTCTTTAATATATTTTGACATAATTGTTCATAATGCGTTCATCAAATTAAAAGTCATACATTAACTAAGAACTAACAAAATCGGTAATAAACTATAACTATAACTAATATGCAACTCTGTGATACAGTATCAAAGTGAATGAATAAGGGTAGAGAAGAAAAAGTGCGCATTTGGTGTGTTCGCAATATTCAGTGTTCCGGATTTCTAAGGGTGTTTCATAAAGTGCTCCAATTCGTATGGACGAATTTTTTTAAAACAAAAAATTGCCAAAATAAGATAATAGTTAAATTAAAACAAAGAGCTTCCATTCTCTTCACTTCTCTCTCCTATAAACTCAAGACTTGCGCAAGTAAAATTGCCGTGTGTGATCCCGGAGTAAGGGAAAATGTGAAAAACAATTTGGGGCACGCCCAAATTAAAAAAAGCCCAAATTGAAAACAAATCTAACACACTTCAAAATATCAAATATATTTTGATATATTGCAATCGGACTTTTTACAGAACTTAAAAAATTTCCTATATCAAAAGATATTGAATTTGGGCCGATGGAAATTGATTTTAAAACACTGTGCCCACGTTTACTTACAAAAAGCAAACCTGTTGTCACTTCTTTAAACATTCTTTTAAAGATCAAGTTACTTAAATTTAATTTGTGATAAATCTCACTTTTCTTCAGCAACGCGATGGCAAAAAGAGAACAATTGGCCATTTCGAAGCTGCAGAAGCCATTGTTAATACTTTGCCGCGATAGACAAACAAACTTAAGCCAATCCCATTCCGTTTGCCTACCACAACAACTTAAGTTGTGTGAAATGCACTTAATGTCACTCATGTGGTACTTAACTATGAAAACACTCAACACAAACACAACAAACACACAGGCGGACAAACACTTTTCATACACACTCGCACACCCGCACTCACTGACACGTGCATACATTTTCAAATCCTGCCGAGGAGAAATCCACCACGCATATCCTTTGGCAGGCGGGTATAAAAAAGAAAGAAGCACAATAAAGAATCAACAACGACAACTCTGTTATGCATCGTAACAGTTTCTCACGTTCAATGGTTTTGTCAGAACGAAAAAAGCGTTTGAAGGAGTGAGAAAGGACAAAAAAACGCTTTTGCATTTGCGAGTGTTTGCTCGAATTTACAGTCAACATTTAAACAAAAGTTAATTATTTTTAAAACAGACAACAACAAAAAAAAACTCCAGGAATATGTAAAACCGGAAATTTAAGTGTTGATGAGGAAAGGCAACCAGTCATTGCATGGAACAATTCAGGAGGAGATGTGTATGAGATGACCAACTGGAGCGAGGACGGATTGTACGCACATTTAGTAATGTCCTACACATTATTTCGGCACAGTGGAACTAATGCTTCTAAAAGCTGTCCCATTAAAAGCGCATGATTTAAATTGTGTGGGATTTTTTTCTACACAAGTGGCAGCTTTGATATTTGACAGTTATCGCCTACGATTGTCGTCTTCGACATATGATTTCCGTAGGACGGCGCCACAATACACGCTGAAATATAACGGCCTCTCTAACATATTCTCCCAAACATATTCTGCAGGAACCATGTATATGTTTGGAACACATTTCACACATTCATATGTTTGCAAGTCCCAAACTCACTTGTATTTAAATGTAAACAGTACCATGTTTACTGGCCAACATGTATACTTTAGGTGGAAACATGCGTTTTTTCATCCCAAACATCCATATATTTACGTAGAAGCATTCGCCGGTTCCCCCAAACCTACATATACTTAAGTGGAAACATATGCGTATTTCCTCCCAAACATACCAATATTTACAAAACGAATTACTCTTTGGTTTCAATATAGTATATGTATTATTTATTATAATTAACTTTATCAATATAAATCCACATTTATAAATAATTAATACAAACAATTAAAAGATTTAAAACGGTCCATTTTACGTTTACTTGCACTGAATGCATTATTTTCGTCATAAAATGGGAATCGGTTGTTCTTTTGCTTCTCCTTTTCTTGTTGTCTCTCATGGTTTTGTTTTCGGAAGGTTTCAGCTAAGCGTTGGTTACCACTATACGTTGATACACAAACAATATACAAGTCCTGTTCCAAGCGTGGATTAATTACTTGTTTTTGTTATTGTGTGGCCGTCGGTGGTGCAATGGGTAGGGTGCGCGGCTCTTGTTCTTGAGATGATGGGTTCGATCCCTGCTCTGACCACCTTAAATTTCTTTCGGCGGCGGTCACCTCGCATAGTGACGGCGAAATACTTCTCAAAATACTGTAGGTAAAACTGTAGGTCCCAATCAGTGAGTATAAGGCTGGAAAGCGCACAGCTCATTGGTTGTGAGATGCTCTCCCCAAGTTCTTAATGAGATGTATAATGGGAAACCATTTTTTTATGATACTTATGTCACAAATGGTCCGCCGATCCGATTTTCTCAGTAAAGGCTCGGACAGACAAACGGCTTCACGTTGTTGTCCTTTCCAGTTTGTTTCCTCAAAATCGTTTCCCACTTTGGTAGCACACATACATGCATACGAAACACATACACAAAAACCAAAGCAACATCACAAACCATTTAACCGTCGAAGCCTTCGTTTATTCGTTTCTCACTGATCAAGCACTTTTGATATCCTCTGTCCGATGAACCATTGATGACTAAATGCATGAAACTAAAACGAAATACATCATCCAAAATAAGAAACACTTCATCTACAATTTGCACGCACATTCAGGTATACTTACGAATCACTGACTGAGAGAATAATTCAAAAACACAGATAAACACTTACAAGATAGACTCTCTCGTTGTTCCTCTTTCATGCTCTTGCTGTCGTGAGAGCGTAGACAGTGCAACAAACACAACTGTGTGTGCATCAAAAACACAGTCATATTTGAGTTCCAAACACATACATTATAACATATTAATGATTGTGTCTCAAACATGTAATATTGAATAGCAAACAATGTGTTGGGACACAATTATATTATATTTGCGACAAGATTTCAAACACACTTTATATTTGCATCCAAACAACAACAAAATACAGATTTTTCAGCGTGTACGCATGAAACAATCTAGCAACGACAACTATCACCTTGTTTGGGCACACAGTGTTCCTCTAACAATGTAGTGAAAAAAAAATTCTGCCTTTGAAAGAGTAAAGAGAAAAAACCTGTGCATTAAGTGTCGAAATTCATGAGAAATCTCGACAAGAATGAATTGACATTAAAGATTTTTATTTGATTTTTAAAAATTTGCCACTAACTTTACTAAAATTCAAAGCCAACAAAAATAAGGTCAATACGAAACATATGCACATAGTTTAGTATACTTTGCAAGCATTTTTAACATTTTGGAAATTTTGGGGATTTTTAAAACATTCTGGGAATTATAACATTTTTACACAAATGGTCGAAAAAAAGTTTAAATTTAGTTTTACATAGGATAAACAGATAATTTTGTAAATAAATGTATAATTTATCAAATTTATAAAATTCATTGAAATCAACAAAATGGGGAAAAACTTACAAAATCAATAAAATGGTAAAATTGGAATTAAAGTAAGTATAGGGTTTTTCAACAGAGACGCTACAAAAGTAAATCGATAGGGACAGCAAACGACGCCATATTTTTTCCCGCTCTTTTGATATTTCTCTTCAGTAAGGTTTGCCATTTCGTGGCCGTCGGTGGTGCAATGGCTAGTGTGCGCGGCTCTTTTACATGAGAACATGGGTTCGATCCCTGCTCAGACCACCTTACATCTCTTTCTACGACGGTCACCTCGCTTAGTGATGGCGACACTATCGAGTAACGATTACAGCATTTAATAGTAAATTTTTTGAAGTTTTGGTGATTTTCAGAAAAAATTTGGAAATTAGAGAATGTTAAATAATGTTGTTAAATTTGAACTTAAATCTTGGGTTTTGTGATAGAAATACAAAAGGCTATGACGCCAAATTGGTGATTCACAAATTGGTGATATAAAATTGGAATTAATGCAACAATTGTTGCTTATTTTTTATTTTAAATTTAAGGGAAACCAAGAGAAAAAAAGATAAATCAAGGGAAATTAAGAGAATGTTGCAATGAAATTAGCATTAATGTAAAGATTTCTATTTTAGATAAAAAGTTGCCTTTGTATGGTTTGCAATGCGTTTTACAGATTTTGGGTATTTTGGGGATTTTTACAAAAAATTTAGGAATTAGAGAATATTTAAAGAAATTACTTTAAAAATATTCATATTAGGGTTTTATAAGGAAATACTCAATATTTTGCAAGTACATTTCTGAAGTTCAAGAGAAATCAAGCAAATGGCTAAATAAAACAAGGACAAATTTAAAGATTTTGGTTTTATGTCCCAAAAGTTGGCTATTGTGGACCAGAAACACTCTAATGTCGCATTTAGCCCAGGTAAGCGATAACCTTGTTCTCTAATCTTTGCCGGTTAAGGCACCCAGTTTGAGATTAAATTGACATTTCAGTGGCAACTCCGTGCTTAGACAGTAAAATTCAATTGGCGCAGGTGGATTCTATGGCACAGCTGATCAAAAGGTACTACGCCGATGATGGAGAATGAGAAAGCAAAGCAGACATTGGTCAGCTAAATTATGTTTTATGTTGTTTGAATTGAACGAAAATACGCCTTCCCTTTGATTTCTGTCCGTTTTATGTCCAACGAAAGTGTAAATTTGGTAAAATACAGCAGCAAATAAAACTCTATTTAATGGCCAACTACCTCGTCGTCTTGAAGAAGCATCGAAGAGAGTAATGAAAACTCTTAAGTATTACTCTATGATTGGCGGCTATAGACTTTACCAGTTTTATACAAATTTGGAATGGTTTTGAAAAATAACTAAAGTTTTAAAATTGGAGTCCGTCAATTCGGAATAGTAAATATAATCGGGTTGCATTTTTAACCATTAAGAGCCAATTATATCGATGACGGCATGAGCTACAAAACATTTTTGGTGGCGGCGACGCGTCGGTAAATTTTCGATCCGCTTCCGTCTGTCAAACAGTTGATTTTTTATGTATGTTTTTTCATGGTTGCATTTTTTTTAGTAATTAACTGTGTTGCATCAAAATGTACACTAGTTTAAAATGAGGTTAAAAATTAAACTTCACATTTTACAGATTAAAATTGTATGAGCAATCTTCTGGGTTAGCGTGGGTTAACGGAGTTAACCTTCGAAATGCGTTAATCTTGGTCGATGAAGATGCCGTATAATACTGCAGTTACACCAAGGAAGATTATAGCCTTTTCGGGATTAGAAATGTCAAACTCCATAAGAAAAAAAAGTCGGTAATCCCGAAATTGCAATAATCTAGGTAGGTGTAAATGTCGCTTAATATAAGTTATATTGTATTTATAGCTTTTCCGGTTTTTTGGTATTAAGTATCTGTAATTCAGCAATTTTTTAAAGAAATTATTTAAAAGGTTTTTAAATGAAGATTTTTATGGTAGAAATATTAAAGGGTATAAATAAGTTTTTGAAACTCGAGAATAATCACGAGATTTAAGAAATTTTATGTAGGAATAACAAAATACAGAAAATGATTGAGTTTTCCGAAATTTGATAATTTTCCGAACAATGCAATTTTTGCGAGCCTTTTTCACACTTGGGGTATTTTGGGGATTTTTAGAAAAAATCTGGGAATTAGCGAAATTTATGTTGACATTCGTTAAGAAACTAAATCTTTTAAGGTTTTATAGAACATGAAAAAATGCAAGAAAAATCAAGAGAATACTACAATAAAATTGGGATTTAATTAAAGAGTTCTCCTTGAATTTTTAATATTAATAGGCTAAGTGATAGGTAGACAAAAGTGTATAACTCTCGTACATAAAAAAGATATTCCCAGGCCAACATTGACCATTTACAATTCCATTCGTTGAGGGTCTTATCGAAGTCTCAAAAAGGACTACATTCTTTCCAGCATTTTATTTGTCTACTTCTAAACATAATAATGATAAATATACGCAAGCATAGTTAATACAGCCTGGGGCATCTTTTTTAGTTAATTCAGCAGAAATGTCTATAAAGTGCTACCTTTTATTTTGTATTTCTTCCCACTGTATCCCAACATTACACTGACATAATTATGTTAAACACCAACACGGTTAAAACAAATCAAGCAAAAAAAAAGGATATCGTACACGTGCATGTATGTACCCATTTTTGCATGTATGTGCGTGTGTTTTTCAATCCATAAGTAAATAAAGTTTAAAATATCATATTTGTTTTATGTAAATATTATCTTTGTGTCAGTCCAGAGCAGAACCATGTGTATGTTTATGCAAAGGTATGATAACAGTTTTTTCCCTTTATTATCATGTTACCTCTTTTTTTCGTGTGTGTCTGTGTGTTAGTGTGTGCGTATGTGCGAAATATAAATTCAACAGTATTCATTTACATAAATTAAAACATATTAAGATTATGAACTTAAATACATACATATAAATGCAGGGACCGGGTTGCCAATGTTTAAAATTCTAGTATAATGTATGACTTTTACTTTGGTACACCACGACGTATGATAATTTTGTGTGTTACAGCATGATGTATGATTGATATTAATTCATATGTATATGTGGAAAAAGTAACATAAATCATGCCAGAGTTAGGAATATATAAATACGTTTTTGCTACAATTCTTTAAATGACCCATTGCTGTTTGAATTAACTTCAAGTTTTACTAAAGCCGTCAATACCACTGAATGTTTATATTGAAAAATATTTTATCGACTACTGTGATACATTTTTTGAAACAAACTTTTATTGATTTCCAGACTTTTTGCTCCTGATAATGGTGTCTCGTTTTTGGTGGTAGTACAGACATAATATTGTATGTGAAATCTGAGAAAGAGACTAACTCTTACCCACTTTGATACCAATGACCAACCACACGCTATACTATTTCCAAAAGAGTAAAGTATAAGAAGCCTTGTAACAAGCTTAAAAAATTTTCTTATTTTGGAGACCTAATGAAACATGAAGGTCCCGTGATGGTTTATTACGTAGATTTCCAGAAAAGCAACTTTCTCTTAGTCCGAGATTTATTAAACTCCACCTGGGATACCGTACGCCTACGTGGTGCTATAATTACATTGTCCTGGTGAAATTGATGACAGAAGTGGCTTGCACAAGAAAGTTGCAACAAATTTTCACAGGATTTGAATGGGTACCGTTCACATTACGATACTCAAGTACATTTTAACGACGGTTCTGAGCTCATATGTAGATTTGAGCGCCATACACTATGTTTTTTATGTTCCAGGCAGAAGTTTATTGGCCGCTATTTCTGTTTGGTTGACATTTGTCAGTCTGTATTTGACAGTTGTGCAGAGCAATTTATTACGGAGCATCTAACGCACCAACGACGTGTTGAAATTTTTAACATCTTTTTATCTAAATAATCTTTTATCTAAATAATCGTTCTAAATAATAAGATGCGAAGAATTTTGCGGGATTTCTATTGGTTTAAATAATGTGCCGAGCAAAAATCCCCAAAATACTCAAAATTAAAAATTCATTACATACTATGCATACGTGATGTTTGTTCTATTATTGGTACCATTTTGTTGTTTGACAATTGTTGTGAATTTCAAAAATTTGTCTTCAATCTCCCGTATTCTGTACTGAAGGCACGAGTACTTGCTCAATTTCAATTTTGTCTCATCATTCTGTTAGTTTTCCTAGAACTTTTCCTTGAATGAAACAGAATTTTCACTTAGCCCCACGAAAAACTGATTTTAACTTATTTTTCGAAAATTTGTGTAAAAATTTTCTAATTAATAGATTTTGTGTCGAAATACCCAAAATTTCCCAAACGTTAAATATGGCTTGAAAAACCTACTATTGTCTGAGCTAAACTTAACGAAAAATCGGCAAAATATCTTCCTTAATTTCAATTTAATGTCACTAAAAAACTTAAGTTTCTATTGAGAAATATTATTTAGCTTTTTCTCCTTATAATTCCCAGATTTTTTGTAGAAAATTCCCAAATACCCAAAATGTTAAACGGCAATTTTGGTTCTAAAAATTCTGCAAATATCCTTACTCTATTTGCAATTTAATTCCCAATTCTTCTGAATTTCTAAAATATGTTATCTGCGTTTCATGTTCCTATGTTGGAAGCCCATATACTTGCAATAATTCCAATTTTATTTCAACACTTTTTTGAGCTCTCTCTGGGGTAATTCCAAAATATTTCGACATTATCCAGTACCCAACCCCTATTGAATTGTATGAAATTTGGACAGAAGTTTCTCCTTGTCTATACGAATTCTATGACACCAGAATTGAGTCAAAATTCGAAGTAGTTTTTGTTTTATGTTTCGTTGAAGTAGGTATGGTATGGCACTTTCTGAAAAAATTACCTGAGTTCAAAATGGTATAACTTTGGAATGCCTTAATGGATTTTAAAATGTTGGATGTCGTTTTAAAGCTTGCAATAACCGCTTTAATATTAGACACTCGCTACACCAATCATGTCGTTGCGGTTCAATGTTTTTGAAACCTGTAAAGTATATTTTATACTTCGGCCTATATTTTATCCTTGCTAAATTCAAAAAAATCTACCAAAAATTTTTTGTTTAATTCCACTTTTAATTCACTAAGCTCTGAACTTTTTTTGTAATTCCGAAAATCAGTTAAACTCTTTTCAATTCCCGTATAAAAACTGAAATTTAAGTGAAGGTTTAATCATAGTACTCGACTATAAAAGTAAATTATTTTTTAATCCTCAAGTAGCAATCCTAGCAATTTAATTCCCAACTTTCTGAATACTGTTTTTCTTGGTTCGTTTCAAAACACACCACTACTTTATTTACTTCCAATTTTCCATTATGTTGACTTCTGGTGAACGTCTGAAATGCATTTACTGAAGTTTAGCTTTATACGGCATTTACAGCGACTTAGATTAACGCATTTCGAAGGTTAATTCCCAGAAGATTACTCATACACAGCTATGGGCACAGAAGCTGATTGGAAGCCTCGCTCTCAAAATTGCGTATACGTAGTTATATGAAAATGAGAGCAAATAAAGCAATCAAGAGAGCAAGCAAAGCAACGAAAATTGTTTTAGTTCACAGACGGAAGCTGAAGGAGAATTCTCCGACGCGTCGCCGCCACCAACATTTCTTGGAGCTTGCGCCGCCGCCGACATAATTAGCTCTCATCGGTTTAAAATGTGTGCCGTTTTGACCGACAGTCCCGATTTAACCAACTGATCCAATTTTAAAGATTCATTTATTTCAAAAACATTCCAAATTTGTACAAAACTGGCAAAACCAATAGCCGCCAATTTAATTTTTCTGTTGTGGCACGGAGTTGTTCTACATTGGACTAAGCACGAAGTTGCCACCTGATATGTCAATTTAATCTCAAATTGGGTGGTGTACACGGCAATGATTAGAGAACAAGGTTATCGCTAATCTGGTCGTGATAAACAGGCGTCTAAATGCGGCATGACCCAGTAGGAATTGAACTAGTATTTATTTTTAACTATTTGTGTATAATTTGCATAATTCCCAGAATTTTTGTAGAAATTCCCAAACATTGCCAAACGTTGAAAATTCTTGCAAAATATTCTAAACAAATCATACTAAATTTTAACAACGCGTCCAATTGCCAAATGTGTAAAAATTTAATAATTCTCCGATTTTTTGTACAAATACCCAAAACTTTCAATTCACTAAATAGATAGGAAGAGTACACCAAGACGAAATTTATTTCAATTATCTCTAAATTTCCTTTGAAAGCATGAATCTTGTTATAGCCTTCTTAATTTCTCCGATTTAATAATATTATTAATTTTTTCCAAATTACCACATTTTTTGTAAAACTACCCAAAACGTTATATTTTCATTTTCATTTTATCCCAAAAACTGATTATAATTCTGATGTTTCTGCAAAAATCGTTCATGTAATTTTTGTTTACTACCTTTACCATGTTTTCCATGTCGAAAGGCCATATAATTGCTTTAATTCCAATTTAGTTCCATTGCTTTGATTTCTATTGAATCTTGGAAATTAATGTACAGAAGAACTATGTGTAACGATATTTTAAATTATGTTCGACTACTTGTGAACAAATTGTCTAATGCCCAGATTTTGTGTAGAAAACCCCAAAATTCCCTCAACGTTAAAGATGCCGGCAAAGTATACTAAAGTAATTTTAGTGCTTAATTTTATAAAACCCACAATAATTTGTTGTTAGTTCAAATTGTATTTCTTGATTTCTATTTTATTTCATTTATTCAATCAAGACCATTCTAAATTTAAATTAACAATGATATGGTATTTAAAACGAAGTTTAGCAAAATTCATCCACATGTGTACAGGCAAACCATATAACCATTTCAGATCTAGCCACACATCTTCATAAGCGGTTATTTGGAATGATGCTATTGAAATATGCGTCAAACTGCGCAAGTGTTCGAAAAATATCGCAAGCAAAACACACAAGAATCCTTTACACAAAAACTTCTTCACATCTTCAAATAACAATGAGGTGCCAATAGACATGGTCAACACAATTTACACAGGCAATAAAATTGACTGCACAGTCGTCGTGCTCTATCTATGAATATGTATATCTGAAAAAACTATACAGTTTCCCAGGAATCATTACGTAAAATTTATTTATCAAAGCTATATCTCTCTATTAATAGAGATATAAAATGGTCTAGAGGCTGCATAAATGAAATAAAATAGTTCTACTAAAATAGCCGAATAAATATATATCGTATTTTCGTGATTTCTTTTGATTTTCAGAAATTAGTTCACAAAATTATTTCTTTAACCTACGATAAACTCAATTTAGAAAAAGCTAATATTCTTGCTGTTTATTTTGCAGATTCGCGTATTACAACACTTAATTCGCGTAGTTGTATGGAAACGAAAGTCGATTCTGTTGTTAGCTCAGTTGAACTTGATACTGACCGAAATAACGATTGGAGTACCTTTACAAATCTAGAGGAGATTATATTTATTATAAGTGAACTTAAAAATTCAAAAGCCCCTGGAGTAGATAATATTAGCAATACATTGCTTAAAAAGTTGCCAAAACGAGCTTACGAAGTTTTCGTAGAGATTTTCAATATCTGCATTCAGAACTCATACTTTCCAAAGGAATTTAAGAGGACAAGAGTAATCCCGATTCCACAAGCAGGTAAAGATCCAAAAGCTGCTAGTAGTTACAGACCCATCAGTTTGCTAAATTCGCTTGACAAAGTTCTGGAGAAAATCATATTGAAAAGGCTAAAAAATTTTGTTGATTCAAATAATCTCTTAAATAACTTTCAGTATGGATTCAGAGATCAGCACTCTACAGTCCATCAGTTAAGACGAGTTATTAATATGATTAGAACAAACAAGGAGAAGAGATATTCCACTGGAGTACTCTTTTTGGACATTGAGAAGGCGTTTGACTCCACTTGGCACAACGGACTTATATACAAGCTTCATCGAATGCAGCTTCCGACTTACTTAATCAGATTACTAAAGAGCTTTCTCACTGACAGAACGTTTTTTTGTCGAAGTCGCTGGATTTCGATCTTCCCTAAAGAGTATCCCAGCGGGAGTACCTCAAGGTTTCGTACTATCGCCCATTTTATACTCCCTTTATACGTCGGACTTTAAACCCCCACGCGGAAATGATGTTGCATTTTATGCCGATGATAGTGCTTTCATAAGCCACGGAAAAGTCTTGAATGCAATTGTGAAACGTATGCAAAAATCACTCGATACTGCCTCGAAGTATTTCTCTAAATGGAAGATAAAAATAAACGAAAGCAAATCGCAGGCAATAATGTTTCCATTTAATAAATCTCCCAAGATAATTCCTAATCGCAGTCTTCTGGTTAATGGTGATAGAATTTTGTTCACAAACACAATTAAATATCTTGGCATAAATCTCGATGAAAAATTAACATTCAAGCCGCATTTAGAAGAAGCCTCTAATAAGGCAATACGCTGTGGAAGGGCATTATTACCACTTTTAAACCGGAAGTCTAAGTTAAACTCCAAAAACAAATTGCTTTTATATAAAATGTGTATCAGGCCAATTTTAACATACGGTTGCCAAGTTTGGTTAAAGTGTGCGAAGACACACAAAACACGTCTTCAGATAATACAGAATTAAAATTTAAAAATAATATATAATTTGCCTAGAATGTTCTCTACTATCGAACTGCATAGAAAATATAATCAGAAAACTATTGAAAAATTTATCAAAGATTTGACACTGGCATTCAATGATCGATGCAGAAGGTCAACATATGATCATTTAAGGAACATGGCTTAATGACGCTTATATTGAACTATATACATAAATATAGACCAATGTAGACGCTGTTTCTAGAGTTCCTTAATACACAATCCCACATTCTATTAATTTATTGTGATATTAAATATAGGTTTTTCACTATATTTTTTCTGTAATTACTGACATTTAAAATATCTTAGAATAATGTTTATATTTTGTTGAATATAAATTTATAGAATAAATATTATAGAATATAAATTAAAATACAGATTTAATAATACTATTAATCTAATTCCCAGACATGTTTGTAAAAATCTCAAAATACCCCAATTTTTTAAAATTGCCTTGCGAATTATACTAACAACATTTTTGTTCTATCATCCCGAAAGAGTTTTCTAGAATTTTTGGTAAAAATCCAAAAAAAAATACCCAAAACGACAAAAATTCGCGAAAAGTCTACATACTAAAGTTTTTTTTTGTGCTAAATTCAAAAAATCTGCCAAAATTCCGTGTCGTTAATTCCTGCTCAATTTCCCAAATTCCTGGATTTAATTTGAAATTGTGAAAATCGGTTAGAGTTCTCTATTTCCTTTATAGAATATAAATTTAAGGGCACATTTAATAACACATATTAAACATTTTCTAA
This sequence comes from Phaonia tiefii, assembly GCA_963931995.1. Classification (NCBI taxonomy): domain Eukaryota; kingdom Metazoa; phylum Arthropoda; class Insecta; order Diptera; family Muscidae; genus Phaonia; species Phaonia tiefii. The sequence goes on along the minus strand of OZ008367.1, from coordinate 168,989,419 downwards.
TTCCCACATATGTTCGTAAAACTCCCCAAATACCCAAAATGTTAAAATTGTCATGCAAATTATATTAATAACATTTTTGTTCTGAAATTGCTGTAGGCCGATAAGTGAATATCATCCCGGATGAGTTTTCTTGATTTCTCTTGAATTTCGGAAATTAGTTGCCATATTTATGTCTTTAACCTATGATAAACTCAATTTAAACATTTCCAGCGAATATATATGTAAAAATTCTGTCATTCCCAGATTCTTCCTAAAATCTCCTAAAATTATTTGTCTTTAAATTAAGTTTAGTTTCCCAAATCCCTCGTCTTTATTTGAAAGGAACGAACATTTAACGCAGAGGCTTCCTTTAGAAAATCAAAATTTAAGTAGACATTTAATAATACGGCATTTATACCGACCCAGCTTAGCGCATTTCGATGGTTAACTCCATTAAGCCGCGTTAACCCAGAAGATTACTCATACAATTTTAATCTGTAGAAACTGAAGTTTAATTTTTACCTCATTTCAAACTGGAGTACACTGGTGTACAATATTAGTTTTTTCGGCTTCCTAGCCGGCTCGCGAGTTACTAGCCCTCAGGTTGGATTGTAGCTCGCGATCCGGGAGCCAATATTAATTTTTCCGCCTCCTAAAAAGGCTCTCTATTTTGCGAGCTGGCTCGCGAGCTACGAGCCCGGTCTCCAAGCCAGTTGAAATAATTTTTTGAAATTTTTCATATATGGAAATAGACATACAGGATAGGATGGCTGATGAATATTGCAACATTAAAAATATCAAATAACTTTTTTTTTCAGTGTATGGAATTAATTTTTTTATTCATGTTAAAGCTCATTAAATTTTATTAAATACGAGTATAGCTTAATTGATCGTTGCTGCAAGTGCAACATCTTACTAAAAAGTTGTTCATTAATGCTTGGAGAGTTGAGACAGGAATAGCCGCAATTGTTTCTCGAATGGATTGCTTTAGGTCATTTAAATTTGTTGGGTTGGCTTTGTAGACTTCCTGTTTGCAATAACCCCACAACATAAAGTCAGGTGCAGTAAGGTCAGGCGACCTGGGGGGCCAACGGAATGTGGAGTTTCAGTTTATTGGGAAATTTTCGTCGCAATTCTGTCATAACAGGCCGGGCTATGTAAGGAGTTACACCATCTTCCTGAAACCACACAGAGTTGAAAGAAATTCTTATTCGGCGTAATTCTGGATTAAAAAAAACTCTCTCAACGTGCTCCAGTAACTGTGTCCAGTAACCGTAACGGTGTGACCGTTTCCTTCGAAGTAGTAGGGCCCGGCAATGCAGCGTGTTTCCGTCTCACGCAGTATCTGTAGGTTGGAAGCACTCCATATTCGCCACTTTTGTTTGTTTATGTTGCCGTTTAATCGAAATGGGCCCCGTCAGACATGATAAGACAGTTCAACATGCGAGTTCCAAGCAAATCGGGAAGTCTGCTGCGTTCAGTTTGTTGGCCATTTCAATTTTATATGGGAATAAGTCCAAATCTTTGTGCATAATTGACTGCAATGACTGTGTGCTTATACCCATTTGAGCATATAAGCTTCTGTCGAAACTCTTGGATTGTTTTGTACAGCAGCGATTGTTTCCTCCTTCCGAACTGAAGGGTTTCGATGGTAAGGTCTTCTGTTGACTGTCCCATGCTCGGCAAAATTGTTAACAAGTCTCATTATGGTCCATCTGCTCGGAGAATTGCCGCCCAACGTGCGCCTATACTCTGTTCGGACCAAGTCTAGGGACTCCAGTGTGTGATAGCGGCGGACAATCCAAATTCTTGTTTCAGTGTCTTAGTCATCCATTTTTGTTAAATCTAAAAATCAATCTTCATTCAATAGATAAAAAGTTATTAAATTTTTTTTGTAGCGGCTCTCGTCAGCCACCCTATATATCTCGAAAACGGTGCGTTCGAGTGCAAAAATAACTTGGATTTTGGGGGTTCTTAAGAGTTTTGTACAAAGCGGTACCTCTAGCGGTACCTCTAGCAAAACATTTAACTGGCTCAGAACATGGGTTCGCAGCTGGCGAGCCGAGAGCCGACAAAATTGGCTCGGGAGTCGCAAGCTGAAAGTCTTAATATTGGCTCACGGCTCGCCAGCCGGTTCCCTACTTTGCGAGCTGCGAGCCGTCAGGTTGGATTTTGGATTGTGCGAGCCCCAGCAAGCTAGCCAATGCGACCCCTGTTTATAACCGTAGACAAATTATGGATCCGTCGCACCCTGAGAATGATTAAGTAGCCGTTGAAATTTTGAACTTGTATTTGCGGAACAAGACCAAGGTGGATCTGGGATGCAATAAAGGTATTGGCGACAGGTTCTTTAAAGGCAACATTCTGACTGAAAATAATTAACGGCGTAACGGGTTTTTCAACAGAGACGCTACAAAAGTAAATCGATAGGGACAACAAACGACGCCATATTTTTTCCCGCCCTTTTGACATTTCTCTTCAGTAAGGTTTGCCATTTCATCATGAAAAGATATACGAGCAAACAACGAGTCGAAATTATTAAAATTTACTACCGAAATTTGGAGTAAGCGGCCTCAACTTTAAGAGCGCTACGTCCAATTTATGGTCGTCATAATCGTCCTACCAGATCAACAATTGAGCGTCTAGTGGAAAAATTTGAATCCACAGGCACAGTACAAAATGTTCCCGTGCCAGTGAGACAAAGAAGTGCCCATAGTGTCGAGAATATTGCTGCCGCTGAGGCTTCAGTTCAAGAAAGCCCAAATGTGTCTCTCACACGTCGTTCTCAAGCGTTGGGCATCTCTGTGACGTCGTTGTGGCGAATTTTGCGAAAAGCTCTTGGCCTACATCCTTACAAGATCAAATTGACGAAAGAACTGAAGCCGCTTGACCACCATCAGCGTCGTATGTTCGTGAATTGGGCTGAGCAACAACTTGAAAATGATTCGGATTTTCATCGGAAAATCGGCGTACCGTCATTTCGCCCAATGTCATTTCGCCCAAAATCGAAAATGACATAACGCCCAAATATGTCAAATCGCCCAAACCCCTAATTACTAAAATGACATATCGCCCAATAGCAATGACATAAGACCCAAAATAAAATGACATATCGCCCAAAAACATTGACGTACACATTTTTTGGGCGAAATGTCATTTACGAAAAGAATTACGTTGTACAAATATTACCACAACGGAATAGCAGTAATAGCACCCTACATCACATAATGGTGCTACATGTTGGTTAGTCGTTATGTTTGGAACACCTCAGAGGCCCTGCGTTGTAGGCATGAGCTACTAACCTATGGTGTGAAAACGAATGACCAACCCAATGAAGTAGGCTGCTTGTAACTTTAAGCGGTATATTTGCAGGGCTTTTGTTTGAAGAAGTAATGTTTGGTGCATTCCTGAGTCGTTTTTGTCATTGTCGTGTAGTTGTTGAGCCTCGCCGCGTGGGAAGATGGCTCGCGCCCGCGGCATCCGCGTGACTCGCGCCACGCCCTCGCTTTTCGCACCGCGGACGCGACCCAATAATTGTTTTAAATACAAGTTTTTCTTCAGGAATCAGGAAGTACTCAAAAATTGGTTTACTCTCTGGAGAGACTTGCATCGCCAACTTTTTTAAAATCTCCAAAAACACCTCTGGAAGTTATAGAGGCATTCCAGATCGAACAAGGACGTTCTGTTATTTTTCTACTAACAATGTGAAATAAATATGTATGTATTATTTACAAATTACATACAAAATTTACCTACATATATTTCTTTAACAAATGTGTCCATATTTTTGGGTATTGTGTAATTTTTATTATTTTTGGGGGATATGTCATGTATCGTTTTTGACTTGGGAAAATGTCATATTGCCCAAAAAATCATGTCATAACGCCCAAAATTCCGATTTTTTGGACAAGAACAACTAATATTGAAATTTTTTGGGCAATATGTCATTTTCGTTTTTGGGCGAAATGACGGTACGCCGGAAAATCATCTTCAGCGATGAGGCTCATTTCTGGCTGAATGGCTTCGTCAATAAGCAAAATATGCGTTATTGGTCAGACAGCAATCCACACGTAATCCATGAGTCATCATTGCATCCCGAAAAAATTACGGTTTGGTGCGGTTTATGGGCCGGCGGCGTCATTGGGCCGTACTTCTTCCGTGATGATCAAGACCGGCACATTACTGTGAATGCGAATCGCTACCGTTCAATGATAACCGAATATTTTTGGCCCCAATTGGATAATACGGACTTGGAGGACATGTGGTTCCAACAGGACGGCGCCACAAGCCACACTGCGAATGCCACAATCAATTTATTGGAAACCAAGTTTGGTGAACGTGTTATCTCACGAAATGGCCCAGTCGATTGTCCGCCTCGGTCGTGCGATTTGACACCGTTAGATTATTTCCAGTGGGGCTACGTCAAGTCTATGGTCTATGCCAACAAGCCAGCGACGATTGATGAACTTCGTACGAATATCGAACGTGAAATTGCAGCAGTATCGGCCGATTTATGCTTGAAAACCGTCGAAAATTGGGTTCAGCGTCTGGACTTCTGCAAGCGTGCCCGTGGTGGCCGTGCAAAAAAATCGAGTTCGATACATAATGGCATCGAACGTACTTTCACAGGAATAAAGAATTTCATTGGTATCTAAAACCGGTTTTGTTTTATTTAAAAAAAACTTTTGTAGCGCTCTTATTGAAAACCCCTTTATTATTATTAAATCATGTGATAGTTTCAACGACGGTTTACAAAGGAGGTAATTGCAGCATTTGTAAAGAAATAATAGACAATACAATAGAAACAAATATAGTTCTGATGGCGAATTTCCATTAATGGTGATTTGAATTTATCATATTCCCAGCTTTAGCACCGAGAAGCTGAAAAATCTGGTCCCTTTAACATTATGCAGGAACCATGTTTTTTTTTGCACATCGTTTTTATGGTTTTTTTTTTGTTTACCTTTTGTTACTTTGAAGTCTGTCACGATTTTGTTTTCAGCCGCTTTAGACAAATAAAGCCTTATTTGGGTCACAAAAACAAATATTATACAATATTAATCATTGTGTCTCCAAAGATTTTACAGCCTGTACCGACTATTTCCTGTTATGTTATGATGGGGAACATATACATTAAGTTTGAGGTGTGGGATGCGATCAAATTATGATTGTGGATGTATATATTATGTTTGGGAGCAAATACAATTCTGGAAGATTCTGAAAGATCCAACTATATCAGACTCTCATACAACCTGATTTGATTTATGGCGCAGAATCCTGTGTCATATCGCATGCTGATGAAACATCACTGGGAGTCTTCGAGAGAAAAATAATATAATAGAAAACGGCGAGCATCGATGACGGTTGACCCATAAGCTGTATTCCGACGTCGCCGTAGTCATGCGTATCAAAATAGCGCTTTTACGCTGGCAAGGCCATGTCAGGAGAATGGATCAGAATGAACCAATCCGAATGGCATTGGAAGACGTACTCGCAGTACATCGAACAATAGAATGACCAAGACTTCACTGGAAAGAGCATGAGATATATTGCCTGTGAGGGCTTGGTGTTACCAACTGGAGGAGAAGAGCAGAAGATCAAGCCGGTTGGAGAAACATGTTATGCTCATTTCCCTGGGTTGTGTGAGGCCGGCCACCCAAGTAAGTACGGATTGAGATTTGACTCAAATCATTGCGTCATGGTTGAAACCAGACTAAACGCAGAAAAGCCTTGATAATTATTCTATGCGAGTATCGGTGGTGCAGTGTTTGGTGTGCGAGGCTATTGTACATTCGAGAGTCGGTTCCATACCCATTTGGTCTAAAACTGCAGGTTCTAATCAGTGAGTATAATATTACAAATATTAATATAAAAAAATAAATATAAATATATTCATGAGAGAAACTATGCTCTTTATTATATATGATTCGATATGCAAATATTTGTCAGAAAATATTTTGGAACGAATTAATCAACCCTTTTTTAACACTATTGTGCTACAACCCTGTATTATCAACTATATTGGGTACTTTTGCTTTAGTTTGAGTCTAGACTAACATTGGGAAAATTTCTTGTTTAATGGGTAGTGTTTTAGGTGGAGCTTGTAACCAATATTTACTACTTTACGTATTGTAGTTTTGAACCCAATAAAAAGCAAATTTAGAAAAGCCAAAGTAAAAGAAGTTTAAAAAATTACCAGTTTCTTAAATAACTGCATTTTCATAAAAAAAAGTACATTTTCTCAAAAAAAAATATTTATTCATATTCTTAAACAAAGTACCTTTTCTTAAAAAAAATACCTTATCTGAAAGAAGGCTTAAAAAAATAAAATTTTCTTACAAAAAGTACCTTTTCTTAAAAAAATTAATGTTTGTCAAATAAGTACCTTTTCTTAAAAAGTATATTTTCAAAAAGTATAATACAACAAATTGCCTTTTCTTAAAATTTACATTCGCTATAAAGTGTACATTTTTTGTGAAATAAAATAACTTTTCTTGAGATAAGGACCTACTATTAAAAATGTACCTATTCTTGAAAAAAGGTCCAATTAAAAAAAATCCTATTTCTCAAAAAAAAAAACCTTCTCTTAAAAAATACCCTTTCTTACAAAAATTCCTTTTCTTAAAGGTACATTTTCTTAAAACTAAAATAATACCTTTTCTTTTATTTTCTTGAGATAAGCAGCCTTTCTGAAAATAAGAAAATTTTCTTAAAAAATAACCATTTCCAAAAAAAAGTACCACTTCTTTAAAAGGTACCTGTTCATAAACAAAGTACTTCTTTGGAAAAAAATCATTCTCTTATGGCTTTTTCTTACAGAAAGTATTTCTTCTCAAAAATTATTAGCTTTTAATAAAAGAAGCATCTTTCTTTAAAAAAGGGCCTCCTCGGGAAAATATAAGACATATTCTTACAAAAACGACCTAAAAATATCCCTTTTTATTTAAAAAAAATACAGTCTCTTAAAAAAAATTTCTTAAAAACAGTTAATCATTTGACAAAAAGTATATTTTCTTAAAGATCCATTTAAATTTTCGAACTTTTCAACGGGCGACTTAGGCGTGTTGGAACTAATTAGTACACGCTGAAAAATCTGGCGTTTTTAGTTGTTTCGATTCAAATATAAAAATTGTTTGGAGCTTGTCGCAAATACAATATACTTGTGTCCAAACACATTGTGTTTGCTATTCAATATTAAATGTTTGAGACACAATGATTAATATGTTGTAATATATGTCATTGCGACCCAAATATATCCGCAATTGTGATACAAATACAGCTGTGTTTATTGCACTGTTTATGTTCTCTCGAGAGCAAGAGAATAAAAGAGGGACAGCGAGAGAGTCTATCTTGTAAGTGTGTATCTGATTTTTCATTATTCTCTCAGTCAAAGATAAAGTCTCTCAGATAAAGTAAGTGTTTTTTTATTTTGGCGTCATAGGACAGAGGTTGTCAAAAGCGCTTGAACAGTGAAAAAAATAATCGAAGACTCGGACGGTTAAATGGTTAGTGATGTTGCCTTAGTTTTTGTGTATGTGTTTCGTATATATGTATGTGTGCTACAAAGGTGAGAAACGATTTTAGGGAAAGAAGCTGGATAGAGCAACAACGTGAAGCCCTTTGCCTGTCCGAGCCTTTACTGAGAAAATAGGAAGGGTGGACAAATTGCGACATAAGCGTAATAAAAAACACACAAGTAATTAATCCACGCTTGGCTTGCATGAACTTGATTTGTATATAAGTACTAGCTGACCCGGCAGACTTCGTCCTGCCTTCAAAAGTATTTATAACATCAGATGGTAAACAATGATTAATATCTCGACGTGGGCGTCATCTATTTTATCACGGTGCAAAAACACAAAAAAACTAAATATTGCGCCATCTGTAGAACTTCGTACTACACAGAAACACTACTCACGGCCCATAGAGCATGCATGTACAATTTGGTCAAAATCGGTCCAGTAGTTTTTGAGTTTAGCGATCACGAACATACACGTAATTTTTATATATGTAGAGATTTTGTTTGTGTACCAACGCATAGCGATAACTAACGCATATCTGAAACCTTCTGAAAACAAAAACGTGAGGGACATCAAAGAAACGCGAAGCAAAACACAGTAAGTAAATCTAAATCTTTTAATTTTTTGGATTAATTATTTATAAATGTGGATTGGCATATATATTGAAATCAAAGATGAATTCGTTTCTAAATATTATTATGTTTGGGAGGAAATGCGCATATGTTTCCACGAAAGTATATTCAGATTTGGGGGAAACACGCGAATGCTTCTACGTGAGTATATGAATGTTTGGGATGAAGAACCCGTATGTTTCCATGTAAAAGCATACATGTTTGACAGTAAACATGATACATTTAAATGCAAGTGAGTTTGGGGCTTGCAAACATATAAATGTTTCAAGTGTGTTCCAAACATATACATGGTTCCTGCAGAATGTTTTTGGGAGAAAATGTTAGAGAGGCTATTATTTTTAAGCGTGTACATAATATATAGCGAAAGGAACTTCGTTCCAACCGGGTATCCCCTGACACCTCATGTGAATTTTTTCCATAACCCCGACGACGACAACTGCAATTAGAGATATTGTGATCAAGAGAATAGTCACAAACATCGTAACGATCGTTCGCTAACGTGACCTCAAGTCCAGGTTCCGACTGTTTACTAATTGTTAAGCCCAAAGGAAATGGGGAAACAGATTCCGCTAAGCAACTATGTTATGTTTAATTTTTAAATTTTTTTTAAATTTTATTATTTAGAAGGGTTTGACAAACTATGGTAACGTTGGATAAAGTTTAACGAGCTAAAGCAAAATTGAATTGAATAAAATAAAAGAAAATTGAGTTAAAATATCACACAAAAATAAATTTTTTGATTCGCTCTCATAGCTTAGGGAGGAAGGCTTCGTACGTGGTCACAGCTGAAGCAGTGATTTATATGCTGAATTGTATAAATTCTATTCGCTATTTCAGATCATTTGCTTCTAATAGATTTCAACTACAAGTCATTATGTTTCAAGCTGACCAATTATGTCATTGAATTGTATATGACTCAAGGCAATTACAAATCCTTAGGTTCTGTCATGAAATAAGATCTGAAGGGTGTCATAAGGGTATGTGTGTAACGAAAATGTTTCTCCATTCATAACTTTCCCTATTTGCAATTGAAATTCACACATATACTTTAACATTATAATTATAACATTTTAATTCGAAAATACATTACTTGAAATTCAAAACTTATCAATAGAATTTCATAAGTCTAAAATTGTACTTCATTATACGAAAGCGGATCAATAAGCCCGTGACTTTTTTACATGACACACAGTTTTTTTGCAAAACAAAAAAAATTATTTTTCAACATAATCTCCTTTTAGCTCAATACACTTAGACCAATGTTTCTCCAATTTGTGTATCCCTTCCAAAAAATAGGATTTTTCGAGGTCCATTAAATAGGCATTTGTTTGATCAATAATATCATTGCTGGAGGTAAATCTCTTTCCACCGAGCCATTTCTTTAGGTTTGGAAATAGGAAATAGGCACTGGGGGCTAAATCCGAAAAAGATGGCGGATGAGCTACCAATTCGTAGCCCAATTCAGGGAATTTTGCCTTTGAGATTACACTCGTGTGCACCCGTGCGTTTATGGTCAATTGAGAGCCAACGCGGCACCCATCTTGTAGACGGGTTTCTTAAACCCAACTGGTCATTTAAAATCGAAACCACACTGCCATATGAAATGCCTGTGGCATCAGCAATCACACGCACTTTTACTCATCGATCGGCCAACACCATATCGTGGACTTTTTCGACATTTTCAGGTGTATTGACCGCAATTGGCCGTTCAGAACGTTCAGCGTCATTTGTACTTGTGCGACCACAAGGAAAGTCAGTAAACCACTTTTTTTACCATTGAAATCGATGCTGCAGAGTTCCCATAGTATTTATCACGATTTTCCTTGGTTTGATTGGCGGTTGTTTTTTCGCAAAAAAAATGTTTATTGAGAACTCGAGATTCACTTTTTTTCCATTTCTAAAAAAAATGCACGAGGTTGTATGTTTAGAACAGCTGTTAAACGCAAAGTAAATGAAGGAGCTTGCTCAAAATTTGACAGTAGTCTATTAACAGGTGGTACTTGATGGCAGCAGTTTTGTATTTCATATAACTATGAGGGAAGTTCGAAAAGTCACGGACTTATTCAGACATCAAAAAAGTCAAAAAAATAAAATCAATTAAAAACGAAAACACGACATTTTGAATTCAAAAGACACGTAGAAAAATGTAAAGCTCATTGCATGAAATAAAATACAACACGCTGAAAAGTCTGTATTTTTTGGAAGCAAATATAATGTGTTTTTAGCTTCTAGCAAAAATTGTATATTTGTGTCCAAACACATTGTGTTTGATATTCAATATTACATGTTGGAGACACAATGATTGATAGGTTATAATATATGTTTTTGCGAGCCAAGTCTGGCTTTGTTTGTTGAAGACTGTTGTAAACAAAAAGGTGATAGACAACAAAGAAACAGAAAAGCAGAAGATCTACAATTAATGAAAATAATGCATGCAAATTTGAATTTAATTTGAATTTTGAATTTAATATTTGAATTTAATATTTGAATTTGAATTTTTTCTTAGAAGACTAATAACAGTTTTGTATTTCAATTGTTGTGATATAATGTTCATTTAATGAGCGTTAAATATTCAAATATTTATATTTTATTTCACGAACTTATAATTTGTCTTCAAATTTTTTTTAATTTCGATCACATTTTTAAATTTAAATAATTCCTTTTTTCAAGGTCAATTGCAAATTGCAGCCCCTGGTAGAGGAAGGTTTTAACTCACTTTTTTTTCAAAAATCTTTCCATGGTATCTGATTTAAAATATTAATAAAAAAAATTTTAAAATTTAATTTTAATAATTTAATTATCAGATGTTGACTTTTTTTCTCATCTAAAACAAAATCACAGACCATGGAAACATTAAAAGACAGAAAATACTGATTTTGAAAAAAAAGTGAGTTAAGATTTAAGATTTCATTCGAGAAATCATGTGAACGAATTTTGGTTCCGAACTAAATTTCCTGCTTCATATGTCCTGTTTCATCTGTCCCTGCTTCATTCTCATCTTGATGAATCTGTTTATCCTGCTTCATCTGTTCTTATTCATTTGTTCCTGCTTAATCTGTTTCGGTGTCGTCTGTTCTCTCTTCATCTGTTCCTGCTTCATCAGCTCCTACTTCATCTGTCCTGCTACATATGTTCCTGCTCCATCTGTCCCGGCTTTATTTGTTCCTGTATCATCTGTTCCCGCTTCATTTGTTCCTGCTACATTTATTCCTACTTCATCTGTCCTGCTACAACTGTTCCTGCTCCATCTGTTCCTGCTTTATCTGTTCATGTTTCATATGTTCTTGCTTCACCTGTTCCTGTTTCTCCTGCATCATATTCCTGCTTCATATGTTCTTATTCTATCTATTCCAACTTCATATATTCCTGCGTCATCAGTTCCTGCTTCATCTGTCCTTCTTCATCTGTTCCTGCTTAATCTGTTTCCGTGTCATCTGTTCCTGCTTCATCTGCTCCTACCTCAACAGTTCCCGCTTCCTCAGTCCTGCTACAAGTGTTCCAGCTACATCTGTTCCTGCTTTATCTGTTCCTGTGTCATATGTTTTTACTTCATTTGTTCCTGCTCCACATACTTCACCAGTTCCTACTCTTTCTACCCTGCTGCATCTGTTGCAACTTCATTTGTTACTATTTTTTTGCAATCCTATTCCATTCATATCATTCTTACCTTCATAGTAGTCTTTATGTACTTGTATAATAATACTGTTAATATCGTCCATGTTATCTCCTGCATGAATTTATTACTAATTGTTTTTTAATTTTGTTCCTGATTACTGTTTTAATTTTATTAATATACTTTAGTTTTGTATTTAGTTTGTAACTGAAGAAATGTAAAATTATATTTTTCCAGCTGTTTTTAGCTGAGTAAATAAATAAATAAATAAAACACATTCTTCCATCAGGGACTTCAATTGTATGTTAGACCTGCTAAAACTACCGCTAACATGGCAACTCTACAGCTCCCACCATATGATATATACATACATATGTATGTAAATTTTATTTTAAAAATGCCCATGTTTTAAATATAAATTGCGATATATGTTTGCAGAACTTGGCATGATCTTTAAACGAGGGTACTTTTTAAAACCTGATAATGCATTCAGGAGTAGGAAAAAAAGGTGTGAAATTGGTATTTCATTTATTTGTTTACCCTGTCTCCTTTGCACTTTTTAGCACCTTGTTTTCTTTTTTTTTTGGTGCAAATTTAATGTTCTCTGCATTAAATTTTACACAAAATCAGAATGAAATTCAAAAGGATGTAACCACAACCACAGTTATGTCCACACTTATGTGTGTCCACATTTTTATGGGCTAATGACCGTGTGTGAGTGGAAAAAGGTGAATTTATATGTTTGCGTATGTGTAGGTAAGCTTTCAAAGGTATACATGCGTAAATAATTACATGCAGGTGTGTGTGAGTTCCGGTTAAGGTCCTGGCCCAACAGTAAACATTAATTCCCTTTATTTAAGAGACAACAACTTCATGCCATCACATTTGTGGCCACAAGCATGTTCATGCCTAAGGACCTCTAACCATTTGGAAAAGTGGTTGTATGGTACGAGGGACAGTGTCCAAAACAAGGGATGTATTAAAGAAGCAAAATCTGAAATTTAATTTTCGATTACATCCGAAAAAGGGATTAAGGAGTGCTTATCCCAATCAGTGAGCTCTAAGCCTTTAAATTTTAGACTCGCTAATTTCGTTACTATTTTACACCGATTTCCAATGACTTTTGAGACGCCTTTTCATGCCTAATTTCTCAACATTGTCGCCGGCGCTAAGCGGGCTGACCGTCACCGAAATAAATATGTATATAAATATGTATATAGTGAATAACCACTGGCGGCCACACAACTAATGCCATTTACATGATATCCTTGCATATAAACTAAAGGAGACTGCAGGTATGGAAATGAATTCTCATCCCGAATAATAATGATGATTTATATCTTCATACTTGAATTATATAAAATATTGTTTTTTTTTTGTTACTTTGACTTGGCATACCATCCTCCTTCCTTGGCTGCTCTTAATGTCACTTGAGACAATGAAAGTGACCTCATTTAATATATTCTGCTCTGTTCATTGTGTAAAGTATTCGAGAATTTAAGCAGTTTGCAATGACTTTCTTTATAGGAAGGCGGATACGTACGAGGAAGCGATGCGGAAAACAATACAAGTTCGGGAAAGAAACAATACTACTTTTATAGAAAGACGACGATGAAGTAAATGGAAATGAAAAACAAGGACAATATTATTGGTATTTAAGGAATTAGTTTTTGTATGGAAGTAAAAGCTTTTGATGGATCAACTTCCATGTGGAAAATATAAAACACTTGATAACCCATGAGAAGCTCGTACTACAAGTAAACTGGTCAGAGACATGTTTCCAGGTGAAAATAGTTGGTTTTCTTTAAAACAAGTGGCTGACGTGGCCGTGAAGTGGCTGGATTCATATCCAAGCCATTTTCGCGCACTATTCTGCACACAGCCTTAAAACCAGAAAATGTCTCTTAGGGTAGCCGGATAGCTTGCGTTAACCGATATTGCTATTCTTAACGGGAAACAATAACTTTACCTCATGAATTTTTAAGAGTGACTAGTATTCCAATTAGAGTAAGGTTTCACAGTAATGGAGACAAGATCCTTTCTTCACACGAGTCCTTGTGCGCATATTGGTAACAAATCCCTTAAGATACAGGCCCCAGAATTACTAACACCGTTTCCATTCCACTAGGCGTGTTATTATAGAACACAATGTCAATGTCAAAAAAATGCTGCACTAACAAATTCCATATCCCACTAGTTCATGTAGGGCTATCGCCAACACTTGCCCTCAAATTTAAAAGAAAAGCGTCGTCACTTAGACGAATAGTTTCTTCAAAAGTGAGCTAACGTATAGACTAATCTAAACAACAGACAAAATCATTGCAGCAACGACAACATCTTCCAATGGACAGAACAGTAGTGTAATCACACTACCGAATGAATTTCATCACTGTGACGAAGAATTTTTCTATCAGTACAAGTGTCCTAAGTCTTCATCAGGAACGATGGCAGGGTAATATGCCTAGTCTCTGCGAGTTTAGTCTGAGGCCTTTACCGCTTTGGGAATATATACTGGACATATGAACAAGACGTCTTGAATGGTCATTGACATTGAAGTCATGCTATACCCCAAGTACTTTGGGGTTCTGTACATAATACGATATGAAACGAAGTATATCCACGAATAGTTTTTTCAGACACTGAAGCATTTGGTTGTCGCAGGAATTTGGTTTTGTATGGAAGTAAAAGCTTTTGATGGATCAACTTCGAGGTGGAAAGAATATAACACTTGATAACGCATGCGTAGCTCGTACCACAACCTATTCATTAAAACAAGTGGCTGACGATAATGCACTTGTTACCGTGCATCATTCCTGTACAGGAGAATCATTCCGTGCTCTGACCATCTTACATATCGACGACTGTCACCTCGCTTAGTGACCGCGAAACTTATGAGAAATTTGCCATGGACAAGTTTCTCAGAAAATTGTTCGGAACCGGTGTAAAACTGTAGGTTCCTATCATACTTACTTACTCACAGCCCAACGGGGTCAAGGGCCTTACAAAATTAGGATAACATGTTTCTCCAACCAGCTCGATCTTCAGCTTTTCACCTCCAGTTCATAACACCAAGCTCCCATAGGCAATCCGCCTAGTCTTTCCAGCGAAGTCTGGGTCGTCCAATTTTTCGGCATCCATCGTATTCGTTTTCCTGGCCCAGCCAGTCTAAATGCGTTATTTTGATACGCATAACTACGTCGATGTCGGGATACAGATAAAATACCTCGTGCTTCATCATATGAAGCAGAGTTGGATCATCGTTTCTCGAGAGAGGGTCTTATCCCTGATGTGCTTGCTTAGCCCGAAATAACACCTGTTTGCAAGCACAATTTTCCGTTTTATTACTAGGTTGACGTTATGTTTTCTATTAATGGCAGATCCAAGGAAAATAAATTCATCCGCGACCTCGAAATTATAACGGTTATCAACTTTCACCCTTTAATCCAATCGGGTGGATGTTCTGCTTGTCGAAACCATTCATTTTGTATTGTCCTCGTTTACAACCAAACGCAGTTTTGCTGATTCCTTCTCAATTCCCGAAAAACCAGCAGTAAGTTCCCCATCAGTGGCTGTAAAACTGGAAAGTGCAGAGCAGCCCTGTTCCTTCGCGGATGTAGTTCGAAAATATTTATTAAGCGGCGGGACGTCATCATTGGCCTGGAGTGAACCGGAAGCAATTTTCATATGATATCGGAACCTGGAGAGTTGAAGGGTTCGAAGCAGGCTATAGTCCATTCCAGCCTGGACTGGGAGTATTTGCGCTTATAGCGGTCCCCTCGATCAAGAAGTTTCCAGGATCAAGAAGTTTCATCACTGCATGTTGTGCTACCATTCGTTGGATTGTCTGACGCCAGTGTTATCCTTATCCACGACGCCTGAATATATCTTCTAATGATTTACACTTGGCCATCCACGAGTTATTTTAGGCTGCCTGTGTTAATTCTTATACCACCTTAGTTCAACTTTATAATTACCCCAGTCCTTCTTCTCGCTCGAAGACTTGACTTTAGTAAACAACTCACGGCATGACTTCCCTAAATTCCCAAGTTGCCAATCTTTTCCTTACCCTTTTGCTTCGGTCTTTGCCATAAACGAACCAGTCAGTTCTCTGCAACGAACTATATCAGGTTGGGTCTTTTTCTAATCTAACTGGAAACCGATTTGTTTATAATCAGAGAAAGATATGTCATCGAGGACATTAAATCCCGTGATCATCCTATACAGGAGTCCTCAAGTATGTTTCGCCTGGCACTTGTGACGAAAGTCGACTCATTGCCTATATAACATATAATAAGGCTGGTACCTAGTAGATACTCAATGAGTGTTTCGTCCCCCTCATGAGCGACAGTACTATACAATAATCGATGGTGTGTGTTTGCGACCGTGCCCATAATCACTGGAGCAAATAGTTTGTGCCTCCTCTAATATAAATCTTAAGGGGACGGATGGCAACTGATCTTTTGCCCCCAGGACTTACCCCACTGATAACACTGTCGATATATGAATGCTGTTAACAGGAACATATTCAGATGGTTCCTGGCCAAAATGCAAGCTCTGGTAATGATTACGTCGATTGTTGCTATTGTCCAGTACCCTCCACTCTTAGCCCACAAATTCCATCTCGACACATAGGTATGAAAATGAGACTTGTGACAGATTTGAAACACATCACAAATTTGGAAAACTGTTGTGAAATATTGTACTACTTGATTTTTCTAATCGAAGATCAAGGGTAATTTTTGATGACCTAAGTTTGGGATCGAATATGTTAGAATGGCGTGGCCGTTTCTCAAATAGTTGGCTGTACTATGTAATGGGTGATTTATTTATTGATACATGCCCAATCATCTTTATTTGTTGTTGTTTAGATACAAATGTATCGTATGTTTGGAGGTTTGTCGCAAATATAGTATACTTGTGTCCAAACACATTGTGTTTGATATTCAATATTACATGTTAGATACACAATGATTAATATGCCATAATATATGTGACTGTGATCCAAATATACAGATACAACTGTGTTTGTTGCACTGTTTACTTCAAAAATTGCTCTGTCGTTATTCCCTGTAGAGAGCGAGAAATTATTCACAGTCTACGTTGATTTAATGATTCATAAATATTCCTAAAAGCATGCACGCTGTTAAATCGGTCATTTTTTGTTGTTTAGATGCAAATACAACCTGTTTGTAGCTTCTCGCAAATATAGCATACTTGTACCCAAACATATTGTGTTTGTTATTCAATATTACATGTTGATGACACAATGATTAATATGTTAAAATATATACTTTTGTGATCAAAATATGACTTTCCAAATCTATACAGTGACGAGTAAAATTGTAACAGGGTTGACACAGTTTGGAAATAAATTTTAATATTTTAAATATGGGCATTTCCACAGAAAGTGCCACCCTATGTCGCATCACGTCACCATAGTAAATTATTTATATTTTAGGACCATGAAGTTCGATTGTTTTCTATTCTTTTACTAGATACAGGATGCAAGAGGCTTTATATTTAATAACAGATAAGAAAACAGTCAAACTAACTGGTCTTAAAATATAAGCAATTAACGAGAGTGACGTGATGTGACAAAAGGTGGACTTTTCTGTGGAAATGGCCATATTTGTTTAAAAACAATACAAAAATAATTAACTAATTCAATTTATTGTTCTCTCGTGAATAATAACGTGAATAATAATTCGATGTTGATATATAACGGGTTGTTCAATAAGAGCGCTACACAAGTTTTTTTAAATAAAACAAAACCGGTTTTAGATACCAATGAAATTCTTTATTCCTGTGAAAGTACGTTCGATGCCATTATGTATGGAACTCGATTTCTCTTCCATTGCCACCACGGGCACGCTTGCAGAAGTCCAGACGCTGAACCCAATTTTCGACGGTTTTCAAGCATAAATCGGCCGATACTGCTACAATTTCTCGTTCGATATTCGTACGAAGTTCATTAATCGTCGCTGGCTTGTTGGCATAGACCATAGACTTGACGTAGCCCCACAGGAAATAATCTAACGGCGTCAAATTGCACGATCGAGGCGGCCTATCGACTGGGCCATTTCATGAGATAACACGTTCACCAAACTTGTTTTCCAATAAATTGATTGTGGCATTCGCTGTGTGGCTTGTGGCGCCGTCCTATTGGAACCACATGTCCTCCAAGTCCATATTATCCAATTGGGGCCAAAAATATTCGGTTATCATTGAACGGTAGCGATTCGCATTCACACTAATGTGCCGGTCTTGATCATCACCGAAGAAGCACGGCCCAATGACGCCGCCGGCCCATAAACCGCACCAAACCGTAATTTTTTCGGGATGCAATGATGACTGATGGATTACGTGTGGTTTGCTGTCTGACCAATAACGCATATTTTGCTTATTGACGAAGCCATTCAGCCAGAAATGAGCCTCATCGCTGAAGATGATTTTCAAAAGTTGAGGCCACTTAAAGTTGAGGCCACTGACTCCAAATTTCGGCAGTAAATTTGAATAATTTCGACTCGTTGTTGGCTGGTATATCTTTCCATGATGAAATGGCAAACCTTACTGAAGAGAAATGTCAAAAGAGCGGGAAAAAATATGGCGTCGTTTGCTGTCCCTATCGATTTACTTTCGTAGCGTCTCTGTTGAAAACCCCGTTACAAAGTGAACAGAAAATAGTGTAAAGTTGTACAAATCTTACAATTTTGCACTCTGGTTTTATATTAATTTATGTTTTCTGATTCAATATTTTGTGCAGGAGCCTTTGGCTTTTTAAGAGCTTGAATACGGAGGCGCATGCTGGTGTATTTTAGTTTTCGTAGAAATCGCATCCCAAGTTCTTTTACACTAGCTCACAACTCGTTTACGCCGTTTGGAGCATCGGGGTACTTAGCGAGCTGAGATTTTATGTAACTCTAAAAGTCTTCGATCCGGTTTAAGTCCGGTGACTGCGGACGATTTCGTAGTTGTAATTTGCCGCCGAAGGCCGAAGGTTTTGTGTCGCTAAAAAATTAAATGGTTTCCCATTACATCCCATGAAGGAATTGGGGAGAGCTTCTCACACCCTTACAGCTGTGCGCTTTCCAGTTTTCACTCACTGATTGGGACCTACAGTTTTATACCGATTCCGAACGGTATTTTGAGAATCTTTTTCATGGCTAAGTACTCGATAGTGTCGCCTTCACTACGCGAGGTGACTGCAGCCGCCGATCTCATATACAAGACGCGCGCATACTAAGCATGTATTAAATTAGACGGATAAGTAAACGAAACAAAATGTTTGTTGTTGTTGCCTATAATTACAACAATTCCTGCTGCGTCTTCCTTACTTATTCTAATACTTGCATAACTCTTCTGGGCACTGGACTACCTGCAATAGACATGACAATTAATCTATTTAAGAACTCACAAGTCCAAGTTCAAAAACAAACTTTCAACGATCAGAAGTTGCCAGAGAAAGTCTGACTGAATCAGAACTAAGATGGGTTATCGAGAGGTTTCAAGCATATTAAAAACTATTTTCAGATTTGGTTGAGGTCCTAAACAACAACAATTCACTTGTCGCATGGGCCAAAGCGAAGTCATTGATCAAGTCAGCCCAAAAACTACTAAACAAATCCTATCATCTCTGAGACTAAGAGAGTGCGGAGTTTTTCGAGCTATTGAACTTCTACTATCTCCCATTTAAGTTTTGGAAAGAGCCTAACAGTGGAGTGTGAGCAAGTCCTCCAACTATTACCTACTTACACATTAGCTCCTCAATTGTTGTTTAAGCCCGGTACTCTGTGCATGCGACATTTTCGTAAGAATATTTAAGCGTGTTTTGGTTACACCGCTTGTTTATATAATCGCTTGTTTTGTATGCAGCATTTAGCGACACGAATCATGTTCGCTAATTTTGTAATTTTTTTACATATTTTTCATATTCAATGCTTTTCCGTATTTTTGAATAATATGGATGACTTACCGCTAAATAACCGCTTTCGTTGCAATTTAGCCAGCGATACTCGCTTGCACGACTTTTGTCATTTATCTCTAAACGGAAAATTTTGTTGTGAAGTGTTACCACCTATCACTGATTCACCTTGCAAATATTTCATTAATACTTCCTCTTCGCACTTTGTTTTATTTTTCACCCAAATGGTGTTAGTGTTGTTTGTTAAAATTAATCGAAATGTCAAATTTCCGGTCCCAAACAATTCTTTTCATTCAAACCGACTCTGATATAACAACCCTGTAACTTATTTAGCTTACAAAAGTTTCGCAAAGAGCTAAGTACCAAGCAAATGAATAGTTAGCGAAATATTCGGTTCACAAAACTTACGTTATTTGAATTCAGTTCTTGCGAAATTTTCGTAAGAAATTTTGCCATTTATCTCTAAGCGGAAATTTTGTTGCAGAGAGTTACCACCAAACTCTGATTTACATTGCAAATATTGCATGAATATCTTCTATTCGTACTACATTTTGCTTTTGTGTTACTTTTGTATGTAAAAATTATAAAAAAATCAAAATTCCGGCCTTAAAAATTATGAAACAATAAATTTCGCATAAAAATCCTATATGTACTTGATTTTGTTGTCGAAATTTGCGCATACAGCCTGAGTACCAGCGAAATTTTCGGTTCATAAGATTTCTGTAATTTGTATACAAGAATTTCTTATGAGAACGAAACTTCCGCAAGAACTAGATACAAGGCTTAAAAGGGGCCTTAAACCTGTGGTTAAGTTGCTCGACAACAAGTTGACATCAACTTGGATTATTTCACATCAACTGCGATTGAGTTGAGGGCAACTTCATTTTCTTGAGAGATGTCAAAACGAAAGGTGAAAATATCAGAAATTTTAAGAAAAAACACTATTATAGGTATAAACATTTATAAATAACACTACAAATCATATTTATTATGTTTATATTTTTCCGATCACGTTTATGTTATTTATTTTTTGGTTTATTTATTTACAATTTGCGTATAATGTTGCCACATCAAATACATATGTATGTATGTATGCAAGTTGTTGCAACTTCCCCAGAAGATGTGCGCAACTTGGCAACCCTGGTAAAAGAGAACCAAAAAGTGCTAGGAGTTCACTCAAATGCATTTCTCTCCCGCGTCATATCTTGCTTATTTCATACTTTTTGCATAGTTTATGTAATTTTACTTCAACTTGGTTGGAATTTGTATAGTTATACACATTAACACTATCAAAAAGCTGCTCGTGTTTTGAAATATTCAATGAAGAGAGTAAAAGAGAGAGCAGAGAAGTACTAGGGTTTCACTCGTTTTGTTTGTGGGCATTTGAGTGAAGAGAAATTTTGACTGTCTATTTGTACATCGTTTTTGACTTCCCCTTACATTGATGAACAAGTTGACATAAACTTGAAAAAATCAAAATCACACTGATTTTACCTCAACTAGTTTTTACAAACCACAAACTTCGCCTTACATCATGAATAAGTTGATGTCAACTTGAAGTCGCTGCAACTTAACCACCGGTCTAAGGGCCGGCCTCCTTAACACTACACAAGTCGTCAACCCATTCAATCATTTTCTCATAAAATTTAATATGTCCACTTTAACTACTTGCGCATGGTTATCAATAAATACACACAAGCATTTCAATTACATACATACCTGCATGAAAGAAAGCAAACATTCATTTGCATTTCTATTCCCAAACAACAGTTATTACTTCCTTCTCTCCAAAGCTTGTCCATCTGCTTTGTATTCTTTAACATGTCGTTGTTACGCGTTCGCTGCCCACCGGGATTGGATGTGTATGAGTTGTATGCGACAATACATATTTTACCGACTTTATATGGTAGTGAAAATGGTTTGATTTTTTTTATTTCCGTTGAATATAACTAATTTTAAACGTAAAGAAACATTAATTTAAAGATTATTTGCAAAATTACACGCACTTTGCCCCAATATTCTATTTAGACTGAGGATGAATGAAAATGTAACTGTTAATAAGGAAACCAACACCAAAGTAGTTGAAATTAAAAAGAGAGAACAAATTATGATGAGTTGTTAGAGAGTTGAGCGGAGAGTATTTGATCACAATATTGTTTTTGTTGTACACGTTTTAGATTGAGCATTTCTCACCCGGCGTTAACCAAAGACTTTCGTGCTGGTTGTGTGTTCGAGGGGAAGAAGCAAGAGGGGTAGTCAAATATGAGTGAGACGAGGATTTTTGTTGTTTCTCTTTACTCTCTTAATACAGGCTGAAGACCTCTTAATGTAAAACATGACTTATTGTTATTATTTTTGGCCGCGGGGGTGAGAGGAGTAATACTGAGCAAACACAAAACTAGGAAACAGCGATGGCATAATTGGAACAAATAATTGTGGTACAATTAGTTGATTATTACACTGCGAATCACTTAAATAATGAATTATATTTTTAAAATTTTGCACGCAAATGTCATTTCAACTGGATATGGAGAATTACCAAATTCATTACAAATAGTCCATAAACTGACTATGCATGACATACATACATATATGTGGACAAATTAATATAATTAAAATTTATCGAACAAATCGCTGTAGGATTTACAAATAGTTGAGTGAAAATGACTATTGAGCATTTTAGTGTGTTATTGTTATTAAAATATCCATTGCTACAGTGACTGCCTCCCACTTATCGCTAACTCCATGGCCCCTTTTATGGTGATTGTATTATGGTGTGGGAATAGGCTTCCCAACACCTTTCACATCACGGCTCCCTAATGGGATATGAGAATTGGTATGTAGTTTTCGGTCTAAGGTAGGGGTTTTTCTAAACGGCTCCTTATGTTTACTAACTTTCACATTGTAGGTATAAATATTTAGAATTGAATCAGGGGAAATCCATAACACAGCTGATCCACTTAGTAGTAGAAAAATGATAGTGAACAGAGTGGATGGGCGAGAGAATGATAAGCAAGCGGAAGCAAACCATGCAGCAAACTCAGTTTAAATAGTGTTTGATTGTTTCTAATGACAGCTAAATTGTGTTTTATTTATGTTGGTTGCATCGCACGTAAATACGCATTCCCTTTTATTTCAGTCCGTTTTATATCAAACCAAAGAGTAAAATACAGCAGCAAGTCGAACTCGATGAAAAGGCCTACTACCTCGTCGTCATCGAAAGACAGCAATATGTGTGGTTGAATTTAACCATAGATCAATTGAAAAGAGTCGCCATCCCTCTCTTTACATCCTGTTGAATTTTACTCTTTGATTGGACATAAAACTTACAGAAATAAAACAAAATGCGTATTTTCGTTCGATGAAAACAACATAAAGCATAATTTGGCTGTCATTACTATCAATATCACAATAGTGACCGTCGGTGGTGCAATGGTAGTGTGCGCGGCTCTTGTGCATGAGGACGTGGGTTCGATCCCTACTCTGACCAGCTTAAATTTCTTTCGACGGCGGTCACCTCGCTTAGTTACGGCGACACTATCGAGTATTTAGCCATGAGAAAGCTTCTCAGAATACCATTCGGAACCGGTGTAAAACTGTAGGTCCCAATCGGTAAGTGTAAAACTAGAATGTGCACAGCTCACTGGTTGTGAGAAGCTCTCCCTAATGTAACGGGAAACCATTTATTTATAGTATCAATAAAACACTACAGGGTGTTTTTTTTTTGTTCGAGGCCGATGTTTTTTGCCCACCATTTCTTGGTGGTTGACATTCGATAACAATTTATTATAGCGCATCTAACGCACCAACATCGTGATGCTGTAATTCAAATTTGATCTGTATAATTGTTTAATTGCAAAAGTGCAAAAAACATCGGCCGGGAACATAAAAAACCCCACGTATTTAAACCACAGAATAATATTAACAACATTCTGCAACAGTTGTTTTACGGTCTAAAAAAGTTCGTGGAAGGCTTAGAAAACATATAGTGAATGAGAGAAATCTTTAATACCAGCCATTTGTATGTTAATTGGGATCTAGACAAATAATTTGACTCTGACACTTCACTACATTTTGATTTTTTTTTCACTAGTTAGTTAGTTAGTTTGAAAATAGGGGCGCGGTGTTGAGTGTTCAGAAGGAGCACTCTAAACCTTCCCATGTCAGTAAGACATACATTTAAGCCGCTAAGTTTGACCTGTTGTGCGCTCTAAGTTTATCCTACTACTTCACTATATCCCTTATAGGAATTCGGTGCTATTCACGAAATTCCTTAGTACCCACAAGTTTGGTCATCTCCGGTATCGTACTATCCGAAAGATATCTGGATCTAGCTTGTGTGAAGGCCGGGCAGTGGCATAAGAAGTGCTCCAACTTCTCATCGTCCTCCATGCATGCCCCGCACTCACTGTTCACCACTAGTCCAATACGGTACAGGTGGGCTCGTAATCCCGAATGTCCCGTTAAGACTCCCATCATTTTGCTCATTTCGGCTTTTCCCAGTTTCAGCAAACCTTTTGTCCTCAATCCATCTGGGTCTCCCCATAGGACCTTTGTCGTCCTGCCTACTGATTCCCTGTTCCACTGGGCTATATGTGCCGACTCCGCCCATTTACTTAACTCAGCCTTCGTCACCCCAAAGGGTTCCGCTTTTCACTAAATATCCCTTTTTTTAATCGATTTAATTCGTATAATTCACCCCCAGTTGATGTGCTTTGTACTTTTGGATTGACACGAGGCAGCAAAAGTATCAAAATCGCACAACGCAACCCGAATTCTTCCAGCCATCAATCACCGATTCTTCTTTGAAATCATCTTTTCGATAAGTTATCCAAGTACTTACTTGATCAGCTGCCTCATCAGTACCTCTTGGTTTTCCATCTATTTTCTACTTCGTAGACAATCAGCTGTCATTAATACAGTGATGCCAGAGACTGATTAAAAAATTATGCTCAATGTCCTCAACAATTGTCCCGTTTGCGAAAGCATTATGCTAAAATTTGCATTTGAGTCTTCTTTGTAATTCTGTGTCTACAATACACTTCAAGAAATGGGTACTTATCTACATTTAAAAACTTAAACAACTGTTATACCTTAATTCTTCAGCTTAAAAAGAAGTATTATTATGGTCTTAATTTGTTAGTGAATGTATCTTAATTTCATACAGAATTCTCTAACGTTTTAACGATAAAATCGATTTTGACAGTATAAGATTCCTAAAATTTCAATACAAAATTTCCGAATTTTGTCAATTTAACTGCCGATTTGTGTCGATAAAATGTTACAGAATACCGGTGTTCGTGTGATTTTCAGCTCGAATAAATATCATATTTTTAAAATATATCTTTAAATAAAATTATAAGTTTGTTTAACAATTCTTTCGTGTTTAACAATTTCTTTCAATCTTTTTGGAATAGAATTTCCCAAGTTTTGAATAATTTCTTTTGGAATCTATTCCACTTATTTTAGAAGAACAATGATCAGTGTTCTCGTTCGAAATTGTCTTTGTTAGGCATTTTTCACGTAATGAACCCGTAAAAATCATTTGAATTGTGCGTTTTTAAGGCAAACAATTTGATGCAGCAAATATTAGACGTTTTGATTTCGGGTAATGCATAAGAAACAGTGTGCACTATTTTGCGCAGATGACGTTTCGCACTTACACAGGCGTTTATGCACCTTAAAGTGTGATATAATACTAGAAGATACCGATTAAAATTGTGCCGTTTGGAAAACAGTTGTATTCAAAAATTACACTAAAATTAAAAAAACGGGAAAATATTTTGGAAATTGTGCTAAACGGCACTTGGCAAAATCTTTCAAAAAGTAAGTGCCAAAACCAAAAAACTTATGCCACAACGGCACAAATTATGTCAGCATGGTAACACTACATCTATACCCCCTTATTTCTCGCTTTTTTTACAACAAAAAGTCGTAGATATAAATGATATAATGACTGAACTAACGTACCATTATTTGTACCAATTATGCCATCACTGTTTTCTAGTTCTGTGTTTGCTTATTATTCTCGTATCGTCCCCCCACCAAAAAATAATAACAATACCATAGAAAATAATATGATCAATTACTCTCTGCCAACTCTCTAACATGGCATCGCACTTTGTACTCTCTTTTGATTTCAACTCCTTTGGTGTTGATTTATTTAGAAACCGTTACATTTTTTTCTTCCTCAGTCTAAATTGAAAATTGGGGCAAAGTGCGTGTAATTCGGAAAATAATATTTAAATTAATGTTTACTTTCATACTCGTAGGTTTACAATCAGTTCAATGAAAAATAAAAAAGATTAAATAAATCGGTAGTAAAATGTCATAACGAAATAATTAAGAAAATATCGGGTAACGTCGGTAAAATATAGTTCGACTTTTAGTTGTGTGTAATTTTGAGAGAAGTGTGAAAAGGAGATGTAAAGGAAATAAAGATGTTGTTACTAATGGCAGAGAATAGTAACCACTGCTATTGAAGAGCAGTAGAATTGCAATTGTTTTTAGTCCTCGGTGTCGAGTAAATTGTAGTATTTATGTATGTATGGGGACGTATTTAGTACCTATGTAAGTAGTAGCAAAAGTATAGATATAAAATGTTGTTGGAAATTCTGAAATTTCTAGAGTTAACGAAGTTGTTATTAAAGATAAATACTAAATTCATAAGCCGAGAGTCACAGTACTTCCAAGACACCAGTGTTAAATGTGAACTTGAATCATAATGAGTGCCACATTAGACTTTTTCCCGTTAAGCAGCAATTTAAGATTTAATGCGTGTAAGTACATACATATGTATATATTTTTCAATTCTTAAGATGCAGTATTTAATTTCTTTTATTATTTTATTAATATTACTTTAGTTTATATTGAAAGTCATATATTAATGTGATTACATATAAATTTAGGTATGGACAGATCAGAAGTGTTACGTACACACAAAGGTTAGTGGAAATAAAAACAGCAACATCTAACAGGAGGTGGTGAAAATAAAAGCATAAAGCTGACAGCTCATGTTGATAGGAATGAAAGCATCCGTAGATTGAGTTAAAAGCTCCAGATGTTTTAGATCGATAGTATCGTCTGGGGTTTTAATAAATAAAGAAAATACAAACCCTGTAGATTATGAGGACATGGTTGAGGAGTATTTAGATGATTTCAACGAGGATCACTCATGTACAAATGGGAAAACATTGCATATACCATTCGATGAAAATACACGTCCACCAAAACCATCGTTCAAACGGAAGTATAAGTATCTCAATGAAAAAGACCCGGTAGCCAAAGAAGTTGAAGTACAGGAGAAATTGTGCACAGATGCATACTTTAAACTTCGCCGAATAGTCCGTTGTTTCACACTGTCATTGTATTCTAATAAAATAATACGCAATACTCCCAACATTTCAAGTATTTTTCTGTTCAATTTATTTTCATTTCAATATTTTGCATAATTTTTTTAAAATTTATTTCGGTTTCTTTTATAGTGACGTTCACTGCGCAATGGTAATCTTTTTAATTTTTAACATCCGATCAAACTTAGAATTTTCGAGGCGAACATATATTCCTGGTGAAATTCTCGATGTCAAATTTGTATGCGAGGGAACTGAAAATTCCGGGGGAACAAGAATTGCAACTATTTTTTGTGATAGGGGTGAATATGTTGATTGTTTTCGCAACCTTTTGTTTGTTGTTTTAGCACACTTTTTGTCCGCTACTGCATCAGCACTGCATTCGTTTGGTGTTTTTTCAGGACATTTGTTGTAATAGCAGAAATATTGATTGCCCATTGAAAAGTAGCACATCATTATTTTCTGTTAATAAATAATTAACGTTGCGGGATGGGGACTAAATGAAAAAATTAAATAAATTTTTTTAACACTATTTTGCTACGACCCAGAATTATCAACTATGTTGGCTACTATTGCTTTGATTTGTCGCTAGACTAGACTAACTAACGGAAACAGTTTTTCGTCTCTACTGAAAATGTTCAAATTTTGACTTGTTACACTTTTGTGGAACAGGTGCGATATGTTGGGAAATTTCTTGTTTAATGGGAAGTTTTCTAGGTGGAGCCTGTAACCAATATGTAGAATATATATCAGGTTTGAACCCAATACAAAGTAAATTTAGAAAAGCCAAAGTGAAAGAAGTTTAAAAAAAGAAAATTTTCTTTAAAAAAAATACCGTATCTTAAAGAAGTACATTTGCTTAAAAAAGTTATTTTCTTACAAAACCTACAGTTCCAAAATTCCCATTTCATAAAAAAAAACATTTTCTTCAAAAATACCTCCTCTTAATAAAATACCTTGTCTTACAAAAATTCCTCTTCTTAAAAGTACCTTTTATTATCTAAATATAAAATAATACATTTTCTTTTCGTTTCTTGAGGTAAGTAGCCTTTCTGAATATAAGTACGTTTCTTAAAAAATAACCTTTTCCTAAAAAGAGTACCATTTCTTTAAAATGTACCTGTTCTTAAAAAAGTACTTCTTTGTAGAAAAAAAGCATTCTCTTATGGCTTTTTCTTACAGAAAGTACTTCTTAAAAATAGTACCTTTTCTTAAAAAAAACATTAGCTTTTAATAAAAGAAGTACCTCTCTTTAAAAAAGGACATTTGAAAATATAATATATATTCTTACAAAAAGAACCTAAAAATATACTGTTTAAAAAAAATACATTCTATAAAAACACTTTTTCTTAAACAAAGTGTATCATTTTACAAAAATTATCTTTTCTTAAAGATCCATTTAAATTATCGTATTGTTCAACGGGCGCCTTATGCGTAACTAGTACATAATATATAGAGAAAGGAACTTCGTTCCAACCGGGAGTCCCCTGACACGTCATGTAATTTTTTTGAGTGAACTTCATTTTGTAACACTAATAAAGACCAGTTCTATTTGAAAACAAACTGTTTTTCGGTTTCTGTATAAATGTATTTCAAAAAAAGAGTGTTTGGGCTTGCCGACACCAATAAAATCGGTTCGCAGTTCGTATTTTGAAACTGCGAAAAAATGAAGGTATGAATCCAAACTTTAGAAACTGTTGTGTGTATCAGTTCAATAGTTTTTTTTTACTAATAGGATTTTTTGATTGCAGTTGGATAGAAACACGACACAGCCTGAATCAACCAATAGAATTCTGAGGAGGGCTGATTGGCCTCCCCATTAACAAGAGAGGTTGAGATTTTTAAGAATGTCAGATCCAATTGTACAGGTATAATGGGAAAATGACATGGATAATGCCCAGCAAGCAACGAACAAAATGTGAAATTAGAATGACTACCTATCTATTTAATATTCAAATGAAACTACATCAACTTAAAAAATCAAAATGTCAATTTAAACATTTGAAATTCAGAAATGCCTTAAATCAGCTAAAAATATCCAAAGTATTTTTGGAAATAATTGATAACATAAGCGCTGACGCTGACGTTAGAGCATAACAATCCTGTACTAGATTTTGTTCTCGAAATTTGCCCATAGAGCTGAGTACCAACCGAAATTTGTGGTTCCTGAGATTTCTGTAATTTTATATACACGTACTTCTTACGGAAACGAAAATTTCCAAAGAACTGAATACAGGGTTTAAAGGGTCCTTAGACCAGTGGATAAGGTACTCGATTTCAAGTTGACATCAACTTCGCGTATTTCACATCATCTTCGGTTCTGCCCTTACACTCTCAAACTAGCCGAGGCAACATCATTTCCTTCAGAGATGTCAAAATGAAAGGTAATGAGGCACTGAAATATCACAAATTTTAACAAAAAAAAGACTATTTTTATAGTCTTTTAATATTTATAAAAAACACTACAAATCATATTTATTATGTTTATATTTCTCCGATAGTGATTATATTATTTATTTTTTGGTTTATTAATTTGCCGATAATGTTGCCACATCAACGTTTCTCTTCGAAATGAGTATGAAAGTTGTTGCAACTTCCCCTTACACTGATGGATAAGCTGACATAAACTTGAAAAAATCTAAATCACTCTGATTTTACCTCAACTAGTTTGTACAAACCGCCAACTTCGCCTTACATCATGAATGAGTTGATGTCAACTTGAAGTCGCTGCAACTTAACCACAGGTCTAAGGGCCGGCCCCCTTAACACTAAACAAGTTAACCCATTCAATCATTTTCTCATACAATTTAATATATCCACTTTAACAACTTACGCATGGTTATCAATAAACACACAAGCATTTCAATTACATACCTGCATGAAAGAAAGCAAACATTCATTTGCATTTCTATTCTTAAACAACAGTGATTACTTCCTTCTCTCCAAGTCTTGGGCCATCAAGAATCATTTCGTTTTTACGCGTTCTCTTTGTTATTTAGCTGAACATCGGTATTTGCTGTGTATGAGATTGTATGCGACAATCTAAACGAACTCCGAGCAATGTACATATGTTTTACCGAGTTCATCCGAAACCCTTTTAATCATATCTTAATCTCGTAGTGAAAATTATTTTGTTTATTTCTTTTAGTTCCGTTGAATATAACTGATTTTAAACGAAATCAAACATTAATTTAAAGATTATTTGCAAAATTACACGCACTTTGCCCCAATATTCTAATTAGACTGAGGAAGAAGGAAAATGTAACAGTTAATAAAGAAACCAACACCAAAGTAGATGAAATCAATCGAGAGTGCAAATTATGATGAGTTGTTAGACAGTTGAGCGGAGAGTAATTGATCACACTATTGATGTGTTATACACGTTTTAGATTGAGCATTACTCACACGGTTTTCAACAGTCTTTCTCCTGGAAGTGTGTGGGAGGGGAAGAAGCAAGAGTGGTAGACAAATATGAATGAGACGATGATTTTTGTTGTTTCTTTTTACTCTCTTACTGCAGGCTGAAGACCTCTTATTCTAAAACATGGCTTATTGTTACTAGTTTTGGCGCGGGGATGAGACGAGTAATACTGAGCAAACATAAAACTAGGAAATAGCGATGGCATAATTGGAACAAATAATTATGGTACAATTATTTGATTATTACACTGCGAATCAGTTAAATAATGAATTATATTTTTCAAATGTCATTTAATCTGGATATAGGAGAATTGCGAAATTCTTAACGAAAAGTCTATAAACTTACTATGTACATACAGTGGTGTGCGATGAAATAGAGTCACACACTCTTCAAAACTTTTATTCACAGCAAATCAATTGTCCAAGGTGTTTCATGTCAAGAAATTCTGAAATTAATTGACCGGTCCTCTGCTGATTATAATGCCGTCATTTTTAATAAATTTTGTACACTACTGTTCTCCAGGTCAGTGTCAGTATTTTAAAAGCTACATATGTAATGACGTGTGCTATAAAATAGAGTCAAATTTTTTTTTAAATGGTTAATGGTAGTTTGGATTTGGATTTGGATTTGACGTTCCAAAATGGGCCGATCTAAGTACTGCAATCATGAGCGCCAAGGAAAGAATAAAAGAGCTGAGAAAAGAATTCAGAAGCTACGTACAAATTACTGACATAATTGGATGCGCAAAGAAAATGGTGGAGACCGGAATAAAATATAAGCCTAATCCAGGAAACAGAGGGAAAACCTGAAAATTACAGAACATTTGGAACCAGAAATATTGTTCTACGTAGAGTTCGACTCTTGTTACCCCTTCCGCCCTTAAAAGGCAATACGATCGGGATGTTGACAGCTCTAATTTAAGAAAAATGGTAACTAAAAACAATTTAAAGGCAAAAAGTGTCCGAAAAGTTCCAATTCTATCCAAACGGAACGTCCAAAAAAAGATGCATTTTGCCAAGCAGCATGTGAAATGGCCCGTAAATAAATTGCGAAATATTTCTAGGACAGCTGAAACAAAAGTGAGCTTGGTTTATTATGATAGGAGTAATCTTCCTGTACGAAGACCTTCCAATAGCGAATTCCGGCCTCAAACACACAATCCAAACAGTTAAACATGGTAGCGGAAACATAATGGTATGGGGTTGTTACTCTTACAGTGGGACATAACTTTTATTCCAAATTGAACAGACAATGGACGCTGAATATTATAGCACTATATTACAAAACATCATGATGCCTTGTGCTGAATGGGGAATGCCGCTTCGATGGGTGCTTCAACATAATATCGACCCCAAACACACATCGAAGCAAGCAAAAGCTTGGTTTAGTGTCACAGTTTTAAGATGGCCTATACAGTCGCCGGGCTTAAATCCTATTCAGAATTTGTGCCGGGACATTAAAGTGTCTATCACAGCAATAAACCAATTTAATAAGGATGAGCTTAGGGCACTGGTACAATCGGCGTGGAAATCATCCCACTGAAAACCTGTTAAAGACTTGTGGATTCAATGTCAAGGCGTTGCTTAGCTGTGATAAAAAAAAATAGTTATTTCTCTTTAGGTGTAAAAAAAGCCAGTGGAGAAAGTGCGAGAGTGAGAAAATTGAGACATGCAGAAGGAAGAACGAAGCCCGAAAATTCTACCAAAAAGTCAAAAACTAATCTAATGGGTTCGGTTCAGGGCCTCCTTCTTTAAAGACAAGGATGGAAATCTCATCGCAGATGTGCAGAGTATGTTGGGAATATGGAGAGATCAGACAATCGATCTAAATTTGGACGACGACGTCGATTGGCCCCCTCCTAACCAAGACGAGATCAGAACAGCTATTGCCCGGCGTAAGAACAACAAAGCCGCAGGAGCCGACGGATTACCGGCGGAGCTGTTTAAGGCTGGCGGCGAAGAGCTGATAAGGTACATGCATCAGCTCATTAGCAAAATTTGGTTAGATGAATGCATGCCCGGCGATTGGAGTCTCAGTGTACTATGTCCCATATTTAAAAAAGGTGGAATAAGCCTTTTACCCATAGCATATAAGGTTCTATTAAGTATAATGTGCGAAAGATTAAAACCAATTATCGCTGACCTGATTGGACCATACAAGTGCGGCTTTAGGCCTGGAAAAATCGTACACATTATAGACCGGTCTATAACGGGAGAGCAAGGATCATAAGTTCACACGTTACAACCAACTAGAGAAATTCTTCACCAGTTGGTATTACACTAACATAAATAAGTATAAAAGCACATCACGAGAAATTAACATAACAGACTTCATATATATATAATAATTACGAGCAAAACGAAAACCAAATTATAAATCAGACCAGATATAAGGATAAAGTAAATTAAATTTACATATGTATGTTAATGAATATACACCACTAATGCAATCGGTTCAAATGACAAATTATGCTAGACTTTGTCGTTTCCCAACTACCTGTGAAATCAATAAACTGATATAGCTCATTAAAGTCACGACACATTCTCTTAACTGGATCAAAGGACGCATAATTCGAACGCTGAAACTCGATGTGAATGAGTTTATAGTACCTCGTGGGTCTCAATGGGACATTTATGAAAATCTTAGATAACAGAAATTCAGAACATATACATCCATCAAATTATCTTCAAAACTGTAATAGAGTTTATCATGGTACGTCTGCTACTAAGAGTCGGCAATCTGATCAATGCTAGTCTACTGCTATACGAAGGAAGATTATGGTTCGGCTTCCATTGAAGATTTCTCAGACAAAAAATGAGAAACTGTTTCTGGACCGATTCAAACATATTAACATACAAATTGTACTGGGGGTCCCAAACAACTGATCCATATTCGAGAATAGGGCGGACTAGTGAAGTAAAAAGATTTTTCGTAACGTAGGGATCTGAAAATTCCTTTGCCCAACGTTTAATAAAGTTCAGAACGCCATAAGCCTTGTTTACCATCGTAATTATGTGGGAGTTGAAATTCAATTTTCTGTCCAAAAGAACACCAAGATCAACAAATGAATCCACCGATTCAAGAACATTGCCACCTAAAATGTATTTTGCCGAAAATAATGATGACCCAGAGAACAGCATATGCTTACATTTCGTAAAATTAAGCTCCATCAAATTGGTTTCGCACCACGTGTGGAAAGTAGACAAATTTCTCTGAAGCAATGTATATTGACAAGGATCCTTGTAAGAAAAATACATCTTCACGTCATCAGCGTACATTAACAATTTAGAGTGCATTATGGAGGCGGGTAAGTCGTTAATGAATAACAAAAATAGAACCGACCCAAGATGACTGCCCTGAGGCACCCCAGATGACACAAAAATAGATCTTGAGAATGATCGACCAAATGATACCATCTGTTCTCTGTTCATTAAGTAAGAACTAATCCAATTCAGCATGTTACAATTAAATCCCATTGCCCCTAGTTTATATAATAACAAATTGTGGTTAACTTTATCAAAAGCCTTACTAAAATCGGTAAAAAAATCACATCTTAATGGAGATCATTATGAGAAAAGCTGCAGTCAACATGAATAAACCCATCAGCAGCAAAAGTCACATGCTGCTCGCGTATGCAGATGATATAGATATCATTGGGCGCACAATTAGAGAAGTTACTGCAGTTTTTTCGCGAACGGAGAAAGAGTCTGCAAAAGTGGGCCTGACGGTAAATTAGGACAAGACAAAATTAATGGTTTCAATGAACACTTCCTCCACGCGATTAGACCAAAGCGTGAACGTTGATAACCGTTATAACTTCGAGGTAGTGGACGAATTTATATACCTCGGATCTGCCGTAAACAAAAACAACAACGTCAGCCTTGAGATTAAGCGGAGAATTGTGCTTGCGAATAGATGTTATGTTGGGCTCAGCAAGGACTTTAGAGATAAAGCCCTCTCTCGAGTAACAAAAGTCCAGCTGTACCAGACTCTCATTCAACCTGTCTTGCTTTATGGCGCAGAATCCTGGGTCCTATCCCAAGCAGACGAAACATCTGTAGGAGTCTTCGAGAGAAAAATACTCCGAAAAATTAATGGTCCTATAGTGCACAACGGCGAGTATCGAACCAGCACGAAGGGTTTTCGAAACCGCACTCGAAGGAAGACGAAAAATAGGAAGACCAAGACACCGCTGGAGGGATTAGGTTGACGAATCCCTGCGTACACTTGGTATTGCCAGCTGGAGAAATACAGCAAAAGATCGCACTGGTTGGCGAAATATGTTATCTTCGTTTTGTAAGGTCCCTGACCCCCCGGGGTTGTCCGAGACCGGATAAGTAAGTAAGTAAGTATTTCACAAAGTACTGAGATAATATAAAGGATGCATGAAACATACATTTTATTTGACGCAGGTATTTATTTTAGTTCAGACGATGAATAGCGATGACTCTATTTTAATTCATAGGCAAAACGAGATATTTTGAAATATTTTGATTTATACCTAATGATTTAATTTTAACTTACGACGTTAATGTTCAGAAATGTTATATCCAGTTCTTATTGAACAGTAAAAAATAAAAGTTATGAACAAAATTTAATTTTTCTACATTTGTTTTTGCTTTGAAAATGTTGATAGTGTTGACTATATTTCAACGCACACAACTGTATAATACATAAATATCAAATTTGGTATAAATATAACGTGACATCAATGCTCTGATCTATATCAAAATATCACCACCGACAAAACCTTCTGCGCTGAGTTGCAAAAATAGTTTTTTTTGCACTGTGTCCAACTTCTTGACATATAGGCCTTTGAAGCTTTTGTATATAATCGCTCACATCTAGTATTTATAATCCGATTTGGTTCAAATGGGTGTCATTACAAAGGTCATTTTATTACAGCTCATTTACAAAACCACTTTTTCAACCTTACTTTTTTGGTTAAAGTGTAGTATTTTCAAAACAAAATCCTTAGCGAACTTATTTTCGTGATAGACTCCGATAATACACTCCAAGCTTTTTTTAAGGTATAATGCTCACCTATAATATTTACGTTCAAAGTTTTGGAGCATATTTTACAACACAGCAGAAATAAAAAAATATTTTAAAAAAATCGCGGGATCGCTACGCAGAGGCCACAAAAATACTATGCCGAAGCCGGTGTTGGATCTACCCTAGAGGAGAACATCCCTTAGCTCGGCCGAAGCCCGGCCACGCAGAAATCTTTGTACCACAAAAATGCATGCTGAAGCCGGTGTTGAAGCTACCCCAGAGGAGAAATCCCTTAGCTCTGCCGAAGCCCGGCCACGCAGAAAGCCTTCTTATCTTACTTAGCTTATTTTAGCGTTTTTCCTCAAGCTTTTGTTGCTCCTCAAAAGTTGGCAATACTGGTAGGTACAGCTAGATCTGAACTCGTATAGCAAGTTATTGAAGTTTCGACTGGCGAGTCGAGCTTTTTCGTACCTTGGTTAAAATCACTGTTGTTGGTGCTTTTCCCTATTAATAATATCCATTTTCTTATCGTTTATACGTTACCCGAATCATGAAATAGTAGTTCTCTTACATTTCTTTCCCAGTAGTTCTCTTACATTTCTTTCCCAGAACTTTCCATATTGACTAATTTACCGGAATTCGATATTATCACCCATAAAACATATCAGCACGTCCGAACACAAAAACGAGTGAAACACAAACTCGGTTCTTTGGCTCCAATTTCCATTCAAATCGAAATAGCAGAATTCAAATATCTTGCTAATACTTATTATGGTGTATCCAATGTGGCACTCAATTTTATTAAAAACAGAGCAGATTTTTGCTGCCTCGGAACTCGAATACTCTATCATAATTCGGAAATTCAATATGGGCCAGGTAATATAGCGTTCTAGTGCCCGTCGCGATCATCAGAAATGCCTTAAATCAGCTAAAAATATCTCAAGTATTTTTGGAAATAATTGGTAACATATGCGCGGCAGAGACGGACGAGTAATAGCCAATTGCGTGGAACATCGTCCGGGCGACGTTGGCCGCTTCTCCGCGATATATTCATCCAGTGCGAATATTCTTAGCGGCATGAGCACTATGAGGCCTACCGGCGTCTTCTCTGTCACGAGTTGTTCCAGTCTGGACCAGTGCGCGTAGGAAGTATTACGAATTGTTCCATTAACATTAGTCACGAGTATTTCATGTTCCATAGTAGTATTACCTTCTATAGTTTGTCGAAGGGTATTCTGAATCTGTCGTCATCCATAGACACCTAAATTACTAAAAAAAATTGTTACCGATCGGTATTTTGAAAACACTGCTGCTGTAAACGAGAGTGTCGTCGAAACCCCGAAATATCACTTCGGCATTGTTCTCAACAACTTCAAATTTCACGAAGCACTACGCAGCGAATTCAGTCAAAAGACCTCCATCTTCATGCATACAAAATTCAGCTTATGCAGGAGCTCAAAACCAGCAGACCATGGAAAGGTCCACCGGCAATTCGTTCAATGTGTAATGCAGCAAAGGGAAGTCAATGCCAAGTTGTCAAAAAAATGATTCATTTTCGATGAAGCCTATTTCCATCTGATTGGCTTCGTGAATAAATCCTCATGCAATCCATGACAAACAAATGCAACTGTCTGGTGCGGATTTTGGTCAAACGGAGTGATTGGGCTTTACTTTTTTGAAGATGAGGCCGAAATTGCAGTGACTGTGAGCCGGCATTCGTTACAGGAACATGATAACGGAGTTCTTGTGGCCTCAACTGGACGGCATGGATCTGGACGGCATGATCTGAACGGAATGTCGTTTCAACCAGATGGCGCCACCTACCACACCGCGCATGAAACAAACGAGATCCAACGCGTCATCGTTGAGATACAGCCACATCTCTGTGAGAAAGTCATGGAAAATTTCATGAAAAGAGAATCAGGACTTACATGGGTTATCGAGAGGTTTCAAGCAAATTAAAAAAAATATTTTCTACTTTGGGCGAGGCCCTACACATAAGCATTTCACTAGTCGCATGGGCCAAAGAGAAGTCATTTTAGTCATACTCGTCAAAAATAAAAAAACAGCCCAAAAATTACTAAAGAAATCCTATCATCTCTAGGACTGAGAGAGTGCGGAGTTTTTCGAGCTATTGAACTTCTACTATCTCCCATTTGGAAAGAGTCTAGCAGTGAAGTGTGAGCAAGTCCTCCACCTATTACCTACTTACACATTAGCTCCTCAATTGTTGTTTAAGCCAGGTACTCGGTGCATGCGACAATTTCGTAAGAATCTTTAAGCGTGTTTTGGTTACACCGCTTGTTTATATAATCGCTTGTTTTGTATGCAGCATTTAGCGACACGAATCATGTTCGCTAATTTTGTAATTTTTTTACATATTTTTCATATTCAATGCTTTTCCGTATTTTTGAATACTATGACTTATCGCTAAATAACCGCTTTCGTTGCAATTTAGCCAGCGATAATCGCTTGCACGGCTTTTGTCATTTATCTCTAAACGGAAAATTTTGTGGTGAAGTGTTTCCACCTATCACTGATTTACGTTGCAAATATTTCATTAATACTTCCTCTTCACACTTTATTTTATTTTTAACGCAAATGGTGTTAGTGTTGTTTGTTAAAATTAATCGAAATGTCAAATGTCCGGTCCCAAACAAGTCTTTTCATTCAAACTAACTCAGACATAACAACCCTGTAATTTATTTAGCTTACAAAAGTTTCGCAAAGAGCTAAGTACCAAGCAAATGAATAGTTAGCGAAATATTCGGTTCACAAAACTTACGTTGTTTGAATTCAGTTCTTGCGAAATTTTCGTAAGAAATTTTGCCATTTATCTCTAAGCGGAAATTTTGTTGCAGAGAGTTACCACCAAACTTTGATTTTCACTTCAAATATTTCATGATTATTTCCTCTTCGTACTACATTTTACTTTTGTGTGACTTTTGTCCGTCAAAATTATAAAAAATTCCAAATTCCGGTCTTAAAAATTTCGAAACAATTGTTTTCGACTGAAATAAATTTCGCATAATAATCCTATATGTACATATGTACTTGATTTTGTTGTCGAAATTTGCGCATAGACCTAAGTACCAGCGAAATTTTCGGTTCATAAGATTTCTGTAATTTGTATACAAGAACTTCTTATGAGAACGAAACTTCCGCAAGAACTACATACAAGGCTTAAAAGGGGCCTTAAACCTGTGGTTAAGTTGCTCGACAACAAGTTGACATCAACTTCGATTATTTCACATCAACTTCGATTGAGTTGAGGGCAACTTCATTTTCTTGAGAGATGTCAAAACGAAAGGTGAAAATATCACAAATTTTAAGAAAAAACACTATATTTATATTCTTTAAACATTTCAAATCATATTTATTATGTTTATATTTTTCCGATCATGTTTATGTTATTTATTTTCTGGTTTATTTATTTACAATTTGCGTATAATGTTGCCACATCAAATACATATGTATGTACGTATGCAAGTTGTTGGAACTTCCCCTTACATTGATGAACAAGTTGACATAAACTTGAAAAAATCAAAATCACACTGATTTTACCTCAACTAGTTTTTACAAACCACAAACTTCGCCTTGCATCATGAATAAGTTGATGTCAACTTGAAGTCGCTGCAACTTAACCACCGGTCTAAGGGCCGGCCTCCTTAACACTACACAAGTCGTCAACCCATTCAATAATTTTCTCATAAAATTTAATATGTCCACTTTAACTACTTGCGCATGGTTATCAATAAATACACACAAGCATTTCAATTACATACTTACATACCTGCATGAAAGAAAGCAAACATTCATTTGCATTTCTATTCCCAAACAACAGTTATTACTTCCTTCTCTCCAAAGTCTTGTCCATCTGCTTTGTATTCTTTAACATGTCGTTGTTACGCGTTCGCTGCCCACCGGGATTGGATGTGTATGAGTTGTATGCGACAATACATATTTTACCGACTTTATATGGTAGTGAAAATGGTTTGATTTTTTTTATTTCCGTTGAATATAACTAATTTTAAACGTAAAGAAACATTAATTTAAAGATTATTTGCAAAATTACACGCACTTTGCCCCAATATTCTATTTAGACTGAGGATGAATGAAAATGTAACTGTTAATAAGGAAACCAACACCAAAGTAGTTGAAATTAAAAAGAGAGAACAAATTATGATGAGTTGTTAGAGAGTTGAGCGGAGAGTATTTGATCACAATATTGTTTTTGTTGTACACGTTTTAGATTGAGCATTTCTCACCCGGCGTTAACCAAAGACTTTCGTGCTGGTTGTGTGTTCGAGGGGAAGAAGCAAGAGGGGTAGTCAAATATGAGTGAGACGAGGATTTTTGTTGTTTCTCTTTACTCTCTTAATACAGGCTGAAGACCTCTTAATGTAAAACATGACTTATTGTTATTATTTTTGGCCGCGGGGGTGAGAGGAGTAATACTGAGCAAACACAAAACTAGGAAACAGCGATGGCATAATTGGAACAAATAATTGTGGTACAATTAGTTGATTATTACACTGCGAATCACTTAAATAATGAATTATATTTTTAAAATTTTGCACGCAAATGTCATTTCAACTGGATATGGAGAATTACCAAATTCATTACAAATAGTCCATAAACTGACTATGCATGACATACATACATATATGTGGACAAATTAATATAATTAAAATTTATCGAACAAATCGCTGTAGGATTTACAAATAGTTGAGTGAAAATGACTATTGAGCATTTTAGTGTGTTATTGTTATTAAAATATCCATTGCTACAGTGACTGCCTCCCACTTATCGCTAACTCCATGGCCCCTTTTATGGTGATTGTATTATGGTGTGGGAATAGGCTTCCCAACACCTTTCACATCACGGCTCCCTAATGGGATATGAGAATTGGTATGTAGTTTTCGGTCTAAGGTAGGGGTTTTTCTAAACGGCTCCTTATGTTTACTAACTTTCAC
The DNA here is from genome assembly GCA_963931995.1 of Phaonia tiefii. Lineage (NCBI taxonomy): Eukaryota > Metazoa > Arthropoda > Insecta > Diptera > Muscidae > Phaonia > Phaonia tiefii. Next base: position 168,949,013 of record OZ008367.1, on the reverse strand, counting down.
ATTGTAGGTATAAATATTCAGAATTGAATCAGGGGAAATCCATAACACAGCTGATCCACTTAGTAGTAGAAAAATGATAGTGAACAGAGTGGATGGGCGAGAGAATGATAAGCAAGCGGAAGCAAACTCGGTTTAAATAGTGTTTGATTGTTTCTAATGACAGCTAAATTGTGTTTTATTTATGTTGGTTGCATCGCACGTAAATACGCATTCCCTTTTATGTCAGTCCGTTTTATATCAAACCAAAGAGTAAAATACAGCAGCAAGTCGAACTCGATGAAAAGGCCTACTACCTCGTCGTCATCGAAAGACAGCAATATGTGTGGTTGAATTTAACCATAGATCAATTGAAAAGAGTCGCCATCCCTCTCTTTACATCCTGTTGAATTTTACTCTTTGATTGGACATAAAACTTACAGAAATAAAACAAAATGCGTATTTTCGTTCGATGAAAACAACATAAAGCATAATTTGGCTGTCATTACTATCAATATCACAATAGTGACCGTCGGTGGTGCAATGGTAGTGTGCGCGGCTCTTGTGCATGAGGACGTGGGTTCGATCCCTACTCTGACCAGCTTAAATTTCTTTCGACGGCGGTCACCTCGCTTAGTGACGGCGACACTATCGAGTATTTAGCCATGAGAAAGCTTCTCAGAATACCATTCGGAACCGGTGTAAAACTGTAGGTCCCAATCGGTAAGTGTAAAACTAGAATGTGCACAGCTCACTGGTTGTGAGAAGCTCTCCCTAATGTAACGGGAAACCATTTATTTATAGTATCAATAAAACACTACAGGGTGTTTTTTTTTTGTTCGAGGCCGATGTTTTTTGCCCACCATTTCTTGTTGGTTGACATTCGATAACAATTTATTATAGCGCATCTAACGCACCAACATCGTGATGCTGTAATTCAAATTTGATCTGTATAATTGTTTTATTGTAAAAGTGCAAAAAACATCGGCCGGGAACATAAAAAACCCCACGTATTTAAACCACAGAATAATATTAACAACATTCTGCAACAGTTGTTTTACGGTCTAAAAAAGTTCGTGGAAGGCTTAGAAAACATATAGTGAATGAGAGAAATCTTTAATACCAGCCATTTGTATGTTAATTGGGATCTAGACAAATAATTTGACTCTGACACTTCACTACATTTTGATTTTTTTTTCACTAGTTAGTTAGTTAGTTTGAAAATAGGGGCGCGGTGTTGAGTGTTCGGAAGGAGCACTCTAAACCTTCCCATGTCAGTAAGACATACATTTAAGCCGCTAAGTTCGACCTGTTGTGCGCTCTAAGTTTATCCTACTACTTCACTATATCCCTTATAGGAATTCGGTGCTATTCACGAAATTCCTTAGTACCCACAAGTTTGGTCATGTCCGGTATCGTACTATCCGAAAGATATCTGGATCTAGCTTGTGTGAAGGCCGGGCAGTGGCATAAGAAGTGCTCCAACTTCTCATCGTCCTCCATGCATGCCCCGCACTCACTGTTCACCACTAGTCCAATACGGTACAGGTGGGCTCGTAATCCCGAATGTCCCGTTAAGACTCCCATCATTTTGCTCATTTCGGCTTTTCCCAGTTTCAGCAAACCTTTTGTCCTCAATCCATCTGGGTCTCCCCATAGGACCTTTGTCGTCCTGCCTACTGATTCCCTGTTCCACTGGGCTATATGTGCCGACTCCGCCCATTTACTTAACTCAGCCTTCGTCACCCCAAAGGGTTCCGCTTTTCACTAAATATCCCTTTTTTTAATCGATTTAATTCGTATAATTCACCCCCAGTTGATGTGCTTTGTACTTTTGGATTGACACGAGGCAGCAAAAGTATCAAAATCGCACAACGCAACCCGAATTCTTCCAGCCATCAATCACCGATTCTTCTTTGAAATCATCTTTTCGATAAGTTATCCAAGTACTTACTTGATCAGCTGCCTCATCAGTACCTCTTGGTTTTCCATCTATTTTCTACTTCGTAGACAATCAGCTGTCATTAATACAGTGATGCCAGAGACTGATTAAAAAATTATGCTCAATGTCCTCAACAATTGTCCCGTTTGCGAAAGCATTATGCTAAAATTTGCATTTGAGTCTTCTTTGTAATTCTGTGTCTACAATACACTTCAAGAAATGGGTACTTATCTACATTTAAAAACTTAAACAACTGTTATACCTTAATTCTTCAGCTTAAAAAGAAGTATTATTATGGTCTTAATTTGTTAGTGAATGTATCTTAATTTCATACAGAATTCTCTAACGTTTTAACGATAAAATCGATTTTGACAGTTTAAGATTCCTAAAATTTCAATACAAAATTTCCGAATTTTGTCAATTTAACTGCCGATTTGTGTCGATAAAATGTTACAGAATACCGGTGTTCGTGTGATTTTCAGCTCGAATAAATATCATATTTTTAAAATATATCTTTAAATAAAATTATAAGTTTGTTTAACAATTCTTTCGTGTTTAACAATTTCTTTCAATCTTTTTGGAATAGAATTTCCCAAGTTTTGAATAATTTCTTTTGGAATCTATTCCACTTATCTTAGAAGAACAATGATCAGTGTTCTCGTTCGAAATTGTCTTTGTTAGGCATTTTTCACGTAATGAACCCGAAAAAATCATTTGAATAGTGCGTTTTTAAGGCAAACAAGTTGATGCAGCAAATATTAGACGTTTTGATTTCGGGTAATGCATAAGAAACAGTGTGCACTATTTTGCGCAGATGACGTTTCGCACTTACACAGGCGTTTATGCAGCTTAAAGTGTGATATAATACTAGAAGATACCGATTAAAATTGTGCCGTTTGGAAAACAGTTGTATTCAAAAATTACACTAAAATTAAAAAATTGTTGCCTGTAAAGTCGGTTTTACGGGCGAAGATTTTACGTGACAACGTCTTTTTCTCGGTAGAATATTTATTGATATGAATATAATTAAATTGCACAATAGGAGTGCAATGAACTCACTTGCCCAATGAGTGTTAGAACTCACGGGCGATGTTTTAACATTTATTGAAACTTATGGTTTAGGAAAATAGAAGTAATTTCAACACCATCTAGGTACCTGTGCGATTTCTATGAACACATTATCAAATGTGACATTATAAACAATAAACATATCCTTTATTATAAAATATAAACATTTCTTTTATTATAAAAAATAAACATTTCTTTTATTAAAAACAAAAGAAAATAATTTACTAACCAAAAAGTATTTCAATTCATCATATTCGCATATCGTTTTTAAAGCCGACCGCAGCTCTCTGTTTCGTTTTGGCTACCTAATTCATATGAAAATTTCTACACACAAACATACACTACACATATCATAAAGCCAAAAAACAAAAAAAAACAAAAAATAATACCTTATCCAATGCAGACTGATCTAAATCAATATTCATACACACGCACATATATACGCACATACATACTTGCTCAGTCGTCATATATATGATGTGCCAAAAAACAAAAACACTCACACCACCGACCAACAGCCACTAGAAGCCAGCAAAGCAAATCGTTTCTGGCACACAAGTAAACACATTGCGTTTACTTGTGTTCGGTGACTCATCGTAACGTTACCGGGCGTTACACTTTTTCATAAGTGACTCCCAGCCGCAACCTAATTTAAGACGTTGTCACGTCAAAAAACGGGAAAATATTTTGGAAAATTGTGTTAAACGGCAAAACCAAAAAACTTATGCCACAACGGCACAAATTATGTCAGCATGGTAACACTACATCTATACCCCCTTATTTCTCGCTTTTTTTACAACAAAAAGTCGTAGATATAAATGATATAATGACTGAACTAACGTACCATTATTTGTACCAATTATGCCATCACTGTTTTCTAGTTCTGTGTTTGCTTATTATTCTCGTATCGTCCCCCCACCAAAAAATAATAACAATAACATAGAAAATAATATGATCAAGTACTCTCTGCCCAACTCTCTAACATGGCATCTCAATTTGTACTCTCTTTTGATTTCAACTCCTTTGGTGTTGATTTATTTATAAACCGTTACATTTTTTTCTTCCTCAGTCTAAATAGAAAATTGGGGCAAAGTGCGTGTAATTCGGAAAATAATATTTAAAAAATAAAAAAGATTAAATAAATCGGTAGTAAAATGTCATAACGAAATAATTAAGAAATTGTGTGTAATACAGAGAAGTGTGAAAAGGAGATGTAAAGGAAATAAAGATGTTGTTACTAATGACAGAGAATAGTAACCACTGCTATTGAAGAGCAGTAGAATTGCAATTGTTTTTAGTTCTCGGTGTCGAGTAAATTGTAGTATTTATGTATGTATGGGGACGTATTTAGTACCTATGTAGTAGCAAAAGTGTAGATATAAAATGTTGTTGGAAATTCTGAAATTTCTAGAGTTAACGAAGTTCTTATTAAAGATAAATACTAAATTCATAAGCCGAGAGTCACAGTACTTCCAAGTCACCAGTGTTAAATGTGAACTTGAATCATAATGAGTGCCACATTAGACTTTTTCCCGTTAAGCAGCAATTTAAGATTTAATGCGTGTAAGTACATACATATGTATATATTTTTCAATTCTTAAGATGCAGTATTTAATTTCTTTTATTATTTTATTAATATTACTTTAGTTTATATTGAAAGTCATATATTAATGTGATTACATATAAATTTAGGTATGGACAGATCAGAAGTGTTACGTACACACAAAGGTTAGTGGAAATAAAAACAGCAACATCTAACAGGAGGTGGTGAAAATAAAAGCATAAAGCTGACAGCTCATGTTGATAGGAATGAAAGCATCCGTAGATTGAGTTAAAAACTCCAGATGTTTTAGATCGATAGTATCGTCTGGGGTTTTAATAAATAAAGAAAATACAAACCCTGTAGATTATGAGGACATGGTTGAGGAGTATTTAGATGATTTCAACGAGGATCACTCATGTACAAATGGGAAAACATTGCATATACCATTCGATGAAAATACACGTCCACCAAAACCATCGTTCAAACGGAAGTATAAGTATCTCAATGAAAAAGACCCGGTAGCCAAAGAAGTTGAAGTACAGGAGAAATTGTGCACAGATGCATACTTTAAACTTCGCCGAATAGTCCGTTGTTTCACACTGTCATTGTATTCTAATAAAATAATACGCAATACTCCCAACATTTCAAGTATTTTTCTGTTCAATTTATTTTCATTTCAATATTTTGCATAATTTTTTTAAAATTTATTTCGGTTTCTTTTATAGTGACGTTCACTGCGCAATGGTAATCTTTTTAATTTTTAACATCCGATCAAACTTAGAATTTTCGAGGCGAACATATATTCCTGGTGAAATTCTCGATGTCAAATTTGTATGCGAGGGAACTGAAAATTCCGGGGGAACAAGAATTGCAACTATTTTTTGTGATAGGGGTGAATATGTTGATTGTTTTCGCAACCTTTTGTTTGTTGTTTTAGCACACTTTTTGTCCGCTACTGCATCAGCACTGCATTCGTTTGGTGTTTTTTCAGGACATTTGTTGTAATAGCAGAAATATTGATTGCCCATTGAAAAGTAGCACATCATTATTTTCTGTTAATAAATAATTAACGTTGCGGGATGGGGACTAAATGAAAAAATTAAATAAATTTTTTTAACACTATTTTGCTACGACCCAGAATTATCAACTATGTTGGCTACTATTGCTTTGATTTGTCGCTAGACTAGACTAACTAACGGAAACAGTTTTTCGTCTCTACTGAAAATGTTCAAATTTTGACTTGTTACACTTTTGTGGAACAGGTGCGATATGTTGGGAAATTTCTTGTTTAATGGGAAGTTTTCTAGGTGGAGCCTGTAACCAATATGTAGAATATATATCAGGTTTGAACCCAATACAAAGTAAATTTAGAAAAGCCAAAGTGAAAGAAGTTTAAAAAAAGAAAATTTTCTTTAAAAAAAATACCGTATCTTAAAGAAGTACATTTGCTTAAAAAAGTTATTTTCTTACAAAACCTACAGTTCCAAAATTCCCATTTCATAAAAAAAAACATTTTCTTCAAAAATACCTCCTCTTAATAAAATACCTTGTCTTACAAAAATTCCTCTTCTTAAAAGTACCTTTTATTATCTAAATATAAAATAATACATTTTCTTTTCGTTTCTTGAGGTAAGTAGCCTTTCTGAATATAAGTACGTTTCTTAAAAAATAACCTTCTCCAAAAAGAGTACCATTTCTTTAAAATGTACCTGTTCTTAAAAAAGTACTTCTTTGTAGAAAAAAAGCATTCTCTTATGGCTTTTTCTTACAGAAAGTACTTCTTAAAAATAGTACCTTTTCTTAAAAAAAACATTAGCTTTTAATAAAAGAAGTACCTCTCTTTAAAAAAGGACATTTGAAAATATAATATATATTCTTACAAAAAGAACCTAAAAATATACTGTTTAAAAAAAATACATTCTATAAAAACACTTTTTCTTAAACAAAGTGTATCATTTTACAAAAATTATCTTTTCTTAAAGATCCATTTAAATTATCGTATTGTTCAACGGGCGCCTTATGCGTAACTAGTACATAATATATAGAGAAAGGAACTTCGTTCCAACCGGGAGTCCCCTGACACGTCATGTAATTTTTTTGAGTGAACTTCATTTTGTAACACTAATAAAGACCAGTTCTATTTGAAAACAAACTGTTTTTCGGTTTCTGTATAAATGTATTTCAAAAAAAAGAGTGTTTGGGCTTGCCGACACCAATAAAATCGGTTCGCAGTTCGTATTTTGAAACTGCGACAAAATGAAGGTATGAATCCAAACTTTAGAAACTGTTGTGTGTATCAGTTCAATAGTTTTTTTTTACTAATAGGATTTTTTGATTGCAGTTGGATAGAAACACGACACAGCCTGAATCAACCAATAGAATTCTGAGGAGGGCTGATTGGCCTCCCCATTAACAAGAGAGGTTGAGATTTTTAAGAATGTCAGATCCAATTGTACAGGTATAATGGGAAAATGACATGGATAATGCCCAGCAAGCAACGAACAAAATGTGAAATTAGAATGACTACCTATCTATTTAATATTCAAATGAAACTACATCAACTTAAAAAATCAAAAAACATTTGAAATTCAGAAATGCCTTAAATCAGCTAAAAATATCCAAAGTATTTTTGGAAATAATTCATAACATAAGCGCTGACGCTGACGTTAGAGCATAACAATCCTGTACTAGATTTTGTTCTCGAAATTTGCCCATAGAGCTGAGTACCAACCGAAATTTGTAGTTCCTGAGATTTCTGTAATTTTATATACACGTACTTCTTACGGAAACGAAAATTTCCAAAGAACTGAATACAGGGTTTAAAGGGTCCTTAGACCAGTGGATAAGGTACTCGATTTCAAGTTGACATCAACTTCGCGTATTTCACATCATCTTCGGTTCTGCCCTTACACTCTCAAACTAGCCGAGGCAACTTCATTTTCTTCAGAGATGTCAAAATGAAAGGTAATGAGGCACTGAAATATCACAAATTTTAACAAAAAAAAGACTATTTTTATAGTCTTTTAATATTTATAAAAAACACTACAAATCATATTTATTATGTTTATATTTCTCCGATAGTGATTATATTATTTATTTTTTGGTTTATTAATTTGCCGATAATGTTGCCACATCAACGTTTCTCTTCGAAATGAGTATGAAAGTTGTTGCAACTTCCCCTTACACTGATGGATAAGCTGACATAAACTTGAAAAAATCTAAATCACTCTGATTTTACCTCAACTAGTTTGTACAAACCGCCAACTTCGCCTTACATCATGAATGAGTTGATGTCAACTTGAAGTCGCTGCAACTTAACCACAGGTCTAAGGGCCGGCCCCCTTAACACTAAACAAGTTAACCCATTCAATCATTTTCTCATACAATTTAATATGTCCACTTTAACATCTTACGCATGGTTATCAGTAAATGCACACAAGCATTTCAATTACATACCTGCATGAAAGAAAGCAAACATTCATTTGCATTTCTATTCTTAAACAACAGTGATTACTTCCTTCTCTCCAAGTCTTGGGCCATCAAGAATCATTTCGTTTTTACGCGTTCTCTTTGTTATTTAGCTGAACATCGGTATTTGCTGTGTATGAGATTGTATGCGACAATCTAAACGAACTCCGAGCAATGTACATATGTTTTACCGAGTTCATCCGAAACCCTTTTAATCATATCTTAATCTCGTAGTGAAAATTATTTTATTTATTTCTTTTAGTTCCGTTGAATATAACTGATTTTAAACGTAAACAAACATTAATTTAAAGATTATTTGCAAAATTACACGCACTTTGCCCCAATATTCTAATTAGACTGAGGAAGAAGGAAAATGTAACAGTTAATAAAGAAACCAACACCAAAGTAGATGAAATCAATCGAGAGTGCAAATTATGATGAGTTGTTAGACAGTTGAGCGGAGAGTAATTGATCACACTATTGATGTGTTATACACGTTTTAGATTGAGCATTTCTCACACGGTTTTCAACAAAGTCTTTCTCCTGGAAGTGTGTGGGAGGGGAAGAAGCAAGAGTGGTAGACAAATATGAATGAGACGATGATTTTTGTTGTTTCTTTTTACTCTCTTACTGCAGGCTGAAGACCTCTTATTCTAAAACATGGCTTATTGTTACTAGTTTTGGCGCGGGGATGAGACGAGTAATACTGAGCAAACATAAAACTAGGAAATAGCGATGGCATAATTGGAACAAATAATTATGGTACAATTATTTGATTATTACACTGCGAATCAGTTAAATAATGAATTATATTTTTCAAGCATTGAATGTATGTAAATGTCATTTAATCTGGATATAGGAGAATTGCGAAATTCTTAACGAAAAGTCTATAAACTTACTATGTACATACAGTGGTGTGCGATGAAATAGAGTCACACACTCTTCAAAACTTTTATTCACAGCAAATCAATTGTCCAAGGTGTTTCATGCCAAGAAATTCTGAAATTAATTGACCGGTCCTCTGCTGATTATAATGCCGTCATTTTTAATAAATTTTGTACACTACTGTTCTCCAGGTCAGTGTCAGTATTTTAAAAGCTACATATGTAATGACGTGTGCTATAAAATAGAGTCAAATTTTTTTTTAAATGGTTAATGGTAGTTTGGATTTGGATTTGGATTTGGAAACAAAGGTAATGTTAGCTTCTAAATATGATTAGTGTTATCATAATATTAATAAATTGTCATTATTGACGTTCCAAAATGGGCCGATCTAAGTACTGCAATCATGAGCGCCAAGGAAAGAATAAAAGAGCTGAGAAAAGAATTCAGAAGCTACGTACAAATTACTGACATAATTGGATGCGCAAAGAAAATGGTGGAGACCGGAATAAAATATAAGCCTAATCCAGGAAACAGAGGGAAAACCTGAAAATTACAGAACATTTGGAACCAGAAATATTGTTCTACGTAGAGTTCGACTCTTGTTACCCCTTCCGCCCTTAAAAGGCAATACGATCGGGATGTTGACAGCTCTAATTTAAGAAAAATGGTAACTAAAAACAATTTAAAGGCAAAAAGTGTCCGAAAAGTTCCAATTCTATCCAAACGGAACGTCCAAAAAAAGATGCATTTTGCCAAGCAGCATGTGAAATGGCCCGTAAATAAATTGCGAAATATTTTTAGGACAGCTGAAACAAAAGTGAGCTTGGTTAATTATGATAGGAGTAATCTTCCTGAACGAAGACCTTCCAATAGCGAATTCCGGCCTCAAACACACAATCCAAACAGTTAAACATGGTAGCGGAAACATAATGGTATGGGGTTGTTACTCTTACAGTGGGACATAACTTTTATTCCAAATTGAACAGACAATGGACGCTGAATATTATAGCACTATATTACAAAACATCATGATGCCTTGTGCTGAATGGGGAATGCCGCTTCGATGGGTGCTTCAACATAATATCGACCCCAAACACACATCGAAGCAAGCAAAAGCTTGGTTTAGTGTCACAGTTTTAAGATGGTCTATACAGTCGCCGGGCTTAAATCCTATTCAGAATTTGTGCCGGGACATTAAAGTGTCTATCACAGCAATAAACCAATTTAATAAGGATGAGCTTAGGGCACTGGTACAATCGGCGTGGAAATCATTCCACTGAAAACCTGTTAAAGACTTGTGGATTCAATGTCAAGGCGTTGCTTAGCTGTGATAAAAAAAATAGTTATTTCGCTTTAGGTGTAAAAAAAGTCAGTGGAGAAAGTGCGAGAGTGAGAAAATTGAGACATGCAGAAGGAAGAACGAAGCCCGAAAATTCTACCAAAAAGTCAAAAACTAATCTAATGGGTTCGGTTCAGGGCCTCCTTCTTTAAAGACAAGGATGGAAATCTCATCGCAGATGTGCAGAGTATGTTGGGAATATGGAGAGATCAGACAATCGATCTAAATTTGGACGACGACGCCGATTGGCCCCCTCCTAACCAAGACGAGATCAGAACAGCTATTGCCCGGCGTAAGAACAACAAAGTCGCAGGAGCCGATGGATTACCGGCGGAGCTGTTTAAGGCTGGCGGCGAAGAGCTGATAAGGTGCATGCATCAGCTCATTAGCAAAATTTGGTTAGATGAATGCATGCCCGGCGATTGGAGTCTCAGTGTACTATGTCCCATATTTAAAAAAGGTGGAATAAGCCTTTTACCCATAGCATATAAGGTTCTATTAAGTATAATGTGCGAAAGATTAAAACCAATTATCGCTGACCTGATTGGACCATACAAGTGCGGCTTTAGGCCTGGAAAAATCGACAACTGACCAGATTTTCACGCTACGCCAAATCCGGGAGAAGACCCACGAAAAACAAATCGACACCTATCATCTATTTATCGATTATAAGGCGGCCTTCGATAGTCCGATACGGGAGAAACTCTATGAAGCAATGTCTGAGCTTGGTATTCCTGCAAATCTTATACGCCTTTGCAGGATGACCTTGACGAACACCAAATCCGCAGTGAAAGTTGGTAAGGATCTTACCGAACCATTCGAAACTAAGCGAAGCCTCAGGTAAGGCGACACCCTATCGTGCGATCTCTTTAACATCTTAATGGAGACCATTATGAGAAAAGCTGCAGTCAACATGAATAAAACCATCAGCAGCAAAAGTCACATGCTGCTCGCGTATGCCGATAATATAGATATCATTGGGCGCACAATTAGAGAAGTTACTGCAGTTTTTTCGAGAATTGAGAAGGAGTCAGCAAAAGTGGGCCTGGCGGTAAATTAGGACAAGACAAAATTAATGGTTTCAACGAACATTTCCTCCACGCGATTAGACCAAAGCGTGAACGTTGATAACCGGCATAACTTCGAGGTAGTGGACGAATTTAGTTACCTCGGATCTGCCGTAAACAAAAACAACAACGTCAGCCTTGAGATTAAGCGGAGACTTGTGCTTGCGAATACATGTTATTTTGGGCTAAGCAAGCAGTTTAGAGATAAAGCCCTCTCTCGAGTAACAAAAGTCCAGCTGTACCAGACTCTCATTCAACCTGTCTTGCTTTATGGCGCAGAATCCTGGGTCCTATCGCAAGCAGACGAAACATCTGTAGGAGTCTTCGAGAGAAAAATACTCCGAAAAATTAATGGCCCTATAGTGCACAACGGCGAGTATCGGCGACGCATGAATCATGAGCTGTATGAGCTTTATCCTTACATTGACATACATAGTTAAGCGGATCAAGATAACGCGATTGCGCTGGCTAGGCCATGTCAGTAGAATGGATGAAGACGAACCAGCACGAAGGGTTTTCGAAACCGCACTCGAAGGAAGACGCATTGCTGGAGGGATCAGGTTGACGAATCCCTGCGTACACTTGGCATTGCCAACTGGAGAAATAAAGCAAAAGATCGCACTGGTTGGTGAAATATGTTATCTTCGTTTTGTAAGGTCCCTGACCCCCCAGGGTTGTCCGAGATCGGATAAGTAAGTAAGTAAGTATTTCACAAAGTACTGAGATAATATAAAGGATGCATGAAACATACATTTTATTTGACGCGGGTATTTATTCTAGTTCAGATGTTGAATAGCGATGACTCTATTTTAATTCATAGGCAAAACGGGATATTTTGATTTATACCTAATGATTTAATTTTAACTTACGACGTTAATGTTCTGAAATGTTATATCTAGTTCTTATTGAACAGTAACAAATAAAAACTATGAACAAAATTTAATTTTTCTACATTTGTTTTTGCTTTGAAAATTTTGATTAGTGTTGACTATATTTCAACGCACACAACTGTATAATACATAAATATCAAATTTGGCATAAATATAACGTGACATCAATGCTCTGATCTATATCAAAATATCACCACCGACAAAACCTTCTGTGCTGAGTTGCAAAAATAGTTTTTTTTTTGCACTGTGTCCAACTTCTTGACATATAGGCCTTTGAAGCTTTTGTATATAATCGCTCATATCTCAAGTATTTATAATCCGATTTGGTTCAAATGGGTGTCATTACAAAGGTCCTTCTAAACTCTATAATTCCATGTATAAAAATATTTCATTTTATTACAGCTCATTTACAAAAGCACTTTTTCAACCTTACTTTTTTGGTTAAAGTGTGGTATTTTCAAAACAAAATCCTTTGCGAACTTATTTTCGTGATAGACTCCGATAATAGACTCCAAGCTTTTTTTAAGGTATAATGCTCACCTATAATCTTTGAAATACCGGAGATATTTACGTTCAAAGTTTTGGAGCATATTTTACAACACAGCAGAAATAAAAAAATATTTTAAAAAAATCGCGGGATCGCTACGCAGAGGCCACAAAAATACTATGCCGAAGCCGCGAAGCCGGTGTTGGATCTACCCTAGAGGAGAACATCCCTTAGCTCGGCCGAAGCCCTGCCACGCAGAAATCTTTGTACCACAAAAATGCATGCCGAAGCCGGTGTTGAAGCTACCCCAGAGGAGAAAATCCCTTAGCTCTGCCGAAGCCCGGCCACGCAGAAATCCTTCTTATCTTATTTAGCTTATTTTAGCGTTTTTCCTCTTCAATATAGCTTTTGTTGCTCCTCAAAAGTTGGCAATACTGGTAGGTACAGCTAGATCTGAACTCGTATAGCAAGTTATTGAAGTTTCGACTGGCGAGTCGAGCTTTTTCGTACCTTGGTTAAAATCACTGTTGTTGGTGCTTTTCCCTATTCATAATATCCATTTTCTTATCCTTTATACGTTACCCGAATCATGAAATAGTAGTTCTCTTACATCTCTATCCCAGTAGTTCTCTTACATTTCTTTCCCAGAACTTTCCATATTGACTAATTTACCGGAATTCGATATTATCACCCATAAAACATATCAGCACGTCCGAACACAAAAACGAGTGAAACACAAACTCGGTTCTTTGGTTCCAATTTCCATTCAAATCGAAATAGCAGAATTCAAATATCTTGCTAATACTTATTATGGTGTATCCAATGTGGCACTCAATTTTATTAAAAACAGAGCAGATTTTTGCTGCCTCGGAACTCGATTACTCTATCATAATTCGGAAATTCAATATGGGCCAGTTAATATAGCGTTCTAGTGCCCGTCGCGATCATCAGAAATGCCTTAAATCAGCTAAAAATATCTCAAGTATTTTTGGAAATAACTGGTAACATATGCGCGGCAGAGACGGACGAGTAATAGCCAATTGCGTGGAACATCGTCCGGGCGACGTTGGCGGCTTCTCTGCGATATATTCATCCAGTGCGAATATTCTTAGCGGCATGAGCACTATGAGGCCTTCCGGCGTCTTCTCTGTCACGAGTTGTTCCAGTCTGGACCGGCTGGACGCCATAGTGCTGGACCAGTGCGCGTAGGAATTATTACGAATTGTTCCATTAAAATTAGTCCCGAGTATTTCATGTTCCATAGTAGTATTACCTTCTATAGTTTTTCGAAGTGTATTCTGAATCTGTTGTCATCTAAATTACTAAAAAAAAATTGTTACCGATCGGTATTTTGAAAACGCTGCTGCTGTAAACGAGAGTGTCGTCGAAACCCCGAAAACATCAATTGGGCATTGTTCTCAACAACTTCAAATTTCACGAAGCACTACGCAGCGAATTCAGTCAAAAGACCTCCAAATGCATACAAAATTCAGCTTATGCAGGAGCTCAAACCAGCAGACCATGGAAAGGGCCACCGGCAATTCGTTCAATGTGTAATGGAGCAAAGGGAAGTCAATGCCAAGTTGTCAAAAAAATGATTCATGTTCGATGAAGCCTATTTCCATCTGATTGGCTTCGTGAATAAATCCTCATGCAATCCATGACAAACAAATGCACCCATAACGAGCAACTGTCTGGTGCGGATTTTGGTCAAACGGAGTGATTGGGCTTTACTTTTTTGAAGATGAGGCCGAAATTGCAGTGACTGTGAACCGGCATTCGTTACAGGAACATGATAACGGAGTTCTTGTGGCCTCAACTGGACGGCATGGATCTGGACGACATGTCGTTTCAGCCAGATGGCGCCACCTACCACACCGCGCATGAAACAAACGAGATCCAACGCGTCATAGTTGAGATACAGCCACATCTCTGTGAGAAAGTCATGGAAAATTTCATGAAAAGAGAATCAGGACTTACATGGGTTATCGAGAGGTTTCAAGCAAATTAAAAAAAATATTTTCTACTTTGGGCGAGGCCCTACACATAAGCATTTCACTAGTCGCATGGGCCAAAGAGAAGTCATTTTAGTCATACTCGTCAAAAATAAAAAAACAGCCCAAAAATTACTAAAGAAATCCTATCATCTCTAGGACTGAGAGAGTGCGGAGTTTTTCGAGCTATTGAACTTCTACTATCTCCCATTTGGAAAGAGTCTAGCAGTGAAGTGTGAGCAAGTCCTCCACCTATTACCTACTTACACATTAGCTCCTCAATTGTTGTTTAAGCCAGGTACTCGGTGCATGCGACAATTTCGTAAGAATCTTTAAGCGTGTTTTGGTTACACCGCTTGTTTATATAATCGCTTGTTTTGTATGCAGCATTTAGCGACACGAATCATGTTCGCTAATTTTGTAATTTTTTTACATATTTTTCATATTCAATGCTTTTCCGTATTTTTGAATAATATGGATGACTTACCGCTAAATAACCGCTTCGTTGCAATTTAGCTAGCGAAAATCGCTTGCTTGTAACAAAAACACGACTTTTGTCATTTATCTCTAAACTGAAAATTCTGTGGTGAAGTGTTTCCACCTGTCACTGATTTACGTTGCAAATATTTCATTAATACTTCCTCTTCACACTTTATTTTATATTTAACGCAAATGGTTTTAGTGTTGTTTGTTAAAATTGATTGAAATGTCAAAATTACGGTCCCAAACAATTCTTTTCATTCAAACTAATTCAGACATAACAACCCTGTAATTTATTTATCTTACAAAAGTTTCGCAAATAGCTAAGTGCCAAGCAAATGAATAGTTAGCGAAATGTTCGGTTCACAAAACTTACGTTATTTGAATTCAGTTCTTGCGAAATTTTCGTAAGAAATTTTGCCATTTATCTCTAAACGGAAATTTTGTTGCAGAGAGTTACCACCAAACTCTGATTTACATTGCAAATATTTCATGAATATCTTCTCTTCGTACTACATTTTACATTTGTGTTACTTTTTTCTGTCAAAATTATAAAAAATTCAAAAGTTGATGCCATCTTGAAGGCGCTGCAACTTAACCACAGGCCGGCCCCCTTAACCCTAAACAAGTCAACCCATTCAATCATTTTCTCATACAATTTAATATGCTCAGTTTAATTTATCAATAAATATCAATTATCAATAAATACACACAAGCATTTCAATTACATACCTGAATGAAAGAAAGTAAACACTATTTTGCATTTATATTCTCAAACAACAGTTATTACTTCCTTCTCTCCAAAGTCTTGACCATCTGCTTTGTATTCTTTAACATATCGTTGTTACGCGTTCGCTTTGTGTTTTACATACATAGCTGCACACCGGTATTTTCTGTGTATGTGTTGTATGCGACAATATAAACGAATCAATGTTTGTTTACCGACTTTATCCCGTAGTGAAAATTATTTGTTTTTTTTTTAATTTTCGTTGAATTCACTTATAACGTAAAGAAACATTAATTTAAAGATTATTTGCAAAATTACACGCACTTTGCCCCAATATTGTAGTTAGACTGAAGAAGAATGAAAAAGAGAGTACAAATTAAGATGCCTTGTTAGAGAGTTGAGCGGAGAGTAAAATTGATCACAAGTTTTAGATGATTATGCATTTCTCACCCGGCTTTCGCAAAAGCCTTTCGTGTTGTATGTTTGCGTGGGGAAGACTCAAGAGGGTAGAAAACATGAACGAGATGAGGATTTTTGTTTCTCTTACTCTCTTAATCTAAAACATGACTTATTGTTATTATTTTCCGTCGCGGGGTTTAGACGAGTAATACGGAGCAACCATAAAACTGGGAAACAGTGATGGCATAATTGGTACAAATAATTGTGGTACAATTAATTGATTACAGCACTGCGAATCACTTAAATAATGAATTATGTTTTTCAGGCTTTGATCGTAAATGTCATTTAAACTGGATATAGGAGAATTACGAAATTCATTAGGAAATGTATACAAACCGACTATGTACATACATACAGTATTGCGCAGCACCTGAACAACTTCTGTTGCAATTACTTGAAATGAAACACATTTTGAAAAGATATTAATTTTTCAAAAAAGATACAGTATTTCATTTATCTCATTATTAGCAACATATACATATATTTGCAAAAATAAAAAATTTTAATTCATAACGGTAAAATATGTGACGAAAACAATAAATAAAAATAAATGGTTTCCCATTACATCCCATGAAGGGATTATGGAAAGCTTCTCACAAACCAGTGAGCTGTGCACGTTCTAGTTTTACACTCAATGATTGGGATCTACATTTTTGCACCGGTTCCGAACGGTATTTTTGAGAAGCTTTTTCATGGCTAAGTACTCGATAGTGTCGCCATCACTAAGCGAGTTGACTGCCGTCCAAAGAAATTTAAGGTGGTCAGAGCAGGGATCGAACCCACATTCTCATGCACAAGAGCCGCGGACACTACCATTGCACCACCGACGGCCAGGACGAAAACAATATGTACTCAAATTTTATTATCGCAAAACCTAAACATATTTTCAACATTTTGTATAAAATCAGTAATTATCGAAAATCATGTCATGAATATTGTTCATTGTTTTCATCGGAATTGATTTAAATTCGTCTTTTAGGGTTTTTATAAGATCTTCCCGGTTGCTAAAGCACCTTCGCTCGATACGAGTATGTAATACCTTCATACTTTACGTTTGAGGATTCCCAAAAGATTTTCAATTGGATTCAAGTCTGGTGATTGTGCCCGCCAATTAAGATCTAAGACCTTTTGCATCTTTAAATAGTCTGTGACCAACTTCGAAGTATGTTTCGGATCATTGTCGTGTTGACACGCGAATCGAAGTGACAGGTTCCTTTCTGCATACGGAATCATTACCATCTCTAAGATGTGTTTCACATGACACTGCCCATAATGCCGGCAATAACATGAAGGGGACCAACATCGTTACCAGAGAAATAATTCCAGACCATCATACTTCCTCCGCCATGCTTCACAGTTTTCTTACAGGAGCGTGGATCCAGCCGTTTTCCTTTTTTGCGGCGAACGTGACACGTCCCATCAAAGCCGATTAAATTATATTTGGATTCGTCACTTGACCATTTTGACGCGGTAGTAGGCCATTTAATAAAGTTAGAGTTGCTGCTGGATTTTACTCTTTGGTTGGATGTAAAGCGGAGAGAAATAAATGGGAATGCGTTTTTACGTTCGGTGCAGCCAAGATAAAGCATAATTTAGTATGAATAAATAAAACACTACAGAGTGTGTGTGTTTAGTTTTTGTGTTCTAGGCCGATGTTTTTGACCGCCATTTTTATTTGGTTGATATTTATCAGGTTACATTTAACAATTTATTATTGAGCTTCTAACGCATCAACAAGATGTTGCAGTTATTAACACATTTTATCTATGTATATAATCATTCACTTCTAAAAATTCGAAGAATTTTGCGGGATATTTTTTTTGGTTTAAATACCGAGCAAGTCAGTCCTTCGGCTTATTTTAAAGAATTTTGAGGCTTTGTATACCCTAGGAGATAAATTGAAGTCTGGCCGAACTCGTAGTGTACGTACGGCACAAAATACTAAAGAACATTATTGAAGAAATTGGAGCAATAACACCCATAATATGCGAAAAGGTTATGCAAAATATGGTTAAAAGTGCACACTTTTGCGCAGCGTACAGAGGCGCCCATTTAGCCGATATTATATTCCATACAAAATTCTTATAAACCAAACTTTCATGCAGTAAAATATTATTAAAAAATATTGTACCGTTAAAGATTTATTCGAAAAAAAAACATCGACCGGGAACATAAAAAACACCCTGTAGTGTTTTATTGCCACTAATGGCAGCTAGATTATGTTTTATGTAGTTTGCATCGAACTTAAATAAGCACTCCCTTTTATTTCTCTCCAATTTGTATCCTACCAAAAAGTAAAATACAACAGCAACTCTAACTCGATGATATGGCCTACTTCCTCGTCAAAATGGTTAAGTGACGAATCAAAATCTAATTTAATCGGCTGTGATGGGAAGTGTCATGGGAAAACGGTGTCACGTTGTAAAAAAGTCCGTGAAAGGCTTGGAAAATATATAGTGAATGAAAAAAGTCTTTAATTTTAACAATTTGTGTGTTAATTGGGATCTACACAAATAGTTTTACTCTAACACTTCATTACATTTTGATTTTTTCACTAAATATCCCTTTTTTAATTAGCATAATTTACCCCCAGTTGATGTATTTTGTACTTTCGGCTTGACACACTGGTGCAAAAGTATGAAAACCTCACAACGCAATCCGAATTTATCCAACCACCTATCACCGTTTCTTCTTAGACAGCATCGTTTCTATAAGTTCTCCAAGTACAGGGTGTATGGTGGCAAATTTATATTTTTAAATATGATTATTTCAAAAAATAATAAACGGTTCCGGAGGGAGGGGTGGCGCCGTTGGAATTATCGAGTCAGGATGTCGCAGTGGTCGAGTGAGCATCGCGCGTTCGCCGTGGAGACATTTTTTAAGAGACGATTTTGGAGCGTTTTCGCACTGTAAATCGATGAGGCTCATTTTCAATTAAACGGCCACGTCAACAAGCAAAACTGCCGTTACTGGTCTCCAAGAACCCGCAACCCTCGATTGAAACATCAAAAACCATTGCATTGGCCCAGGGTAAGTGTTTGGTGTGCCTTGTCCACGCATGGGATAATGGGACCAGCGTGTGGAGCAGAACACAAGGTTCCGTTTTGAACAGTGTGTTCAACTCGACGGAAGACATCTGCATGACATACTTTTTAATAAATAAAATCCGCATTTCCATTCTATCGTTCAATGCGCTTCATAAAACTTTGTGTCAATTATTATGTTTTTTATATAAATTTGACAATATAAATCTGCTACCAGGCACTCGTTTTGTTTGTTGGCATTTGAGTGAAGAAACATTTTTACTGTCTACTTTAGTACATCCCTTTTGCACAATCTTTCAAAAAGTAGGTGGCAAAACCAAAAAAATATGCCAAATTGCACAAATTATGCCAACATGGTAACACTGCATGGATACCCCCTTATTAACGTTTGTTTAAAACAAAACGTTGTAGATACAAATAATCTAATACTTGAACTAACGTACCATTATTTGTACCAATTTTGCCATCACTGATTCTGATTCATCATTATTCTCGTATCGTCCCCCCACCAAAATACAATAATAATAACACAAAAAATAATTTGATCACTTACTCTCTGCTCAACTCTCTAACAACGCATCACAATTTGTATTCTCTTTTGATTTCAACTCCTTTGGTGTTGGTTTCTTTATAAACCGTTACATTTTCTTTCTACCTCAGTCTAGTGCGTGTAATTCGGAAAATAATATTTAAATTAATGTTTACTTTCATACTCGTGCGTTTAAAATCAGTTCAATGAAAAATAAAAAAGATTAAATAAATCGGTAGTAAAATGTCATAACGAAATAATTACGAAAATTTCGGGTAACTTCGGTAAAATATAGTTCGACTGTTATTTGTTTATAATGTCGACCGGGTCATTCCGCAACTGTGTGTGTTATTGAGAGAAGTGTGAAAAGGAGATGTAAAGGAAATAAAGATGTTGTTTCCAATGACAGAGAATAGTAGCCACTGCTATTGAAGAACAGTAGAATTGAATTTTTTTTAGTTCTCGGTGTCGTGCAAATTGTAGAATTTATGTATGGGGATGTATTTAGTACCTGTGCAGTAGTAAAAGTGAAAATATAAAATTTCGTAAGAAACATGGTGGAAAATATGAAATTTCTAGAGTTAACGAAGTCGGTAGTAAAGATAAATTATAAATTCATAAGCCGAGAGTCACAGTACTTACAAGACACCAGTGTTAAATGTGAACTTGGATCATAATGAGTGGCACATTAGACTTTTTCCCGTTAAGCAGCAATTTAAGAGTTGATGGGCGTAAGTATATTTTTAATTTTATTATGAATTCTTATATTGAAGTATTTATTATTTAATCACTTTGTGGGGTACAACATAGCATATGTGTCACGGTGGTTAAGTCAGGGGTTATCCAGCAATGTTGCCAGAAGCTCCAAAATAAAAAGGCCGAAATGTTAAAATAAGAGCAAAAATAAAAAAAAAAAAACAGCTAAATAAAAAAATACACAAATACTTATGTATATATAAAATTTCAAACACAGTGGTAATAAATTTTTGGTCAGACTAAAGTGAGCAAAAAATAAAGGGCTTAAATTTTTTCAAAGATTGAATGTTCGGCTTCTAAACCCATATGCTTCGTGTGAAAAATTAATTATACTACATAAGTATAATACATAAATATCAAATTTGGCATAAATATAGCGTGACATCAATGCTCTGATCGATACCAAAATATCACCACCGACAATACCTTCTGCGCTGAGTTGAAAAAATTATTTTATTTGCACTGGGTCCAACTTCTTGAGATATAGATAGGCCTTTGAAACTTGAGTATATAATCGCTCATATCTCAAGTATTTATAATCCGATTTGGTTCAAATAGGTGTCATTACAAAGGTCCTTCTAAATTCTATAATTCCATGTATAAAAATATTTCATTTTATTAACCCATTGGCGGCTCATTTACAAAAGCGCTTTTTTAACCTCACTTTTTTGGTTAAAATGTGGTATTTTCACAAAAAAATCGTTACCGAATTTGTTTTACTTGATTGACTACGATAATAGACTCCAAGCTTTTTTAAAGTATAATGCTCGCCTATAGTCTTTGAAATACCGGAGATATTTACGCTCAAGGTTTGGGAAAACATTTTTCAACACACCAGAAATAAAAAAAATATTTTAAAAAAAATCGCGCGATCGCTACGCAGAAGCCACAAGAATACTGTGCCAAAACCGGTGTTGGACCTACCCTAGAGGAGAAAATCCCTTAGCCAGGCGCAGAAATCTTTATACCACAAAAATATAAGCCGAAGTCCCGAAGCCGGTGTTGAAGCTAACCCAGAGGAAAAAACCCTTAGCTCGGCCACACAGAAAGCTTTAGAACCCAAAAATACCTTACCGAAGCTGCGAACGCGGTTTTGGACCTACCGCAGAGGAGAAAATCCCGGCATAAGACCGGCAACTCAGAAATCTTTATAAGAAAAAAGAGTGAGGCTAAAAAATCTTTCTTTTAATTCGCTGCCAATGGGTGATGATGTATGTATAGAGTTTAGAAAGACTTTTCCAGTCAAATCCATTTCAACAGGATCGGGTAATAAATGGCTGACTTCTTCGTGATTATACATTCAAGCTTTGGATGTCTATACTTCGGAAAATATGCACCAGCGCGGTGCATATATTTTTATCACCGTTTAATGCCCTATCACGCCAAAAAAAAAGGCCATTGGTGCCACACAAAATTTTTTCCCCAAATTGTGGGCCTCTTTTTTCACTTTCACTCATTGTAGTCTAGTAATATAGCATGGGTTTCCATTCAAAGTTAAATCCATCGTATATCTCGTAAAGCTTCAAATGTCAAAAATTTATATAGAAATTTGAAGCTTCAATTTCAATTTATGAGTAATACGAGGTGTACGAAGTTTTAAGAGTTGGAATAAAAACTCATAGTGCCATATTTTGAATATTTTCCAGTATTTCCCAGAGATAATTATGATTCATGTATTTAACAAATATAAAACAAATAAATTGCAAAAGTTTTCAACGTTTTCAAATGAAAATGGTGGGATAGTGCAAAAACAAGAAATGTGGTTTCAATCGATATACATATCTGTGCGACCTTAGATTTAGGATCACAACCAAACCAAAAAAATATGAAGGCTCGATGAAACTGACATAAAACATAATTTAGCTGTCATTAGTATCAATAAAACATTACTTAAACTTAGTTTTTTGCATGGATAGCTTCTGGTTGCGTATCACTCTGTCGTTTATCTACTCTGTTACTATCAATTTCCTACTTCATAGTCAATCAGCTATGCCATGGACGCCCTCTGATTGTGTATATTTAATATTATTGTTTTTTGTTTGTGTCAAAGTTCGAGGTTTATGTGTTAACAGTAGAGTTGTGTCGAACTCGTTCACTAGTTCTCGAACTCGTTCATTTAAGGTGCCCGGACATAACAATCACGAACATCCTCGCCGTACCGAACATGTGTATTATGTTCGTGAGGATGATGTCTGGTCACCCTAAATGAACTAAATAGTTCATGCATTGAGTAATATACTAAGAGTTTGCAACAGCTGTTTTTCTTGGACCGGAAACCAAGGAAAGTCACTGGAAAAGTTGGAGCACAGAGTTACACAAACTTGGCAACCCACACAGAATGAGAAAAATCTTTATTTTAATAAATTTGTGTTTCAATTGTAATCTCTATAAACAGATTTACTCTAACACTTCATAGCATTTTGCTTTATTTCGCTTGTTATCCATTTTTTCCCCGATTTAATTATCACAAAAATACTCTCAGTTGATGAGCTTTGTACTTTTGGTTCAATGCACAAAGACAAATGTGAGAAAAACGCATTGATCAACCCTGCATACTTCCAGTCATCTATCGCTATTTCTCTTTGTTACTTTATTCGGCATGTTTCGCCAACTCTAAGATTGATCAGCTGTGGCATAGAACCCCCTGAGTTCATGAACTACCCAACTCTAGTTAACAACTGTTCTTTATACAACACCAGATTGTACTTGTTTTATGTAGGCATTGCTTCGATTTTATATATTAAAGTTCCATACACGGACATTTTCTTCCTAATTATTATGAAATCCGGAAAAAATTTACTTCACGGACATGGCTCCAATCTTTTTAGTTTTTTTGGGGTGTTGGGAATAAGGATAAGATGAAAAATTGCGGAGCCAAGTCGATATTTTCAGACTTATATACCTCCAAAGATCGGAAATAGTATACACCACCGCTCGCTTGTATATCGCCCCCTCTTGAGTATGTTTTATCAATTTTTTTTTTAGAAAATAGTTCGCTTACTTATAAAAACTGTAACATAAGTTCGTTTTAATCAGGGTGCGCAAAAATTCGCTCGCAAACGATTTAAAATACGATCTTCTCGTATAAGCTCATTTTGCGATTGTATTTTAACGCGATAAATACTTCATCGAACGAGCGTTCGCCACAACTTTTCATTGGTATTTGTTTTTGAGAGATTGCATGCAATGAGTTTACGTATACACATTAAAAATGAGAGAACATACAACAGCGATCGTTCGTAGCACTGGCGAGAGAAATCATTCCAGGCAATCTCTCACCAACGAAAACGAGTGTTTGTGAATGCTCGCAAACGCTCTTTTTGTTTTGTAACTTTTTTTCTATGCTTGAGCGTGGGTGCAGTAAATAATTGTGTTTAGTTTATCGTAATACGAGTGAAGAGGATAACACGCGGCCGGTTTTTTAATTATTTTGTGTGTTTGCTAGGCTGATATAAAAATGGGCAAAGTGTGATGGAAAAAACGATACGTAATAATCATTTTACAAACACTTCTAACGCTTTCCTTTTTCATGCAGAGTTAAATATATCGAATAAACAAACAACAAAAAAAATCTTCAATTTTATAAACAGGATCATAAAACTTTGCCAAATAAAAGCGAAAAAATATTGCAAACAAGATCATAAACAAAGCCGTAAACAAATTTATAAAATCTTCACACACCCATGCACCAACAGAGCATATACATACATAAGTATGTGTTTATTGGCAAAATAGCAGAAACTGTATTTTTTTGTAATCAACAGCCTAACTACCCTTGCTTGTACGAATTTCTGAATGAGTTTTACAATGAACGCTCTCAAACAACGAACGATCGCGGAAGATTGAATCAATGACGCTTGCAGCGAAGATTTCTCGTTCGTGCATTTTACGAACATTGCTATTGTTCGTGGAAGATTGTAAATACTTTTAATCTCATCCTAACTTTATCGCTCGTGAGAAATTGCAAGCAGTTGATTTCTCGCCGCGAGTAGTTGTGAGAAAGAGCGTATTTTAATCGTTCTCTGCACCCTGGTTTTAATTGTATTATCGTGACTCAAAAAAAAAAGTAAAACAAAATAAAATTCAATAGCTCATGTTATTTTTTTGGTGCAGCGAAAATCGCCCAAAAAAATTTATGAAAAATTGCCCCAAGAAAAACCATTCAAATGTGTACGAAATTTCATATGAAAAATCGGCCAGAAAAAGTGGGTCTTATTTCATAAATTGTGGGCAATATTTCATTTTCATCCTTTGGAAATCGTTTGCGAAAAATTGCCCATTTGTATTTTTTTTTATAAAATTAAATATGAAAACAAACCCATTGTGGGCCATATTTCATAATTGTACATACGAAAAATAGCCCAAAAATAATCGGGAATAATTCCGAAATTTGTGGGCGATTTTTCGTTTTCTTATTTTAAGTAAAACTGATATTGCAATTGAAGCGAGACTACACGAAACCGTTACTTATCTAAACGCTCTTAGCAACCACATACATTTTGTGTTTATTGCATTTTTTATCGAAATTTTTTAAAATTTTTTTTCTTTGCTACAACGCAATATGAATTGACTTTCCGTCAACGGCACTTGCTAAAACAAAATATAAAAAATTATTTTAAAAAAATCGCGCGATTTTGTAGAAATAATTTTTCGCCTGCTGCTCTTGCACCAATCAATTAGGAAGCAATTATTTCTCCAAAATTGAGCGATGTTTTGACTGCAGTGCTTACTTAAACACAATATAAAATTCTCTTAAAGAAGAATAGCATGATTTTTTAAAAGTGACTACTCTAGCGGCGGCCGCTAAAACAAAACATGAAAAATTATTTCAAAAACGTCGCGCGATTTTGTAGAAATAAGTGTTTCGCCTGCAGCGCTTGCTTCAATATACAGTGCTGTCTGGGTAGAGTGAACCCCCGATGCAATGAACACCCCGTTGGAGTGAACACCAGAATGATTACATTGACTACTCTGTAGAGTGAACAGTCATGAACCTCGATTGAGTGAACATACTTTATAGCATAAGGATATCGAATGGGCAGAGGCTAATACAACAAATTTCGCGAATATACAAGCACTACATTGCCTTCGCGATCAAGCAGTCCAAATATCGGTACGGAACCCAAAAAAAACAAACAAATATTACCAATTTTTTCCAGGCTGAAATTTTAACTTCAATATTACATACAAATAAATAAAATGTATAACCTATAAATGGATTTAAAGTGCATTTTTAAATAAAAAAAATTGAACCTTGATTTAGTGAACAACCTGGGTATTATGAAATCGCCCTGCAAAAATTAGTTCACTCTACCCAGACAGCACTGTACTAAAAAACAATTATTTCTCCAAATGACTGCACCGCTTATTTAAATACAATATAAAATGGCTATACATGGCTGTGATTTAATCTTTTTCAAATATTGAAGTTTTGGACTCCTACATGTATTTCTTATTTCATTCTCACTATGATTTTGAGCTATTTTTCATATGAAAATTTACCTAATTAATTTGGGCCATTTTTTTTATGAAAAATTGCCCAATATTTTTGGGCGATTTTTCATATTTCTTTTGAGTCATTTTGCATTTATTTTTGGCGTAAATTTCATATGTAATTTTGGGATATTTTCCATATTTTGACCCAATTTAAATAAATTGGGCAATTTAAAAAAATTAATTTTTTTGGCTCACTTGAATATCCTCCCATATTTATTTCGGTTTATATACGGAGTTATTGCTATAAAAATTCATGTTGCCTGCTTATGTCTAAAACAAAAAAATAATTATTATTTACTTTGAGAAGTTCTTCCTCCATTATATAGAATGCACTCATATATTTTGGTAGGTAGGGAATCATATTGATCATTAATTAGGTCCTGAGAAATGCATTACCAGACGTGTTTAATCGCATCAATGACTTCGTTTTATTAGAATATTGCTTCCCCTGTTCGTTCACCTTTCGAACAATCCATCCCCGGACATTTTCGATAATGTTGAGGTTAGGCGAGTACGGCGGCCAGTTCAGCTCCTTACCAACTTCACGTTCAATCCATAATTTAACGGCTCTGACGATGTGGATAGGGTCGTTATCTTGCTGAAATTTTTCCACTCCAAGACTCAAAAAATTTCATTCAACCTTTCCCAGTACGTCTTTGTACGACATCCCATTGATTCTTGGCGACACAAACGGCAGCTCTATGGTGCAATAATACGAAATGGATCCCGATACCATAACACCACCTGCCCGGCTATGTAAATGCCTCAATAGGTGTTATTTTTTTCGTAGGTCATGAAAGTTATAAGTATAGTCAAATCACTCGATACCACTCTCTACAATATCTTGAGTACAATGACCTTCTTAATGATCGACAGTATGGCTTCCGTAGAATGAGATCTACCGTAGACCTGATGGCGATCCTTACGGACCAGTGGAGTCGATCCATCCACCGGCTTGGTGAGAGTAAGTTAGTGGCCGTTGATATTTACAATGTCTTTGACAGCGTATGGCACGATGCACTGTTGTGAAATCTCGCTGCTGCTGTTGTTGGTGATAACTTCACTCGATTTATATCGAGTTTTCGCAAAGATCACACCATACAAGTTGTTGTTGATGGTGTTTCATCCGACGAGCATAAACTGACTGCAGGTGTACCACAGGGCTCTGTTCTTTCTCCTGTTATTTTTCTTATTTTCATTGACAATCTCCTAGGTCAGACTGTGAATCCAATCTACTCTTTTTCGGATGACAGTAATCTCTGTCATTCGTATTCATTCGACCGTACGCCAAGTCTGCAAGATACTGATGTCAAACGCCGGACTATGAATGAAACACTATACCGCGATCTGGTGTCCATTGCTAAATGGGGTCGAATAAATAGAGTAGATTTTAATGCGGGTAAGACCCAGTGTTGCTTGTTGTCGCATAAGCGGATTCCTGAACCAGATGTGTTGTTATTGCCTACGGATGGTGTGGATATTGATGAAACAGACGCTCTTAATGTTGAAAATACATGGCCATGAACATACAATTTGATGTCCGTTGCGCAAAACATGAATTTTAAATGTCGAAGGATGTATTCAAGTGTCTAGGCTTTTTACAGCAGCGCAAGAAATATATCACTCCGTCTGATCTTCTCAATATCTACACCATCTACATCAGGCCAAAGATGGAATTTCCATATATGGGCAGGTGCTCCTAGGACATCTTTTGGGATGCTCGACCGTGCACAAGAGATAGCGACGGTGTTGATAGGGGACAGTAGGGTATCCAACTCTATTGGCTCCCTTGAGCATCGTAGAAATGTGCATTGCCTGTCGCTATTCTATCGATACTTACACGGCATGTGTTCCTCGGACATCCGTCAACTTGTTCCAGACGTGAGGATAAGCCGAAGTGCGCGGTTTTCCAGGAAATCTCATCCGATTTTTATCGTGTGGCCGGTTGACCGCACTACACACTATAGAGAAAATTCGTTCTTCAGTCGTACAGTCCGCATGTGGAATCAACTTCCGGCTAGTGTATTTCCCACCAATTCTGACATACAAAATTTCAAGGCAAATGTCAAATGTCCCTCTTTCTACCCTCCAGTACCAAAATTTTTCTTCGCTAACACAATGCACGGCATTTATATGGGGCATCCCCTGAGTGTTGATTTAAAAAAAGGAAAACGCTAAACACAATGAGAATTCTTTAGTAAACATCTATAGGATTACAAGTATAAGCCATAATCTAATATAAAAAATATTTACCACGAAACTAATGTCATGCCCAACACCAAATATCAAAAACATTAAAAATTGATCTTCCTAAAATTATGTCAGTGTTCAGGTCCATAGGTAGCAAACCGTTCAAAATTCAAGGAAACAATCAACTACAAAAATTTACCTAAGATCTCAATAAACAAATTTCTACAACATATAAACTTCCTAGAGATGATTCTTAACACTGTTTAGGTAGCACGCAAAAGTGAAAAATTTGCCGAAAATTTTTTAATTTCATTTTTTTTTACCTTGCAAGATATGAGCCTGAGAAAATGATCACATTTTTACGAAAATGATACCGAGGCCCCAAATCTTTGGCGGCCCATAAAAAAAAAGTGGATGACTTTGGGAAAAATTGGGAGACACGGGTCTTTTTTTTTAGTCTTTTATCACGTAGTGGTGTCCGTATATGGTTATTTTTTTTCGTGTTGCACTGTGGTATCGAAACAATACTCAACTTTGGGCCCCTTGCCTGATCAACAACGTGCATGGAACCTTTAAAACAGTTAATTTTCGACCTCAGTAGGTAATTGCCGCTGTTTAAGTCGCCCATTTTATGTGGATTACTGCTTAAATTTTTGGAATTTTGTCCGGTCGTTTTTTAAATCTGTCCCAGTGTGCAATGTGAACATCCAAGGCATAGGGGAAGTGCGTTGGCTTAATAGTGGCAAATCCAGTTACCATCTGATCACTGCTTTATTTACTCCGGCAATGATACGCAACGTAAACACCGAGTCGGCCTTCTTCTTTCTCCTAGGGCTAGAAATGCTCTAATATCATACAAGGCTATATCTGATCGCACCGTCATTACGAATTTTGATTCAAAATTCCGAATAATTTCTGTGGTACAGGCGCATGCCCTCATGAGTCTCATGAGGATGGTGTTAAGAACGAGTTCTATAGCCATCTGAATTTCGCTGTAAGCTCCTTGTCAGTGAGTGTCATTAAAATATTTCTGGGAGATTTCAATGATAAAGTCGGTAACGATATCAAAAACCTATAGGAAGTGACGGAAAGACATGTCGTTGGAACAATGGTGACAGGGTAATAGATTCCATCAACTTTAATGGGCGGAGCAAAACTCTCCCACAGAAATATTCACAAGTATACATAGGAATTTCCTTATGGTCCAACCTTCATATAAATTGACAAAATGTTTCTAGACATGGTACTAATGTTGATAGCGACTACCAACTTTAGTGTACACCTTCCATCTCAGTCCAGCGGCTGTCAGCAGTATTAGAGGCAAAATCGTAAAATACAATAGAGACCGTCTGCAAGAACCATCCATATCAATAATGTAGGCTCATACTCTACACTCCAATTTGGCACAAGACAATCAAAATTCGTGGTCAGGCATTGGTCGAACGTTTAAAGGAAGAGCCCAGGAGGTCCTTGGCGAAAAAAGAAAGGCTGAAACCTGGACAGACATTCGTAATCATGAACGGCTGCACAGTATTCGTATACGATCGAAGACACCAACGTTAACGAATCAGTTAAAATCAGACTATCTGCAATCAGCACATACAGTGGGTTACATGGTCCGTTCAGATAACGATAATTACCTGAACAAGATAGCGGAAGAAACCGGAAAAGTTGTGAATATAGGTAAGTAACCGTACTGTGCAGTCTTCAAGTTGAGCGGCAACAACACCAGGAGTCTGCATCCATAGAAGCTAATGATGGCAAGGAAATATCCTGACCAGATCAGCAAGTGAAGCGATGTCGTGAATTTTTGGCACACTCTAGACCGCCGGATGATGAACATCAGTATTCCCCGTCATCAGCATACTGACGTGCCAACCCGAGAAAGGATATTTCAACGGAACTCCCGTCGCAAGAAGAGATCGATTTGGCACTGGGTAAAATGGAGGATCACTAATCTTGTGGTCCTGATAATATTCCAGCGCAACTTTTGAAATATGGTGCATCAGCGTTGGCAGATGAAAGATATACGGAGCGGAAAGAGGGAGTGTTTATTACTATCCCGGAAATGGGGATCTAACGCTATTGAGGAACTGGACAGGTATTACATTGATCAATGCAATACGCAAAGTTATGGCTATCCTTGTACTCGCCAATCTCGCAAGTTTCAGGGCTGGTCGTTCGTGTGCCGAGTGTATCTGTATCGACTTTGCATAGACTTCGAACAAGCGTTTGATTGTGTGCACCCTAAGTCAAAGTTTACCAAAAAGGGAATACCGGACAAGATAGTGTCTATGATCCATGAACTGTACAGAGATGCAGCGTATAAAGCTCGTTTTAGTGGATAGAAAAGCCAACCTTTCACCATATCTGCGGTAGATATACAATGATGTGTCCTGTACCCCACATTATTTCTTCTACTAATGGACGAGGTATTGGAGGCAACTAATACAGACGCACCATTCGGCATTCAGTGGAGTATGTGTGAACATCAACATGATATCGACTACGCAGATAATATAGGTCTTGTGGCCCACAAATTGATGACATCGAGGCCAAGTTAAACAGACTGTCCGAAAATGTGAAAAAGTAGGATTGAGAATTAGTATAAAGACGACAAAGCTAATTCGTATTCGAACAGAATGGAATACTTCACTAAAGGGTCAATGGAAGACATATATTTAGTCTACAATTTAGGATTCAATATTACTGTAAAACGATAGTTTTCGTTTTATCGATCGACAAATAAAAAACAACCATTAACCAACTTTACAATTGAAATTTATTGGTTTCATGTGTCGACTATCAATACTAGTTTTATACAGGAAGAAATCACTGCATACAAAAAACAGTGTTTCCAAAAAATGTTGTAAGTCGCCAACTGGTGCTTTTAGCCGCCTAATTCAAAGCGCGACGTATACCAACACCATAAGTGTTGCCAAGAACATAAATAAATTTTCACATATTACAACTTTGATTACAAATACGGCAGTAATTATTCACTCCGCTGCAACATCGCCCCCTTTGCAAGAATGTCCTCAGTATTGCAAGTATCGATGGGAAGCACTGCTAATTTGTGAATTGGACGTCTATATCTTCCTTCTGCGGTCTTGACATCTGCGACGCGAACTTTGTTGTCTTCTCCTACCACCACTGACTCTATTCTGCCTGTTAACCATTTCTGTGGAGGGAGGTTGTCTTCGTGAATTACCACGACGTCTCCGACTTTGATGTTGGCTGTAGCTTGAGTCCATTTCACGCGGCTCTGCAGCTCTCTCAAGTAATCCCGACGCCACACATCCCAAAAGTGTTCCTTGAGCGATGACAGTATTCGATACCGCTTCAAGGAACCGCCCTTGCTGTTGAATCCGTCTACCTCTGGCAGCGCTTTGAGCGAGCACCCTATTAATAAGTGCCCTGGGGTTAGGGCTACTCCGTCGTTGGGGTCTTCTGTCATCACGACGATTGGCCGGGAGTTCAATACGGCCTCGACGTCTACGAGAACGGTTGTCAATTCTTCGAAAGTGAGACCGGCGTTGCCTATAGTGCGTAGCATTAGGTGTTTCGCCGACTTCACCGCGGCGTCCCATAGACCTCCGAAGTGTGGTGCTTGTGGTGGGATGAACTTGAACTCTACTCCCTTCTCTGCACTGACTCGTTGGACTTGTGATTGCCCCTTCTCGCTCCATAATCTCGCGGTTCCGACGAAATTTGTCGCGTTGTCGCACCATATCGTCCTTGGAAGTCCTCTTCTGCCAACAAACCTGTTCAAAGCAGATAAAAATGTGTCAGTTTGCAAATCGGATAATGCTTTTAAATGAACAGCCTTAGATGAAAAGCACACAAACACAGCAGCCACACAACAAATAGCATCAACAGAATGAATATCAGCAAACCAGCAATTATCCAGAGAGATTTCCATCAACCTACCAACCAACAGCAGCACACACCAATGGCAGCAGCAAATAGTTCACCACGATTCCTTTTTCCAATTAGCGCCAAAATGTAAAACGATAGTTTTCGTTTTATCGATCGACAAATAAAAAACAACCATTAACCAATTTTACAATTCAAATTTATTGGTTTCATGTGTCGACTATCAATACTAGTTTTATACAGGAACAAATCACTGCATACAAAAAACAGTGTTGCCAAAAAATGTTGTAAGTCGCCAACTGGTGCTTTTAGCCGCCTAATTCAAAGCGCGACGTATACCAACACCATAAGTGTTGCCAAGAACATAAATAAATTTTCGCATATTACAACTTTGATTACAAATACGGCAGTAATTATTCACTCCGCCGCAACAATTACCAAGGATGGTGGCTCCGCGGCGGATAGAGGTGATCGTATAAATAAGGCTCGTGTTACAATTCTAAACCTGCACAACATCTGTCGCAATAAGAGAATATCAGAAAATTCGAAATTGCGAATATTCAATTGCAGAGTGAAGTCTGTACTGTTGTAGGGTTGTACTACTTGGTGCTTGACGAAGCTGACAATCAAGAACCTCCAAACGTTTGGCAATCGTTGCCTAAGACAAATTGTCCATAACTACTGGCCCAAGACAATTTCTAATGAAGTCCTATTGATTTGGATATACGTAGAGGAAATGGACTTCGATCGGCCAAATACAACAGATATTGCTAGAGCGTCACTTGAATGGAACCCGCAGGGGTGTGGAAGATCAGTAAGACCACAGAATACATGGAAGCGGTGTCTGGAGAAGGAATACAAATTAAATGGAACCAAATTAAATCACCTGCCAGAGAGAGAAAATTCTTTATAAACAGTTTCGAATTTTTTCCACAAATATTCGAAAAAAGTATCAGTTGTTTGAAATAGTTGGGTGAAATAGTTATATTATCGGTACATATTATCGGCGGTTTTGTTATTCGGCCCCCTCGAAGTTCGAGGCCATATTAGTCGCTGAAAACGGCTGCGACAGTGAGCTTGTACCTCTGATCGGCTTGTACATCTGATCTCTTCAAAACTCGCACTCCGTCTGATTTACCCGCCAGTTGACACTGTTCTGATGATACATACACTATTGCAACTCTTGCTTCTGAGAGTGTTAACTGTCTCAGAGATAACTTTCGTGTTAGCTAGGTTTCTGCGCTTGCTAATGAAGGTAGTGGTGCTCCTTGCTCTACTGGCAATAATGTTTCTGTCCCCCTTACGCAGACAAATAATGTTGTGAATCTTTCGGATGTAAATCGTAACCCATCACACAATTCAGATTGGACGCGAGTAACATCCCGTAAAAATCGGCAAAGACCTATCATTATTGGGGAGAATGATAATGTTGAACTTGAAGTTATTGTGAAGAAGAAGTGGATACATTTGTCCTCCTTTAAATCAAATATTACGGAGGATCAAATCATGGCCTATGTTGTAAGGCTCATATGGCTTGCTTTAAATTAGTAAAGAAGGACGTTAATGTTGTTGATTTAAAAAGTGTTAATTTTAAGCTGGGTATTGCACCGGATTTTTGCAGGGAACTGTTTAAACCCTCTCTTTGGCCTACTAACGTTAATGTTCGTCCATTTCGAAATTTTCCCAACGCTCGTCCTGCAAGAACTCAATCCTGGTTGATAATGACTCATATAAGCTCAAAATTTATTATCAAAATATGGCTGGCATCAGAACTAAGCATAGATCTATTTTTTTGGAGACATCGCAATGTGATTACGAAATCATTGTTTTTGTTGAAACCTGGCTTAATGTTGATTTGCATGATGGAGAGTTTTTTGATACTAAAAAGTACGCCGTCTTCCGACAGGACAGGGATTCTGTGAAAACTTGCTGTTCCCGTGGAGGAGGTGTTTTGGTTGCTGTAAATAAGTCTTTGAAGTCTACGTCTTTGGTGTTGCCTAATAGTGACACGTTGCTTGATCAAATTTGAGTACGCTTGGAAGGATTGAATAGATTGTTTGTTATGGTGTCCTACATATCGCCAAATAGCAGTCAAAGCTTATATGTTTCGCATATGCATAATATCTCTGAAATGGCTCCTGATAACGAAAAAGATGGTTATTTGGTTCTGGGTGACTTCAATTTATGTAATATAGTTTGGCCTTTACTCCCTAATCGTAATACCTTGTATCCCGGCAATGTTAATTTAACGCATGAAATCAATTGTATTGATACAATTTTTGGTTTGTCTTTAGTCCAAATTAATTAATTTTTTAATTGTCTTGGTCGATTATTAGATCTTGTATTTATCTCCAATAATATTAAATTTTCTATTGAAAAATGTGATAAGCCCTTCAGTACTCCAGACATGCATCACGTGCCATTAAATGTAAATATTGATTTTTATACGTTTCCCTGCTCTAATATTGATTATTTACGTTACGATTATAGTAGATGTAATTTCGAGGTTTTAAATCAGCATATTTTGAGTATTGTTTGGTTGGATGTTTTTAAAAACAAAACCATCGATGATTGTTATTATGAATTTGTTTGTAAGATTAATGAAATACTTCATTCTGTGGTGCCTACGGTTAAGTCAGAATGTTATAAATTGCCTTGGTATACCCCGGGCTTAAAAAAACTTAACAATTTGAGAAATAAGTTTCACAACATCTACAAATCCACAAATTGTGCTGAAAGTAAGAGGATGTTTGAGCATTATTCTAGGGAATTTGATTTTTCTAAATAAATTTCTGTACAGCAATTACATTGTGCAATTTGAAAATAAAATAGTTACTAATCCACAGTCTTTTTGGCAGTTCATAAAAGCTAAACATAGAAGCAGTGATTTTCCGTCATCAATGTTCTGGGATGATAAATTTGCAAATTCTCCAGTTGTACAAACAAACTTATTTGCCGATTTCTTCAAATCCAACTTTGAATTTGGGGTACCAAGTATTGCTTCAAGTTTTTTGGATGGTGTTAACTCAATCACAGATTTATCTTTCTTTCAGTTTGATGAATCTGATATACTCGCTGCCTTATCTGATCTCAAGGATTCTCCTAAACCTGATATAGATGGGCTTCCTTCATTGTTTCTTAGGAAATGTAGTTTATCTATTTGCGGTCCGTTAAAATTGATTTTTAATAATTCCCTTAAAACTGGCACGTTCTTAAACCATGGAAAGTTTCCACTATAATGCCTATTCATAAATCAGGATCAAAAAATTACATTAGCAATTATAGACCGATATCTAAATAATCTAACGTATCAAAACTCTTGGAACATTTAGTTTATGAAAAAATTTATCATTCTATTTCCCAGTTTTTATCTGAATCGCAGCACGGTTTCATAAAACATCGTTCAACAATTGCTATTAGTCTTTACGAATTCCTGTATCAAGTCTTTTGAGTCAGGATTTCAAGTTGATACACTCTATTTTGACTTTTGCAAAGCCTTTGATAAGGTATCGCACAGTTTATAAAATAAATAAATGGTTTCCCATTACATTCCATGAAGGGATAGGGGAGAGCTTCTCACAATCACTGAGCTGTGCGCTTTCCAGTTTTCACTCACTGAATGGGACCTACAGTTTTACACCGATTCCGAACGGTATTTTGAGAAGCTTTCACTAGGCGAGGTGACTGCCGCCGTAAGATATTTTTTTAAGGTGGTCAGAGCAGTGTTCGAACCCAGGATCTCATGTACAAGAGGCGCGCACACTACCCATTATACCACCGACGGCCACTTATCGCACAGTTTACTTTTAATGAAATTGGCTAAAATTGGATTTCATTCGTGTCGTTTACAGTGGTTTGAATCGTATTTAAGTAATAGAGTGTGTCATGTGTGTGTTGATAATGTAATAGGTACACAGCAACCTCTGGTATACCGCAAGGTAGTATTTTAGGACCTCTTCTCTTTATGTATATTATTTGTTAATGATATTGAATCATGTTTCAAACATTCTAAATTTCTCATGTATGCTGACGATTTAAAACTTTTTACTGAAATTTCTTGTATTCAAGACTCTATTTTACTTCAGGAAGACATCAATCGATTAGTCATTTGGAGTGAATGTAATCATTTAAAACTAAATACTGCTCAATGCTTCCATTCTTCCTTTTGCAAAAATTAACTCCATCTATTTCATTGGGTCTTATTTAATACCTAAAGTTAGTAAAATGTTAGAGGTGGGCATTGTTTTTGATCCAAAACTGGTATTTAACTTACATGTGGATTATATAATGCCTAAAGCGTACTTCCCCTTGCTTTTGTGAAAAGAAATAGTAAAGATTTTCGGAACCCTTACACACGAAAATTACTATACACCGCTTTTGTTAGATCTAAATTAGATTATGGTGCCATTATTTGAAATCCCTACCATAATGTACGCATTAATCGTATAGAGTCACTGCAAAAGAAATTTATTAAATTCGCATTGTTTGAAGTAAATTTCCATAGTCTAATTCCATCTTATGAAGCTAGATGCAGACTAATTCACTTGGAAACCCCATCTAGTCGCAGATCCAAGTGTTCTGCATTGTTTTTATACAAACTAATTTGTGGATTTGTAGATTGTCCTCCGCTTCTTAGCTGCATAAATATTAATACTCCCTTACGGTGTCTTAGAAATAATGAATTTTTTAATATCTGTTCATAGAAATAATTACTCTTCTTTTGAGCCTATATTGAGGTGTCTAGTCTGTAAGGATTGTAATCCATAGACATTAATAAGTCCTACGACAGTTAAATCCTATTTTAAATTACTTTTTTCCTTGTAGTTGATGTGTTAACATCTATAGACACGGGCAGGGCAAACTATCAAAGTGAACACATGCAAACAACACACAGCGTTAGCATCACATACGTAGTTGTTGCATAAAAATAGTCTCTGCCTGAAAATATCTATGATGGTATTGATGTAGCGGCAGCGAACAAACAAGCAGGTCATCGTCGCCAAAGAGTGTTGAATAGTATAGAAAACTCATGGAACGAATTGTGTAACTCAAAGGCACTGGCGACATCTTGCGAATGATTCAAAACGTATTACTCTCTTTTTGTCATAACTTGGTCCAATCATAATTTTGATGTGAAACATTGATGCCTTTTGAAACATTTACGTTTTTCGTATTGTTTTATGTAATAACATTGTCGAAATGGTGGTTTTTATATTAAAATATTCTATAAAGAGAATAAGTCTCGTTTATGCTCTTTTACTCAGACTCTCTACACGACAGCGGAACAGGAGTGCAATAAGTTCTCTATACTATCCAGTACTTTTTGGCGTCGCTCTGTTTATGACAAAACAAAATCAATTATTTCAGTGAGCTAAATATTGCTTTATTTATTTTAACAATATTACATCTAATGTCAAAGCAGATGTAAAAAAAAGAAAGTGCAATAGCAAAAGAGCCTTCAGCACAAAAACTATTTTGTTTTTATTTTCCAATGTCGCATTTACTAATGTGTTCATAGAAATCGAGCAAAAACCGTGTAACAAAAAGGTGTTAACACATCGCCCAAGTTCGAACACTCATTGATTTGTTTGTTTGCATAACATTTTTGTAACAAAAATTTACAAATTTGACAGTGCCGTTGTCTATATTTGAGAAATTAAATTGCATTCGCCTGAAAGTATACCATTGAAATAAGTGTTTTACCTGTTGCCATAGGTTAATTATTTTTTTTTGAACAGTTTTTCCCCCATTCGAATGCGAAACCAGACACCTTGATTGCCAGCCACGCGTCTCTGCTTTGAGCTATTGAAGACCTTGCATTTGGACGAACAATGGAAGCACTAGTAACAAACAACTACTTTCATTCTGACAAA
The DNA here is from genome assembly GCA_963931995.1 of Phaonia tiefii. NCBI lineage: Eukaryota > Metazoa > Arthropoda > Insecta > Diptera > Muscidae > Phaonia > Phaonia tiefii. The sequence continues at coordinate 168,910,924 of OZ008367.1, read as the reverse complement.
CACCATCATATTTTTAACGTAGTTTCGCATTCCTGTGTGTCGCAACTCGGCACAAAGAACTTCGTTCGATGTACTAAAAGGGTAAATCCATTGGAATTACTTTATGATATTGTGTTTGGGTCTTTATTATATATCTTTTGTCTTACTAAAGCCTTTGAGAAAAATGCTGTGGAGACTAATTAAAAATTAGAAATATCAAATTTAGGACAAGTGTTGAGTCTTTAATTGAAACTCGCAATGGGAGTAACCTCATAGACGAGCAGATACAATAAATACACAAAAGGTAAAGAGAAAAACGCTAATTGGGCCTTGCTAGAGGATGTTGCTAGTTCTTTGTAACTTTGAATCAAAACTTACCAAATTAAAAATAAAACAAATCCTAGGAATTAATCTTTGAGTTAGTTGACAACCAAGTCGCAAGGAGGCGAATCCGACGAAAGCAACAAAACCTGGTAACTATGGGCCAGAGGTCAGATGTATTTTAAATTATACAAAAGTATGGTAGGAGAAGATCAATGATTCATAATAAAAAGCAAATAGTGTTTTACCTCGATATCTTCCTTGCCCTGAACTGAATCCACATGTTGATTGGAATAGAAAATTAAATTTTGCTCCAACGCACGCGTCTTACAATCTATAGACAATTCGAGAAACAATTACATCAAATAGTTGAAAGTAAATATGCCACAAGATTTCAAATGCTGGTCACAATTTCGACATAATGCAAAAGTAATTCGAGTACTCGTTGTAAAATCTCGATTAAAAGAAATATTAAATTCAACAATTTGAAAGCGTTATTCTAGAGCAAATCCAAAACGCTTCAGATAATATCTCCACTGCAGTCCATTTGTGTTTAATAATGTTCGACATAGTACTGTTTCGAAGGTACTAATTGTTCTTTCGGTGGTGTAATGGTTAGTGGGCGCGGCTCTTGTACATGAGATCCTGGGTTCGAACCCTGCTCTGACCACCTTAAAATATCTTTCGGCGGCGGTCACCTCGCATAGTGACGGCGACACTATCGAGTATATAGCCATGAAGAAGCTTCTCAAAATACCGTTCGGAATCGGTGTAAAACTATAGGTCCCAATCAGTGAGTGAAAACTGGCAAGCGCACAGCTCAGTGATTGTGAGAAGTTCTCCCCTGTCCCTTCATGGGATGTAATGGGAATCCATTTATTTATTTATTTATTAATTGTTCTTTTCTTCTAGCGTTGTTTTATTATGTTTATTTTTAATTTAATACAGTTCTTATAAAATACCGTACATGGTGCTAATTAATTACATTACAATTATAGTTATAGTTTAATTTGCAAATTAAAAAAAAAATTAAAATCCAATTGCCAGTTGTATTTATTACAAAGCATTTCCTGCATAATGGCAGTTTTGGTTTTCAAATATTGTGTACAGTACAGGTTCATGAATTTGAAAAAACTACGAGGAATACCTATCGAAGCCACAAACCTTTACATATAAATTACTTTAAAACACAGAATCGCCAGCTGGCAAAAAAATTCAAATTTATGAAAAGCATTCAATACTTCATTCCAATTGGCATTTGATTCCACAACCAGCATTTGCATTGCCTGAAGAAATGCAAATTCAGAATTTTTTAATTGTCACTGCGATCAATGGTAATTCTTAAAAATCAAAATGGTAAAAGTAGAATCCAAATTCAAGTTATATATAAATATATAAATTACGATTCTGGAAGTATTCATTTTTATTGCTATTGTACCAAACTTACAAATCTATAATAAGTCTTTACTCGAAATCAGACTATCTCAAACGTGATCCAACCACATAATTATATTCAGTCCAAAACTAAAACCAGCTGTCATCAGCAGCTTCACGAACCTTCTCACAAATAGCGCCAATAATTTTCTCAGTTCCATTTAATTACACTGTGAGTAATTTTTTTAAGTCATGGAAATATAAACACATACGGACAACACTACGTGATAAAAGACCAAAAACAAAACCCGTGTCTTTTTTGCAAGAAAAGTGATAATTTTTCAGGCTCATAGCTTGCAAACCGTTCGGAATTTTGATTTACTCTCTGAGGTAAAGTTGTAGCTCTTGTCATAATTGTGAACATATAAAATCAAAAATATTTCATCTTCAAGGTCAAAATCGCAAAAAAAACTTTAAAAAATTCGATTTTTTTTACCTTTTTGCCCCTGTTCAGGTCCATAGGTAGCAAACCGTTCAAAATTCAAGGAACAATCAACAACCGAAATGTTGCTAAGATCTCAATAAATAACTCTCTAGAACATATGAACTTCGTAGGAATGATTCTTAATCAACTCGCTTAGTAACGGCGACACTATCGAGTACTTAGCCATGAAAAACTTCTAAAAGTACCGTTCGGAACCGATGTAAAATTGTTGGTCCCATTCAGTGAGTGTAAAACTAGAACGCGCACAGCTCATTGGTTTGTGAGAAGCTCTCCCTAATCCCTTTATGGAATGTAAAGGGAAACCATTTATTGGTACAAGGTGCGGCAAAAGAAATATCATAATGTTAATGTGCCATACTTTTTCCAAATGGGGTCTAATGTTATTGGAGTTTGACTTTTATGTTGCAGCAAGATAAGGAATTAGTTGATTACAACAACTGGAGCAATACACAGCTGAAGAACGGCAAATTCTAGTTACTCCTTACTTACTTACTTATCCAGTCATGAACAACCCCGAGGTGTCAGCGACCTTACAAAACGAAGATATCATATTTCGCCATCCAGTTCGATCTTTTGTCTTAACTCTCCAATTGGCAATACCAAGTGTACGCAGGGATTCGTCAACCTGATCCATCCAGCGGAGTCTTGGTCTTCCTATTTTTTGTCTTCCTTCGAGTTCGGTTTCGAACACCCTTCGTGCTGGTTCATCTTCATCCATTCTACTGACATGGTCTAGCAAGCGCAATCGCGTTATTTTGATCCGCTTAACTATGTCAATGTCGGGATATAGCTCATACAGCTCATGGTTCATGCGTCGCCGATACTCGCCGTTGTGCACTATAGGGCCATATATTTTTCAGAGTATTTTTCTCCCGAAGACTCCTACAGATGTTTCATCTGCTTGAGATAAGACCCAGGATTCTGCGTCGTAAAGTAAGACAGGTAGTATGAGAGTCTGGTGTACTTGAACTTTAGTTAATCGAGAGAGGGCTTTATCTCTAAAGTGCTTGCTTAGCCCAAAATAACATTTATTTGCAAGCACTATTCTCCGGTTGATCTCAAGGCTGGCGTTGTTGTTTTTGTTTACGGCAGATCCGAGGTATATAAATTCATCCACCATCTCGAAATTATAACGGTTATCAACGTTCACGCTTTCCTCTAATCACGTGGAGGCCCTGCTCGTTGAAACCATTAATTTTGTCTTGTCCTCATTTACCGTCAGACCCACTTTTGCTGACTCCAAAACACAGCAGCTTTTCTCAGAAAAATCTCTATTAAGATGTTAAAGACATCGCACGATAGGGTGTCCTCTTGTCGGAGGCCTCGCTTAGTTTCGAAAGATCGTTACCAACTTTCACTGCGGATTTGATGTTTGTCAGGGGCATCATGCAAAGGCGTATGCGTTTTGCAGGAATACCAAGCTCAGACATTTCTTCGTAGAGTTTCCCCCGTATCGGGCTATCGAAGGCCGCCTTATAATGGACAAATTGATGATAGTTGTGGATTTGTTTTTCATGGGTCTTCTTCAGGAGTTGGCGCAGCGTGAAAATCTGGTCGGTTGCCGATTTTCCAGGCCTAAAGCCACACTGGTATGGTTCAATAAGGTCAGCGATAATTGGTCTTAGTATTTCGCACATTGTTCTTGATAGAATCTAATATGCTATGGACAAAAGGCTTATTCCACGGTAGTTGGCACAGAGACTCGGGTCACCTTTGTTAAATATGGGATATAGTACACTATCACTCCAATCGCCGGGCATGTATTCAACTAACCAAATTTTGCTAATGAGCTGATGCATGCACCTTATCATCAAAATAACGCGATTTGGTTATGCGATGGCTGATGTGCTCAGGCTTAATAGGTGACTGATGTCACTGAACCTCATCAAGCTAACCCAAAGAAGAAAATCCAGGTTCGACATATTGCATCATGGTCAGCGTCTGATCCATAATGGGCGGCTGCAATAAAATACCCTGGCATTAGGTAAAATGTAAAACCCAGTGGACTGGGTTTACCTCTCACCACCGTTCATAATAGCAGTGAAAATACAAAAACGAAAGAGAAAACATAAACATTGTAGTTACTCCATATTTCTTCAATTTCCGGCCTGTGGAGCATGAATTGAGGCCGAGAATAGCGCTGCTGTGGCAGAGGACTTCTGAACAGAGGACGGTGAGACACCGAGCCCAACAATTTGGCGTCAACTGACATTCTTTGTGTCGCCCATCCTTAAATCAGTAACCACAAGGATTGGTTACCTAAAGTGTACACTCATATATGCATAGTGTCTGGGGAATTAAATGTAACGATTTCCAGGAGTAAAAGGCTTGCACTTGTTCTATGGCTTAAGGTTAATTCCCACCTTCCAATTCGTAAAGCGTCAAATTCATGTTTATAAAAATCGATAAAATTTTAAATAATTTGGCCTGAATACATGAAAATTGCGAAACGTTTTCAAATAATGTCCAAAAAGGTTAGGTTATGTTACGTGTTGGTGGCGCTCAAGGAACAACTCACTTATACCTTTTAGTTCACTGTGGTACCAGGAGTTACCAAATTACGCTATAGTCCCACAGGAGAACTATTTAATTTGCTCCAAGTAACTGAAGATCTTGTCTACGCCTATCTGCAATAATTCTCGTTCACGCTAAAATTTTTTTTCTTATTTTGTTGTTTGAATGCAAATATAACATATTTGTAGCTTGTCGCAAGTATAGAATACTTGTGTCCAAACACATTGTGTTTGCTGTTCAATATAACATGTTTGGGACACAATAATTAAAAGGTTATAATATACGTATTTGTGACCCGAATGTGGATTTGTTTGTTGGAAACTGCTGAAAAAAACGTGACAGACAATAAAGAAACACAAAGCAGCAGATCTTCACCCCACTAACACAATGCTTGCAATCATGTACATGGTTCCTGCAATATGTTGCTTGGGTCAATATTTTTCAGCATGTAGGTCCGTACATAAGTGGATCACATAATCCTCTTCCATATCCTCCTGCCGGCAAGTGCTGGAATATTTCAGTGAATTCTTCATGTACCTCATATTCAACAGAAGTCATTTGTCCTGACTTTTAGTTTTCCATATATTTACAAAATCAGACATTAGCCCGTCAAGACTGACACAAGCATTGATACTCTGGCCATGCCCAGAGACTGTAGGTTTATAGATCTCCTTCTATGCACTATCAGCCAGTTTTGTCTTGTGGGAACACAATCTATATCTCCTGTCCGTCTCTCCAGCAACATCGTATAGTTGCGTTCTAGCAGGATATAGTCACAAGTTACAATTCTAGTGGAACCTCTAATACAGTTGCAGTTGTCACAACTGAACTGAAGTTGCCACGACTGAAATTCGGTTGAAGCAACCTTTAATATATCTAGTGCACTTGTGATAACCTCTAGTGTGGTTGTGACAACCTCTTGTGCTGTTGTGACAACTTCTACTGGGTTTGTGGCAACCTTTAGCGTGGTTGAGACAATCTCTAGTGTGGTTGTGACAACCTCTTGTGCTGTTGTAACAACTTCTAGTGCGGTTGTGGCAACCTCTAGTGTGGTTGTGACAAGCTCTTGTATGGTTGCGACAATCTCTAGTGTGGTTGTGACAACCTCTTGTGCTGTTGTAACAACCTCTAGTGTGGTTGTGATAACCTGCAGTGCGGTCGTGACAACCTCTAGTGCGATTGTGACAACCTCTAATTCGTATGTAATAATATCTAATGTGACTGTGGCAACCTTGAACCCCATTCTTGAGTGCGGGTCTTTGGTGTTAGCTCCTGAGTATAAACAATACGGGAATATGAATGAATATTACCGATTTGCAATTGGATTATATCAGGACTCTTCTATCAATTATCGGACATCATTATTGGGAATGGCCGTACTACTTAGACCAACCAGAAATTGAATATCTAACAGTCCAGCGATCGAATTATACGAGCTTTGACCCATTGTGAAGAACGTGCTCAAACTTCAACGATATGTATGAATTTATTGTCTTCTACGGGTCACAAAAGGATGAGACTTAAAATTGTGAACTTTTTTACTTCTGCATTCTCGTCTATTCCGGCTGTTGCCTAATTCTCTGTAGCTGGTATTTTGTGTCGCATATGCAGGACGTCGCGCTTTCCTGCTATTAACCAGCCAATAGTTTGCAGTTCATTTGCCCCAATCAATATAGGGCAATTCTGTAAACTCTGTGATTTATGAAATGGATTGGAAATTGTTGAGTGTATGTAATCCTGGCTGATTTGATGGAAAACTGTTTACATCCCAGGACGTTTCATTTCAACACATTTCAATTTGCTCAAGCGAGCAACATAGCACGTGCATTCACAAAGCTTTTGGCAAAATTGCATTGAATTATGACAAAAGGTGTGTGGTCCACATTATGGTCGGACATATTTAGGAGCAACTACACAAATGTGCTGCATTTTAACCAACACGTATACAAACTCAAAAAAAAAGAACTCAATTGCGCAGCCAAACATATATAGTGTCACAGATATGCTCACCCACACATTCAAGTAGAAATGTAATTTTGTCAACAGAGATGGATGGATGAATCCTGTAGCACGATTTATGGTTTCTGGCTACAGCAAAAAAAAAACTCTGTATATAATGTTACATTTGAATGTCCTAATGTGACATTACATTAGTCACTGCTACCAAAGCAAACATACTCGTACTCATACATACAACGAAGAGGGAAGCAATGGAAATAATGCGGATAAAAGGATACCAGCATCCTTTTAATGACAATGTTAGTTATTGATTGATACCATAAGTATCACAAAAGATACACAGAATGAGGTTATGTGAATTCTGATGTTACGAAAAATGCTTAAGGTTTAAGTTCTACTAGGTTTTGAATAAAATTCACAGAATTAGAGGTAAAGATTTACAGTTTAATAGCCTAAAGACTTCGTCAAAATCTTTTTCGGACCGTCTGGTTGATGCTCATGCTGTCGAATTGGCTGCACACCACCTTTTTGCTACTAGTACCGTTGTAGTAAATTAGCATACTTTTGGGCTGTTACCAATATCATGAAAGAGGGTATAGGTTGAAGACTTAGCTAGTATTAGAAAATGCTGAAAAATACTGGGCTATCGAAGATTAATGTAGATAGTTGTAATCTACCATATATACCCAATCAAAATATTGTATACACATCACCAACAAACCCACCATAGCTACACGGTAAGAATAGTACAATGGTTGGTTTCCTTGAAACAGTTGTGAGAAGAATTCAGAATGTCCGAACCCCACCAGATTTAAATTCATATTTTAAAATATTGTATTTCGTTAATTTTTCTGCATCGTTTTATTGTTTTTTGGATTTCAGAAGTAGCATGATATTTGTTTAACAACCACAATTGCACAAAGTATTGGGAAATATTTTCTAGGGTGTCAACTTTGTACATACGCAAAATGAAATGAATTTGTCTAAAGGTATTATACGCAATGGAATTGAAAACTTAATCAGACGAGTAAAATTGATCGTGTCCTCAACGAAAAGTTTTATCGAAAGTGAGCCGAAGTGCAGCTTCATTCTTTCAACGAGAACACCAATCAATGACACCAATCAATGACTAAGGATTTGTGTGATGAATATGTTGCGATGAATATGTTTCATTGTTGCTATGAATATGTACGACTGTAGAAACGCCACTTTACTATTACGAGGGCTGGTCTAACCAATATTCAACACTAGTTAGACTTTCAATCACCGTCACATCCATTCACCGTCAGACACTAATAAAGAGTCTTCACATTTGTTATTACTGTCAGCTCTGCGTTGAAGCGCTTGCTTAGGCTTAACCACATCGGTAACGAATAAGGTGCAACCCCCTCCGGATGTGCTAAGGGATTCAGAAACTCTGCATCATATGATACATTCCCATTCACTGTCGAAATATTTCGTTTTCCTGATACAGTTTCCACGCGTCTTCATAATCTTGTACTCGGTTATACATTTTACGGTTTTCTGTGCAAACCCTAATGAGACACAACAGGATCTGTTTAGAAGAGCAGACACTCGATTATCTGAATAATCATCGGATGTCTTTGGACACCATCTACTTCTTTCAGTCGACTAATTTTCCAAATGTGATCTCAAAGTTCGACATTAGTTTGGCTGATAATCTACTCAATGGGTTCCCCGCCGCCTAGATTTTCTGGGATCCAGATATGCGCCCTGGGCCAGTGTAAGTGCTCCTCTCAATACTGACCACAACTCACCCACATTTTCATAGATTTCCTCTAGCGACTGCTGATCATCAAATGCAATTAGTTTACCTTCGCCATGAACCCAGACTGATTTTCAACATCATGGGGGACAATACGGATTCTCCATGACAATCTGAACGTATATTGACGATAATGCGTCCTTTATCCTTCGAAATAATTCCATTCAGGTCATCCTTAACCACCTCAGTCATTGAAAGGTTTTGTGCCAACTCTAGTACTAGTTGTCTGCGCTTTGTCTATTTCTATTGTATTTCTTATTTATTTTTTGCATGTGATTCCCAGGAGTTTAGAGGATTTGAGTTCGACCGCACCATATCCCACAATGATACGGCAAGTAATGGCCGAACGGCGGGTTACTCACTAAGGCGCCTGGGTATATTAAAAGCTACACACAAATACAACCTGATATCCGCGACTGCAAACTATAAATTATGATTGGCATACATGATCCACCGGATTGTGGGAGCTAGTATTGAGTAGAAGCGCTACCGCGATATGTCATCTATTCCAGAAGAGACGTTTGAGATAATATGAAACCTACCAAGTGGATTGATGATATGATAACAAACCGCCCTTATCATGTAGAACAAACGCCAACCGTGTAGCCGCCCTCTGCGGCTCAGACACTTCTAGACTTAATTTGTCTGCGGAACCTACGGAAGGGTCACTCTCCTAATCCTGGTATTCTTTTGGGAAATCACAGAATCTTTTCAAGACATCCTTACCTTTTTATAATAATCCCCAAAAATCGCCCACTCTTGGCCGAGGACAGTTTTTTCTTTGGAGCAAACTCAGGTATCTGCTTGTGGTCTAGGTAATTGCCACCCTCTGGTCCCCATGAAAACCTAAGCTTACCCGCTGGTACCTATCAACATGTTCTTTAGTACCTACCATCAAGTTCGTTGGTACCTACCACTTATTTCGTTGGTTGGCAAACAATTTGTTGGTACCTAGCAACAACTTGATTGGTACCTGAGGGTGATATGTGGTCACCCTAAATGAACTAGGTAGTTCATGAACTATCCAACTTTTCTGTTGATACCTACAATAAGTTTGGTGGTACCTACCAACAAGTTCGTCGCTACCTACCAAAAAGTTCGTTGGTATGTACCAACAAGTTCGTTGGTACCAACCAACAAGTTCGTCGGTATGTACCAACAAGTTCGTTGGTACCAACCAACAAGTTCGTTGGTATCTACCAACAAGTACGTTGTAACACTGTTGTAACACACCAATCAATGACTAAGGCTAGTTCAAAAACTCCGATGCTCTTTTAAACTTGTAGCAAGAAGAGGATGATTTCGTGTCCAAAATCATAATGAGCAACGAAGCCTATTTTCACTTAAGTGGTTATGTTCACAAACAAAATGTGCTTTTCTGGGGCACAGAGAACCTGAATGCAAGAAGAGCCATTGCATCCCCTTATAGTGACTGGTGTGACATTTACAGTGAAAGTGTCCTTATTTTTTGAGACGCCAATGAAGCCACCGCAATCGTAACTGGTGAGCGTTACATGTAGATGTTCCACGAGTGTTTCTTCCCAAGTTGCTGAATTAGGTATAGAGAATTGTTGGTTCTAACAGGACGGAGCAATCGCTTACACAGCTCGAGCAACGATGGAGATTTTGAGACACCAATTTCCGGCCCGAGCTATCTCCCGTTTTGGAAATTTGAACTGGCCGTCCAGACCGCCAGATCTAACAGCGACAGAGTTCTTTCTGTGGGTCTTTTTAAAATCTTGCGTCTACCATATCAAACCACAAAACTTTCAAGAGTTGAAAGCTAACAGTGAAGAAGCAATCGCCAATTAGGAGCCAGAATGTGCGTCAACACGGGAGGTGGTCATTTGACCGATATAATGTTTCAACTTCATGTACTAAATTTTACATCTTAAGATAAACTTTACTTGAATACAGAATTAATTTTTTCATTTCTAACAATTCAGCTATTTTTTAAATCAATAAATTTTTATCATTGATACTTGGAATAAATATGGACGTATTATTGAAAAAATGAATAGAAAAAGAAACAAAATAGTATAAGGAAATTGAAAATAAACACATAATAGAAAATAGTGCAATGGGCAGGAAACATTATCCACGGTATGAACATTTTTGATGTGTTAACATCTATAGGCACGGGTAGGGCAATTTATCAAAGTGAACACATGCAAACAACACACAGCGTTAGCATAACAAAGGTGGTTATTGCACAACAATAGTCTCTGCCTGAAAATAAGTATGATGGTATTGATGTAGGGGCAGCGAAAAAACAAGCAGGTCGTCGACGAGTCGAAAGAGTATTGAATAGTATAGAGAACTCATGGATCGAATTGTATGACTCAAAAGCACTAGCGACATCTGGCGAATGATTCAAAACGTATTACTCTCTTTTTGTCATAACTTGGTCCATTCATAATACTTTTTGTATTGTTTTATGTATTAACATTGTCGAAATGGTGCATTTACATTGCAACATTCTGTAAATATTATATATTCTTTTACTCCGACCCTCTACATAAGAGTGGAAAAGAGTGCAATAATTCTCTATACTATCCGATGCTTCTTGTCGTCGGTCTGTTTATGACAAAACAAAAACAATTATTTCAGAGAGCTAAATATTGCTTTATTTATTTAAACGATATTACATCTAACGTTAAAGAAGATGTAAGAAAGAAGAAAGTGCAATAGCAAAAGAGCCTTTAGCCCAAAAACTATTATTTTTTTATTGTCCAATGAAACATTTACTAATGTGTTCTTAGAAATCGAACAGGTACTGTGTAACAAAAAAGTGTTAACCCATCGCCCGTGAGTTCGAACATGTGGTCTTATATCCTGTGGCTGTGGCTTTTTTACGAAAAATTGGCCAAAGGTTTGGCTACACATTAACAAACAATTTACATAAAAATTATCGCCAATTTACATCAAACTGATGACAAACTTACATCAAGCTGGTGACAACCTTGCATCTAATTGGCGAAAAGTTTAAAAATGGTGAAAAATTTACTTCCACTTAATGGCAAACTTACATCAAATTGAGAAAAAATGTGCAGCAACTTGATGGAACATTGTCGTTGAATCAACGTAAACTATTGATGAAAGATTGATGAAATGTTCTTCATCAGTTCAATGAAATGTGTCGTAGGTTGGAAAATGAGGAAATGATTCATCAATTGATGATTGATTGAATTCATAAAATTGTTGAAGCTTTTTCTTTCAGTGTGGAAACGTCAGTTGAGACAGGAATATGATAACGGTGTTCTTGTGGTCAGAATTAGACGGCATGGATCTGGACGACATGTGGTTTCGGCAACACAGCCACACCGCGCATGAAACAATCGATTTATTGGAACAACGATTATGGTTTCGGCAACGACATGAGGTTTCGGCAACACAGCCACACCGCGCATGAAACAATCGATTTATTGGAACAACGATAATCCATCAGCTCCTGCGGCTTTGTTGTTCTTCAGCCGGGCAATAGCTGTTCTGACCTGACCTCGTCTTGGTTGGGATCGATTGTCTCGTCATTGGATATCTCTCTCTCAAAAAATAGGTTATAAGTTAGGTAGTTGGTACCACCCAAATAGGTACTTACCATCTTAATACCATGTATCAGCTGTGCGGCAAATGTGCACTTTTGTATGCTGAAAATCCGCGTATAGTGTACCATTGGCCGTACTGAAAGAAGACATTCCATTGTAGCAACCCCATTTTATTGTTTCTGTGTATCGTATTTTGCAATTGAGTTTATGTTTTTTGCTGGCACGTTACCATTGGCAATTTGTTGTTAAGCGTTGCCAACTTGAATTTCTGGGCTATTATATCAAATAGCACAAGGTTTATCTGTCTTACTGTGAATTGCTTTCCCATTTGCAATTTTTACTAAGAATTCCCACTGTCGCAGGTATCATTTCGTCGCAAACCACAACCCAACTAGTCAAACAGTGGTATGTGCGGTTAAGATTAAATTTTGCGGTTACGTTTAAGCATATGTATTTAAATAACAGTGTTTGGGGATCCATACAACAACATTAGTTTAACATAACAAACTGAGTTTTATCAGTTTGATTATGAAATCCTTAACACGGAAAAAGTTGAATGACTTTACAATTAAGTCGGTTAACAGATGATTAAGTACCTGATTTCAGGCTGTAACAGCAATCTACAACGTTGCTCTACAAAATTAAACAACTTCGTCAAATCTCAGCTCTGAAACTGTATAGAGCATACTTGGTATTCATCTGACACTCAATACAAAAATTCGAAGCTTTAATTGCTTAGCACTGTATACGTGTTCCAACGAAGCTAAGGATAGACAGCTGCATTTTGTGTTATATCTCTCTTCTTCATCATATTTATGATCAAATATTTTACTTGGTTAAGTCTCGAATACCGCTTCGGTATGTTGACACTTTGTTTCTTAGCTCTGTGTTTTATGAATGTCCTTTCATATTCAGTTAATTTTTTTCTGCTGGCTCATCTTGATTGGAAAGGCAACATGAAATGACAGTAGTAAACCCCATTGTAGTTTTGACACATTTATGAATTGTTGTTTTCGTGTTATGCACAGCATTTCTTTTTTTCTTTTTGTTTCTTTACAGAACAAAGAAATTCAAAATTTAGCCGAATATTTAAAGGAACAGAAGAAAATGTATACTCCGCTAAAGAATGTAGATTTTATAAACACGTATTTACTTTCAGTAGAAGGTTGCCTGAACTATTAAAAACATTTGCATTCCATTTAAAATTTTATTTTATTAAATTTATATTTTTCAGTCATAATTCACGTAAAGATCTTCCTTTTTCTATTAAAAATAATTTGAATAGAAATTATATTTTGAAATTTTTAATAAATAATCTCGATCTTGAGTTCAGTTGAAATTATCTTTATCTGCAATAAGAAATCTCTGTCTCAAAATCAATATTTTACATTTAACTTTACCAATTAGTTCGTATAGAGGGCGGATCAATAAGTCCGTGACTTTTTGAATGAAACGCAGTTTTTTTTGCAAAAAAAAAGTTTATTTTTCAACATAATCTCCTTTTAGCTCAATACACTTAGTCCAACGTTTCTCCAATTTTTCTATCCCTTCCAGAAAATAGGATTTTTCAAGGTCCATAAAATAAGCTTCTTTTTGATCAATTCTTTAGGTTTGGAAATAGAAAAAATTCACTGGGGGCTAAATCCGGAGAATATGACGGATGAGGTACCAATTTGTAGCCCAATTAATTAACTCCAAACAATCCTTTGAAGTTGTCACTCGATTACGTTTATGATCAGTTGAGAGCAAACGCGGCACCCATCTTGCAGACAGAATTCTTAAACGCAACTGATCATTTAAAATCGAAACCACTCTGTCATATGAAATGCCTATGGCCTCAACAATCTCACGCACTTTTACTATTCGATCGGCCAACAACATATCGTGGATTTTTCGACATTTTCGGGTGTATTGACTTCAGTTGGTCGTCCAGAACGTTCAGCGTCATTTGTACATGTGCGACCACAACAAAAGTCAGTAAACTAATTTTTTATCATTGAAATCGAGGGTGCAGAGCCCCATAGCATTTATCAAGCTTTTTCTTGGTTTGATTGATGGTTTTTTTTTCAAAAAATAATGTTCCAATTCAATTCTTTCCACCTTTTTCCATTTTTAAAAAAATGCACGAGGTTGTATGTTTGGAACAGCTGTCAAACGCAAAGTAAATGACGGAACTTGCTCAAAATTTGCCAATAGTCTATTAACATGTGGTACTTGATGGGAGCAGCGTTCCATTATATATAACTATGAGGGAAGTTCGAAAAGTCACGGACTTATTGATCTCCCCTCGTATTTGCAGCACACTCTGCATGTCCGTGACCATCTCCGTCCTTACAGGAGGGATTCCTATTGAAATTTTTACTATCTGGAAACAAATCTTCACATTAATTGAAGCTGTTTCCCAGATCTAAAATTCTTTGTGCTTAATTTAAAATAGATATTCTAAATGCCAATTGTAATTTCTCCATTACCGTCCTAAAATTAAAAATTTGAAAATCAGTTTGGAATTATCTCAATTTGAAACGAAAACTCTCAATTTGACTGGAGTTTTTGCACTCAAAAATGAAAGCCCCCTCGGAATTTGTCCTTATGTAAATTGGAAATGCGTAACTTCTTTGAATTTTTCATAATTTGAATCTCTAACTTTTAAATTTATTTTGAGTTCTCTTATGTATTTTGAAAAATAAAATTCAGTTGTATAAAGTTGATATTTTCTCATTAAAAATATTTTTTCCTTATTTTATTTGAATTTTTCAATTTCAATTTGAAATTTTTTTTTTACATTTCTCCAATATGTTTTTGTAAATTCTAGGTTTGATTTAAGTTAAATGTAAAAAACTTTACAATTATATGGAGTTTTCACTATTTGAAATTCAAATTTTATATTTTAATTTAAATTTCGACCTTTGAAATTGAGAATCTTTCTCGGTCTGAAATAAATATGTTGAGTTTGTTTCAGGATTTTTCCGAACTGAAAGTTTTAGTTTGAATTGATATAAAAATTTTAAATTATATTCGAAATTTTCCTATGTTAAATTAATGTTATTAATTTCACTATAATTTTATTAATTTTGCAAATGAACGTCCAAAGGACACCTCATCAAATAACAGTGTTCGGATTTTTTATTTTGCAATAGATTTCAATTTGCATTCTTTATTTAATGCAAATGCAAAATAATTACCATTGTTCGCAATGACAATTAAAAAATGTTAAATTTAAATTTGCTCAGGCAATGCAAATGCTGGTTGTGGAATCGGATATCAATTGTAGTAAAATATGGGTATCCTATAATTTTTCTTGAATTTGGTTGACTGCTGCAATTCTGGTTTCAAAGAATTTTATATGTCGAGGTTTGTGACTGCGCTAGATTTTGCCTGGTAATTCATAAACCTGTACATATAAATTATTTGAAAACAAAAACTGTCAGATATGAAGGAAATGCTTTGAAATATAGAGCTACAGATAATGGTGTTTAAATTGTTTGAATTTGTAGTTGTAGAAGTAATTCAAATTATAATTGTCATATAATTAAGTTATCCCACGTATATTAAATAATATTATTATCTTCAGTGTACACCGAATGGAATTCTCTTGTTGTATTCATTTCCCACCGAAGTATCGAAAGGGCCGAATGTCCTTTTTAAAAAGCTTCTCCATATATTTGGTCAAACACTCTCATAAAAATGTCTTACACACCTATAAGTCCACATGTAACTGACGTCTAACATTATGAACATATCCGTCATGTCATGTCTTTATGCGTCGGCACCCGACTACACGCCACTCATTTTCATACTTCCAGTCAGTCAACCAGTACCGGTACGGAAGCAAAACGAAGCAAAGAAAAAAATGCAACATCTATGCCAGCCAACGCATGAACCAACAACAACATAATATGATTAGTTTTCTATAACGTAGCATAGTGTCAGGCGCCGGGAAGAGGAATGATGGGTTCTGTTCACGGGAATTCATATTCACTATCAGAATTGTGAATGGGTTAATATGTATGGATATTTAATGGAAGCTAGCAGTGAGAGGAAGAAGGTTCTAGCATATAGTTTCATATTATAGTTGTTTCTAAACTTTTGTCATAAACTCGTTAAAACGTTAGTTTATTGCACTTTAGTCATCAGATTTGCAAAACGATGAACAAAAAGGTGAATTAGTGTCACACAATGTTAAATGAATTATAAAATTCCGAACTTTTTCTCTGTACATGTAGGGAGGAGAGACGGAGGCGCAATCGATGAATGATTGATATTACCTGGCCCCTACCATAGATATTTTTGTATCCATCTCCCACACTTAGTTTTTGTCTGTGTCCTGAATTCCGCGTTGATCAGATATTTTAATGAGGATTCCCTTCCGCAAATATTATTGGGCAACAATAGAATGCAGTATACACCCAGAAAATGATTCCGGTAAGACAACCGACTAAGCCTTCTTACCATCATTGCATTTTAATACTTAATAGAAAATAGTGCAATGGACAGAAAACAATATTCACGCCATGAGCATTTTCTATGTTCTCTTATACCCTGTTCTTGTGCCACTTTTACAATGAAAAATAACCAAAAAGTTTGGCTACACATTAACAAACAATTTACATCAAAATGATAACCAATTTACGTCAAATTGATGACAAATTTGCATCAAAATGATGACAACCTTACATTTACTTGACGACAAATGTAGAGCAAATTGATGAATATTTTACATCAAAATAGTGAAAAATTTAAAATTTTAAACTTTCATCAAATTCATGAAAAATGAACATGTACAATCAACATAAACTATTGATGAAATATGGACGAAATGAAAATTGAAATTGAAATTTTCTTCAGCAATTCAATGAAATATGTCGTAGGTTGGAAAATGAGGAAATGTTTCATCAAATTGGTGTAGGAATTAATAGATCTGGTGAAGCCTTTTCGTCAGTGCAGGAGCAATACTTTAAAATAACAATTTGTTCAAAGATAAGCATAATTAAAAACTTGTAATGCTGGGTATCAACTATCACGTGTCTATCGCACAGTTGCAAGTCGAGGGTATCAGACTTTATTGTAACGAATCCTCATTGATTCCAAGGCCGCTCAGTGAGTAACAAATCTTAAGGTTTCGTTTAGTATCATACTCGCCATTCTACTGGGTAATATGGAGTAGTCGACCACCAATTTGCTACACTCGTGGGCATCACTTGCATAAGCGAAATACTTCCAACAGACGCGGAACAGACAGCTATTCCTAGATGTAACGGAATGATTTAAACACCATCGAAGCGCGACATGATGCCAGGTTTCGACGTTGTTTGACCCCTGGGAAAGATAAGAAGATTATATGAAAATAATGCAACGACACTATCACCCAGCCTGTTTTGTCTGACAAATATTCCTTAGAAGCTTAACGATCGCCGTCAATCTCTTAGGGTTATCAAGAGAAATGGCGATGCCCACTGCGAAACCCTCACTGGTAGACAGAGTAATTTTCTGAAAGAGCCTCGTAATGTTGTTTTTAACGGTTTAGAAATGCAACACGCACCTAATATATACGATCACCTATATCCGCCGCGGAGCTACCATCCTTGGTAATCTGGCATCCTAAATTGTTTACTAAATCCACGTCTTCAATTAACGAACCATTAACTGTTAGTGGGTTATTCCGTTCTGTTCGAATGCACATTACCTTTGTCTTCTTTATATTTATTTTCAATGCTACGTTTTTCGCATTTTCGGAGAGTCTGTTTAAATTGGCCTCGATGTCATCAAGTTTGTGGGCCATGAGACATATGTCATCTACGTAGGTGATATGATGTAGATATCGATACATTACTTGCCTTCATTACCTCGTCCATATGAAAATAAATAACGTGTAGGACAAGACACATCCTTGCCTAACACTTGCAGATGTTGACACAACAATTAGAACAAACTTTATACGCTGTACCTCTGTACAGTTCACGGATCATGGACTCTATCTTGTCCGGTATCAATTTTTTGGCAAGGTGGGCAACATTGAGATACGGTGCACACAATCAAACGCTTGTCCGAAAAGTAGATACAGAGGCCAGTATAGTTCATCTGATTGTTCTATGATTATACGGAGTGTGTTTACGTCATTGGTAGGCAACATATAATGTGCTTGTGTGCGGTCGCAAACAGAGCGGTGTCGCTGTCGCATTGTACACTACGCCCAAGTAGAGACTGATGCTTTGAATCCAACATCCCAGCGGCGGAATTTGCGAGCCTTTCCACGAATAAGGCATGCGGTATCATTCTTTGGTAATGCCTACTTTAATAAAGCCTGAGAAATGCATGATTTTATAAGGCTTTCACATGCCTTTTAAAAGAATGCCAGAAGACGCTGTTGTTCTTGAAAACCTGTCTTTCCACATGTTCGCAATTCGTCGTTGCAAAATCATAACATCCGACAGCCCAGTAGATAAAGAGCCCGACTATAACTTCTAAGGTCGTGTGTTCGACTCCTGTGGCTACAGAATTTAAAAAAAAAAATTTTAAGAATTGCAATTGGTTAAAGTATAAATCATGCAAATGATGAAAAGAACGCTGCACGCATGGCAATGCTTCAGTCAATTGCATCGCGAGCTGTGACTGAGCGGTATAGGGAGAGAAGAAAGGAGGTGAACCGTCTCTTTAGGTGTAAGAAAGGGCAGTGGAGAAAGCGCGAGAGTGAGAAAATTTAGTCATACAGAAGGATGAACTAAGCCCGAAAATTCTACCAAAAAGTCAACAACGGAACTAATGGACATGGTTGAGGGCCCCCTTCTGTAAAGACAAGGACGGAAATCTCATCGCAGAATATAGAAAGATCATTTCTCTGCGCTATTCGTACCTGAGATATCCACACACGAGATAATCGATCAAAATTTGGACCACGACGTCGATTGCCTACCTCCTCACCAAGACGAGGTCAGAACCGCTATTGCCCGGCTTAAGAACAACAAACCGCAGTAGCCGATGGATTACCGGCGGAGCTGTTTAAGGCTGGCGGTGATGAGCTGATAAGGTGCATGCATCAGCTCATTAGCAAAATTTGGTTAGATGAATGCATGCCCGGCGATTGGGGTCTCAGTGTACTATGTCCCATATTTAAAAAAGGTGACCCGAGTCTCTGTGCCAACTACCGTGGAATAAGCATTTTATCCATAGCATATAAGGTTCTATCAAGCATACAGACTGAAACCAATTATCCCTGACCTGGTTGGACCATACCAGTGTGGCTTTAGGCCTGAAAAATCGACAACCGACCAGATTTTCACGCTACGCCAAATTCTGGAGAAGACGAAATAAAAGAAAGGCGACACCTATCATCTATTTGTCGATTATAAGGCGGCCTTCGATAGCCCGATACGGGGGAAACTCTACCAAGGAATGTCTGAGCTTGGGATTCCTGCAAAACCCATACGCCTTTCGGGATGCCCTTGACGAACACCAAATCCGCAGTGAAAGTTGGTAAGGATCTTACAGAACTTTTCGAAACCAAGCTCTGTCTCAGGCAAGGCGACACCCTATCGTGCGATCTCTTTAACATCTTAATAGAGATTATTCTGAGAAAAGCTGAAACCATCAGCAGCAAAAGTCACATGCTGCTCGCGTATGCTGATGATATAGACATCATTGGACGCATAGTTAGAGAAGTTACTGCGGTGTCAGGAAAAGTGGGTCTGACGCTAAATGCGGACAAGACAAAATTAATAGCTTCAACGAGCAGGGCCTCCACGCGATTAGACCAAAGCGTGAACGTTGATAACCGTTATAATTTCAAGGTGGTGGACGAATTTATATACCTCGGATCTGCCGTAAACAAAAATAACAACGTCAGTTTTGAGATCAAGCGGAGAATTGTGCTTGCGAATATATGTTATTTTGGGTTAAGCAAGCACTTTAGAGATAAAGCCCTCTCTCGAGTAACAAAAGTTCATCTGTACCAGACTCTCATACAACCTGTCTTACTTTATGCCGCAGAATCCTGGGTCTTATCGCAATACTACGATAAATTTATGGGCCTATAGTGCACAACGGCGAGTATCGGCGACGCATGAACCATGAGCTCTATGAGCTATATCCTGAAACCCGATCACGAAGGAGGACGTCAAATAGGACGACAAAGACTCCGCTGTAGGAATTAGGTGTTCGAATCCCTGCGTACACTTGGTATTGCCAACTGGAGAGATAAGGCAAAAGATCGAACTTGTTGGCGAAATATGTTATCTTCATTTTGTAAGGTGCCTGACCGCTCGGAGTTGTTCGTGACCGGATAAATAAGTAAAGTATAAATCTGAAATATGAAACTAATTTGCATATATATTGTTACGAATTTCCTTATTCGTCCTTTTTGCGTTGTTTTATTCCCAATAATAAAACAAGGTTCGTTTTAAATTACGATAATTACAACGGTTTAACTTCCTTTTATTTTACTTATATAGTACAACAGTTTACTTTATTTATAACACTTAATAAGTCTTGTATTTTACTATCAATTCGCGTTGCTTACTTTACGGGTTTAATCACAAGCTGAACTCTCCATTCCAAAGACCTCCGCTATTTATAACAACTCACCATACTCGAGTGAAGGTATATCTAGCGAATTCAAGAACCTTCTAGATGTTGTTGTTGTTGCTTATCTTTGTAGAACAATCTCGAACACAGGAGAATTATCTTTACTGAGGTGAATTCATGCTACTGTTTTAGCGAGCTGGTACGTTGTTGCAATGCATACTTTCAGGCGCAGCACTAACCGCCTGTTATTTACTACTTTTAGTAGAGTCATTAGCAGCAAGCAAAAGCTTTTACTTATTCGTAACAATATTATTTTATTTTTACTCAAGTCGAGAGGGATGAAAGGCCTTGCGATTGTGCTTGCTAGGCCATGTCAGTAGAATGGATGAAGACAAACCAGCACGAAGGGGTTCCGAAACCGAACTCAGAGTAAGACGAAAAATAGGAAGACCAAGACTCTGCTGGAGGAGTCACGTTGACGAAACCCTGAGTACACATGGTATTTCCAACTGGAAAGATAATGCAAAAGATCGAACTGGCTGGCGAAATATGTTATCTTCATTTTGTAAGGTCCCTGCACCGAGGTTGTTCGAAACCGGATAATTGCAGCAAATTGACCAGATGGTATTTGGATTAGTCACTATTAAGCCAACACACTTCGCTTAGGCCTTGGATGTCCACATTGTAAGTTTCAATAACTCGTATAACCTGATCGGGTCTCGATTTTTCGGAGAGAGTTCTTACCTTCAATGTACCAATCATAAACCGTTGGTTATAGACATAGGTTGTTATCGAGGGGGATGCTTTTCTCTGCATTTATTGACGTTTCTATAATGATTGTAATTTAAAACGAGTGATTCATTAGACCGCCGCATCCGATCCCAGTGATTGGGCTGCCCTGAAGTTGGAACGTATTTTTATCAATTTACCAGTCTAGATCGGCAGTGTTTAGTAAACAGCAGGGGCACCTCTCTAAGGAACTTTTCCTGTCCCTGTGCACTACCAACTTTGCACTCGCCCACTAGCACTCGCCCACTCAGTGCTCTAGAAATGTTGGCCCTACAATATCTAACATACTAGGTTGATTAATTATAATTATATTACTAAAAATAACCACACATCTGACTATAAAATACTAGTACTACTTATGAAATGTTAAATATTTTTAATAGCCCATTTACTTTCGAGCCTTTTGAATATATTTTGACACATTTATATACACGTCCTGTTGCAGTTATGATGTAAGAAAACTGCTTATACCCGACTATAGGAATATTGTGCATAATGTTTGTTCCAAATTAATAAACATTAAATTTTAATATTAGTTTATCGAGAACACAACCCATTAACAATACTGGGGACATGGTTGATAGTGCAACAATGGCCTGTAAACAACAATATTGATGTATACTTTTGTGCTTGAGTTTTAGCTATTAAAAGCACAGCATACTTATAGGATTACTTTTTCGTTGTGGAAAATTATTGCATATCACTCCCTCCTAATGACATTATGTTGTGTTGATAAACATAAAATCGGATGTTAGAGCAAACATTTTTCGAAATATGTATGTAGTATGTGACATAATTTTCGGATGATCAATTTTTAATGTTGTTTATTAAAGATATTAGTTGTTGGGCATGACATTAGTTTCGCGGCTAATATTTTTTAAATTAGATTACAGCTTATACTATGTTAGTTATACATTATATAACATTACATTATTTCATATATCAAATATTTTAATTTGTCACCAAATATTTCAAACATCCATAAGCACTTCGAATGCATGCACTCAATAAACGCTACAAATCGGGAGTGACGCAGTAATATTGTCTTCAATAACGTCCCAGCGAATGAAAAATAGAGTACGTCCAATGGATTTACCCCTTTCAGTACGTCCAACGGAGTACTTTATATCAATTTTCGGGAAGCAGGATTCCGAGATTAAATGACAGATATTTGCCAGGAGAAAGCTAATAGTTTGTTACTAGCACAGTTATGGCTCGTCCAAACGCAATGTACTCGATATTCGATTGTCGCTCAACGCCAAAAAGATTCAAAATTTTTTCCAAAATAATACCAAATAAATGAATAAGATAGGGGGCAGAGACTCCAACAAAAAAATGATACATATTAGTGGCAATTTGAACAAGACTGCCACTGGTCTAATATGCCAAGGTACTGATGAGAAGAGTCACGAACTGCGAAACGATCGTTCGCCAACGTGAGTCTAAATCGTGGTTGCAAGTGTTTATATGTTTTCTAATTGCGCTGATAAAGTCCCTGATATGTTAGATAAAAGGAAATTAAAAATAACCATTTAACCCTACACGCTGAAAAATCTGTATATTTTTGTTGTTTGGATGCAAATATAAACTGTGTTTGGAGCTTGTCGCAAATATAACATACTAATGTCCAAACATATTGTGTTTGCTATTCAATATTACATGTTTGGGACACAATGATTAATATGTTAGAATATGTATATGTGTTTGCGACCCACATATATTAATGTTTGTGGTACAAACACAGCTATGTTTGTTGCACTACCTATGCTCTCTCGAGAGCAAGAGAATAAAAGAGAGACGACGAGAGAGTATATCTTGTAAGTGTGTTTCTGTATTTTTGCATTATTCTCTCAGTCAGTGAGTAATAAATATTCTTGGATGTGCGTGCAAATTGCAGATGAAGTCACTGTTTCTTATTTTGGCTGATGTATTGCGTTTTAGTTTCATGTATTCAGTCGTCAATGCTTCATCGGACAGGGGATATCAAAAGCGCTTGACCAGTGGAAAAACAATAACAGAAGGCTCGGACGCTTAAATGGTTTGTGATGTTATTTTGGTTTTTGTATATCTGTTTCGTATATATGTATGTGTCCTACCAAAGTGAGAAACGATTTTTAGGAAAGAAACTGGAAAGGGCGACAACGTGAAGCCCTTTGTCTGTCCCTGCCTTTACTGAGAAAATCGAAACGGCTGACCATTTGTGAAATAAACGCTTGGCTTGCATGATCTAGATTTGTATATAAATATATTCTTGGTGTACTAACGGATAGCTGAAACCTTCCGGAAGTAAAAACGTGAGAGACAACAAAGAAAGGAGGAAATACACCTATGTTTCCAAGTTAAAGCATACATGTTAGCCAGTTAGCATGATGCTGTTTACATTTAAATACAAGTGGGTTTAGGACTTGCGAACATATTAATGTTTGAAGTGTGTTCCAAACATATGCATGGTTTCTACAGTATATGTTTGGTAGAATATGTTAGAGAGACTGTTATTTTTCAGTGTGTAGTGAGTTACGTCTCACGTACGTCTCTGAGACGTATGGCGTATAAGCATTTATTTATTTCTTTAATTTTTAAGATGAATACTGTTCGTCGGTTTTAAAATTTGAGGGCTGTTATTTGGATAGCATGTTTTTATAGCGCAAGACTGAATCTTATTAATTTGAAATGAATTTTATTTTAAAACATTTTGGAACCTTTACTAATTAGATCTGAAACCAGCATACGTCTTTAAGACGTATGGTTATCTTTTATGTAGAAAAAATAACGTTATCTTTCTAGGGTTAATTAGATTTTAGTTGTTTCGTCTTAAGGCCATAAGAATAAAAAGAAAACACTTCAAGTATTTCTTTTTACAATTTTATTAATATTTTCCAATATTTCGACCAACTTCGTTGATCATTTTCAAGGATCTAATAAAACAAGAATAAGCACAAAGTATTCATAAACATTAGTGAACAGTCCAAACAAGAATCAACATAAACAAATATATTATTTTCCCCAAAGGGAGAATTAAATTTTGAGACAACACATAGCGCGTCCAAGTTTTTCCGCAGGTTTATGTCATCTGAGTTGTTCTTCTCTTGAATTTGTCAATTGTGTGCCTATACACTTGTGCACATTGATCTGTATCTCGTTAGAAATTAAGCCTTTTCTCCGATGGAACGTCAATTATATGCAACATTTACGCAACATTACGTTTGTGGCCGGTTGCAGTACAGTGGGCTGCGAGGGCTGTCTTTTGTTCTATCGGCTTATAATGAGCTTTTTGGTCCGACTTATTTGCAGATATTCTAGTTTTGAATTTGTTCATTGTAGTACCAAGATATACTTTCTGTCATATGTTGGACTTGTTACCATTATGTGGAATTTTGTTGGGTTTGTCATTATTGCCAATAATAGACTTTGTCCTGCTAAATAAACTATTCACGGTTAAATTCGATTTCAACGTCAATTCATATTTTTCGTTGTCATATATATTGGAATGTTTCAATTTTTAAGAGAAACCCGCAACATTCGAGGGCGGATCAATAAATCCGTGACTTCCCTCGTAGTTATATGAAACGCCACACTGCTTCCATCAAGTACCATCTGTTAATAGACTTTTGGAGCACGTTCCGTCATTTACTTTGCGTTTAACAGCAGTTCAAAAATTACAACCTCGAGCATTTTTGTAAATGGAAAAAAGTGAATTTCGAGTGCTCATTAAGCATTATTTTTTGCGAAAAAACCGTCAATCAAACCAAGGAAAAGCTTGATAAGTACTCTGGGGACTCTTCACCATCGATTTCAATGGTAAAAAAGTGGTTTACTGACTTTCGTTGTGTCGCACAAGTACAAGTGGCGCTGAACGTTCTGGACGGCCAATTTAGGTCAATACACCCGAAAATGTCGAACAAATCCACGATATGGTGTTGGCCGATCGAAGAGTAAAAGTGCGTGAGATTGTTGATGCCATAGGCATTTCATATGGCAGTGTGGTTTCGATTTTAAATGATCAGTTGGGTTTAAGAAAGCTGTCTGCAAGACGGGTGCCGCGTTTGCTCTCAATTGACCATACACGTAATCGTGTGACAACTTCAAAGGATTATTTGGAGTTGTTTAATTGGCCTACGAATTGGTACCTCAACCGCCATATTCTCTGGATTTAGCCCGCAGTCACTATTTCCAATTTCCAAACCTAAAGAAATGGCTCGGTGGAAAGAGATTTACCTCCAACGATGAAATTATTGATCAAACAAATGCCTATTTTATGGACCTCGAAAAATCCTATTTTTTGGAAGGGATACAAAAATTGGAGAAACGTTGGACTAAGTGTATTGATCTAAAAGGAGATTATGTTGAAAAATAATTTTTTTTTGGAAAAGACTGTGTTTCATTCAAAAAGTCACGGTCTTACTGATCCGCCCTCGTACGTTGTGGTTTTATACATTCTTTCAGATTCAGTATGGCGTTCTGTCGGCTTGCTCGTCTCTGCCCGTGATATAAGGTTGTCTATAATTTTCCTGGCGAAACTATTCAATTTAAGTATTACCGCCATTTCCCCCTTATTTGTCTTGTAGAATTCAGCGTCACTATTCTTCATGACTCTCTGAATGAAGTTGCTGGAAGTGTTATTAAGTGCCCTTCTGGGGTGGTTTGGAATTATAATTTATCAATCGTTCCGAGGCTGTAGGTTTTTGGTACCAGTTCATTTTGAGAGCATTTACTTGTCTGATAACTAAACTGTCCACATATGGTATCCTATTTATTGTCCCTTTCCTCTTCGAGCGTGAATTGTAGTTGTCCAGTAAAAGAATTCAATGCTGTCATCATGTTGGCCACTTATAACAACAAATAAATCGTCCAAATATTTCGTCAAGACTTTCGGCTTCTCCCCCAATGTGTCGAGTACTGTATCCAATAATACCTCCATGATGATGTCAGATATAATTTGTGATGCTGGGGAACCCTTGGGCATACCCTTCCTCTGTTCGTAGAATCTATCTTCATACTGGAAGTAGCATGGGTCCTTAATGCAGAATGTCAAAATTTCCATAAAGTCGTTATGTGGTATATTCGTGTACTGTCCAATTTCGTCCCAGTTATCGACTATAGTTCTTAGGCCTAGATTAATTGGTATGCTGGGGAATAAGTTAACCAAGTCAAATGAAGCTATTATTTCATCCTCATCAATGCATATGTTCCGAATTCTCGTCTTGAAGTCCACTGCTTCCTTTACGTTGTATTACTTTCCGGCAATAGTTTTGAATCTTATATTTGTTACGATTTTTTCACTGACAGGTTTTTGAAAATATAATTTAGAATTTTGATTTGTTCTTTCTTAAATTAATTATTGTGACACGATCATTGTTGGTTTTACTGCGCATTTTCTCTTGTCGACAATTAAATTATACCTCTTGATTTCGATAGTATTTGGTGTGGGAATTGGTTCAACGGGGACAGTTTCGTCATCAGATCCTGGTGGTGTATTTGATACGATGCATTCATTTTCGTTGCTTAAAAGCATTTCAGCTTCTATCTTTTTGTTGTTGAACGTTCTTGCATAGGTTTTCCAAAATTTTCTTTATTTCGTTTTTAACGTGGAGACGTATCGTTAATGCTTTTTCGTAAATTGTTTCCTTTTTTTCCGTAGCGAATCCTCTCTTTGAGTCTCTTTTGTATTGGGTCCTTCCTTCTCTGCCTTAACTTTTTATTTGTCATCTGCAGATTTTGAAATCTTCAATTATAGTTATCATTATATTATAAATGGGTATAAAAGTCACTTAAATTAATATACCACTTATAATATAATTAAATTAATATTTATAATATGCACAGTATAAATATACTTTTATCACTCCCGTGGGTTCTCTCTCATTCAGTTCCGCGTTTACCTTATTAGCCGCGGGACTGATAAAAAAATTTCGTATTTTTGGCTGAAAACTGTTAAAAATACATATATAATTATAAAATAATAGCAAAACTAAATGCAGCAAAAAACCAAGGTAGCTTATTTGAATATTAATAATAATTTAATTTATTTAAAAGACAAATAACATTTACCACGAGACTTTTAACTTTACGGAACAAACAATGACTGTGCGATCAGTCCGACGAAAATATTTCGCAAACTAAAGTAGAATTAGAGTTTCTTCGAGAACCTTCGAAGAGAACTATACTTCAGTGTAACCAGGGGGTTTCTACGGCACAGCTGATCGAAAAGGTACTAGGAAAATGATGTAGAATGAGAGACCAAAGTAGACATACAGATTATAGACCATGCAGCAATCTAAGTTTAAAAGTGTTTGATTGAAAGTAATGACAGCTAAATTTTGTTTGATTCGAACGAAAGTACGCATTCCCTTTTATTTCTGTCCATATTATGCCGACCACAGAGTAAATTACCAAAGGAAATCGAACTCGATGAAATGACCTACTACCTCGTCGTCATTAAGAAAACACTAAGAGAGGCATGGACACTCTTTTCTATTGATCCACAGAGCAATACTAAAGAGCCTCCATTGCTCTCTTCGATTCCTCTTCATGACGATGAGGTAGTAGGCCATTTTATGTTCCAGTTTATACAAAGTTTCAAAATTCTTTGCAAGCCGTTGACTTGCTCGGTATTTAAACCACAAAATTCTTCGCGTTTTTACAATTGAACGATTATATGGATAAAATGTGTTAATAACTGCAACACGTGTTGGTGCGTTAGATGCTCCATAATAAAGTGTTGTCGAAAGCTCTGCACAAGGGTCAAAAGCAGACTGACAAATGTCAACCAATCAGAAATGGCGGTCAAAAAACATCGGCCTCTCTCTCTATTGATCTCTATTTTCTATTGATCTATGTTTAAATCAGGGGGTTTCTATGGAACATCTGATCGAAAAGGTACTAGAGAAATAATGTAGAATTAGAGACCAAAGAAGGCATACAGATTATAGACCGTGCAGCAAACCAAGTTGAAACAAACTAAGAAAAACAGCGGCATAGGAACTCTTTTATATTGCTCTGTGGGTAAATTCAATCACAGACCAATATACAAGAGTCTCTATCCCTCTCTTTTCGTTTCCTCGATGACGACGAGGTAGTACGCCATTTCATCGAGTTAGAGTTGCAGCTGTATTTTACTCTTTGGTTGAACAGCGAAATAAAAGGGAATGCGTATTTACGTTCGATGCAACCAAAATAAAACATAATTTAGCTGTCATTAGTATCAATCAAATACTATTTAAACTTAGTTTTCTGAATGGATTGCTTATCGTTCTCTCGCCCATCCACTCTGTTCTCTACCATTTGCCTACTACTTAGTCGATCAGCTGTGTTATGAATACCCCTTGATTCAATTCTATACACAAAGAGAAAGTTAATAAAAAGACGAAGTGTAACAAACAGAAGGAGCCGTTTAGAAAAACCCCTACCTTAGGCCGAGAACTTCGATGGTGCTTGAAAAAGTAAGAGAACTAAATTTAATTCAAATTAATGAAAATTATACTTCATCTATACATTAAGATCTTTGAACGCAAATTAAGTTCCATTTTCTCTTAAGATGTAGGACTTAGGAAATATTTCATTAAATAAAGAATAAATGTCCCTTATATCCTTTTATTATTTGTGTATTATTATTTCCTTGTAATATAAAAGGCTTCCAATGTCAATTAAAGTATTACTTAGTTTAATGCTGTCATATTTTCACTTAGTTTGAATTGAAAATTGTTGAAATATGTTGTAGCCTGGGGTTTAAAAAAGCACATGCTCAAGACTGCAAGCGCATTAACTAAATATGTACATACATATATGTGATCTCACCTCTGAATTAAACACATTCCTATCTTATGTTCCTATGTTCCCTTCTGTTACTTTATCATAAATGTCTGAATGTACGCAATTTTGATTTATTATAAATAAATCCTTTTAAAAAGAAATCACTTTTTCCGGTGTTGTTTGGAAGAGGGGGGGCAAACAAATTCTCATATCCCGTTAGGGAGCCGTGATGTGAAATGTGTTGGGACGACCTGTTGCAAACAGTAGTTACAATCACTATTCAGATGTAAAATACAATTACCGCAACAGGGGCCATGGAGTTAGCGATAAGTGGGAGGCAGTAACGATAGCCATTGGTATTTAAACAACAATAAGACATTAAAATCCTCAATATCCATTTTCACTCAACTATGTATTTGTAAATCCTACAGCGGGTTTTTCGTAAAATGTGAATTATTTTAATTTATCTACATACATATGTATGTACATAGTCAGTTTGTGGACTATTTGTAATGAATTTCGTAATTCTCCTATATCAAGTTTAATTGACATTTGCGTGCAAAATTTGAATACCACAATTATTTGTACCAATTATTCCATCACTGTTTCCTAGTTTTGTATTTGCTCAGTATTACTCGACTCATCACCGCGCCAGAGAATAATAACAATAAGCAATGTCATAGATTAAGAGGTCTTCAGCCTACGTTAAGAGATTAAGAGAAACAAAAAAATTCTCGTTTCATTCATATTTGTCTACCCCTCTTGTTTCTTTCCATCGCACACACAACATGAGAGTCTGTGGTAAAAGCCGTGTGAGAAATGCATAATCTAAAACGTGTATAACACAATCAATTGTGTGATCAATTACTCTCCGCTCAACTCTCTAACAACGCATCTTAATTTGTACTCTCTTTTGATTTCATTTACTTTGGTGTTGGTTTCTTTATTAACTGTTACATTTTCTTTCTTCCTCAGTCTAAATAGAATATTGGGGCAAAGTGCGTGTAATTTTGCAAATAATCTTTAAATTAATGTTTGTTTTCGTTTGAAATCAGTTTTTCACTATGAGATAAAGTCGGTAAAACATACATTTCGTTTATATTGTCGAATACAATACAAATACCGGTGTTCAGCTAAATAACAAAGAAAACGCGTAAAAACGAAATGTTACAGAATACAAAGCCGTTGGTCAGGACTTTGGAGAGAAGGGAGTAAATTAATATTTGCTTTCTCTCATTCAGGTATGTAATTGAAATGCTTGTGTGCGTATTTTTTGATAAACATGCGGAAGTTGTTAAAGGGGATATATTAAATTGTATGACAAAATGATGATGAAAATGGGTTGACTTGTTTAGTGTTAAGGGGGCTGGCCGTTAGACATGTGGTTAAGTTGCAGCGACTTCATGTTGGCATCAACTTATTCATGGTGTAAGGCATTGTTGGCGGTTTGTACAAACTATTGGATGTGCAAACCAGCGATTTTGGGTTTTTCAAGTTGATGTCAACTTATCCATCAGTGTAAGGGGAAGTCGCAACAACTTTCATACTCAGAGAAAAAGAGAGGGAATATTATCGGTAAAATGTAAATAAACAAACCAAAAAATAAATACTTATGTAATATAAACACTATGGGAAAAATATATTTACATTATAAATATGATTTGTAGTGTTATTTATAAATATTTAAAGAATATAAAAATAGTGTTTTTTTGTTAAAATTTGTGATATTTTCGCAGTGCGCTGCGAAAAGTGCACTCTCAAGAAAATGAAGTTGCCTCAGCTTGGTTGAGTGTGTAAGGTCAAAATCGAAGTTGATATGAAATATGTACTCGAAGTTGGGGTCAACTTGAAGTCGGGCACCTTATCCACTTGTTGAATTTTTTATAATTTTGACAGACAAAAGTAACACAAAAGTAAAATGTAGTACGAATAGAAGATATTCATGCAATATTTGCAATGTAAATCAGAGTTTGGTGGTAACTCTCTGCAACAAAATTTCCGTTTAGAGTTAAATGCCAAAATTTCTTACGTAAATTTCGTAAGAACTAAATTCCAATAACGTAAGTTTTGTGAACCGAAAATTTCGCTAACTATTCATTTGCTTGGTACTTAGCTCTTTGCGAAACTTTTGTAAGCTAAATAAATTACAGGGTTGTTGTGTCAGAGTGAGTTTGAATGAAAATAATTGCTTGGGACCGGAATTTTGACATTTCGGTTAATTTCAACAAACAACACTAACACAATTTGCGTTAAAAATAAAATAAAGTGCGAAGAGGAAATATTAATGAAATATTTGCATGGTAAATCAGTGATTGGTGGATAGAGGCAATGGCTCAAACCAATCAACAATAAATCAGCAACGGCATTTCGATTTGTGCGTTAAATAAAATATAACAAAAAAGTTCAAAATACTTTAAATTTTCACAGTTTATCATCAAAACGATATGAAAAATGTAAGTCAACAATTTTTGTAATTCCACCTGGTTTAAGTTAATCTACGTCAAATAACACTCTGTCGCACATACCGCACCACGAATAGTGTGAAAGGAAATGTCAGATGAGAACAATGGCGTCTCTATACATCATTACTCTATGGTGGAAACACTTCACAACACAATTTTCCGTTTAGAGATAAATGACAAAAGTCGTGTTTTTGTTACAAGCAAGCGATTATCGTTTGCTAAATTGCAATGAAAACGGTTATTTAGAGATAAGTCATATTATTCAAAAATACGAAAATGTATTGAATATGGTAAAAGATGTCAAAACAAATTATAAACTTAACGAACATGATTCGTGTCGCTTAGTGCTGCATACAAAAATGTCGCATGCACCGAGTACGGGGCGTACACAACAATTGAGGAGTTAAGGTGTAAGTAGCTAATAGTTGGAGGGCTTGCTGACAGTTCTCTGTTAAACTTTTTCCAAAACTAAAATAGGAGATACTAGAAGTTCAATAGCTTGAAAAACTCCGCACTCTCGCAGTCCTAAAGGTGATAGGATTTATTTAGTCTGAATGACTTTTTCTTTGGCCCATGCGACAAGTGAAATGTTTTTGTGTAGATCCTCAACCATTCTCGGCTCGCTCGAGATCGAATTCTACCTTCCAGTGCTGCCAACTTTTGCGGAGCAACAACAGCTATATTGAAGAGGAAAAGTCTAAAACAAGCTACATTAGATGAGAAGAAGGCCAAAAAGTAGCTAAAATTTCTAAATGTAATTTAATTTTTAAAGAATAACCAAAACGTATTTTACAAGCAAACTTATATTATCAACTTCAATTGGGTCAGCGGTCGAGTACAATACAAAGAAAATTTCAGAAAAAGTGATTAAACCTACACCCTCCCGCAATGTTAAAAATTAGATGTACTTCTTTGTTTTAGCCAATTTTATATTTAGATAGTTGGTCACATTTTCAAAATTACAAAGATGATGAAATATAGAATATAACATGTAGATTTGAGTTTTTATGATTTTTTTTTAGAAAAAAGTTTAATAATCCAAAAGTGCAATATACAAGGTGGCGCAAAAGTAATCCTCCTATCAGAAAATGCTATAAATTTGCGATTGGCCCCTAATGTCAGTTCTGTTTTGACATTTGTGTAGTAAACACATGCGAAATACACGTTAATAAACAATGTTACGCTACACTGCTCCAGAACGCGGAATATTGCTGACTATTTATTTGGCCAATAATCGGTCGGTGACTTTGGCACAACGCGAATTTCGTCACAGATTTCCTGGCCGTCCAACGCCTACTGGTGAAACACTGCGACGTTTAGCCGCTCGCCTCGAAGAGACTGGCACAACACGAGATGCTGCCAGGCGTGGCAGACCCCGGATTAGCCGTTCTGCAGAGAATATTGCTGCTGTAGCCGAGGATGTCATGGATGCGCCGTCGACATCGACCA
Source organism: Phaonia tiefii (assembly GCA_963931995.1). Lineage (NCBI taxonomy): Eukaryota > Metazoa > Arthropoda > Insecta > Diptera > Muscidae > Phaonia > Phaonia tiefii. The sequence continues at coordinate 168,877,975 of OZ008367.1, read as the reverse complement.
GACGACGTGCCACGCAAATGGGTATCAGTCGACGGTATTTACAGCGAATTTTGGTACAAGATTTGAAGATGTTTCCGTACAAAGTCCAGACGGTGCATCAGCTGTTAGCTGCTGACCGCCAATCGCGTCTAACAAGCCATCCTTAATTACCACCAAGAGGAAGATGATTTTTCATCAAAAATAATCATGAGTGATGAGGCCCATTTCCATCTTAGCGGGTACGTAAATAAGCAAAATTTACGCTTCTGGGGCACTGAAAATCCGCGTGTAACCCACGAAGGGCCATTACACCCGCTCAAAGTCACTGTATGGTGTGCTGTTTTCGCTGGAGAAGTCATCGGACCTTTTTTCTTCGAAGACGTCGCGGGCCAAACGGTTACTGTGAATGGTGAGCGCTACAGAGCAATGATCAACGAGTTCTTTTTGCCGCAACTTGATGAATTGGTATTGGAAAACATGTGGTTCCAACAGGACGGTGCAACGGCACACACTGCATGTGCCACAACCGATATGCCTAATCTCCCGTTTTGGCGATTTGCACTGGCCAGCAAGATCGTCTGATTTGACCGCTCCAGACTTCTTTTTGTGGGGCTTTTCGAAGTCGCGGGTTTATGTCAACAAGCCTCAGACTCTTGCAGCTCTTAAAGACAATATCCGTCGAGAATGTGAGGACGTATCGCCGGAAGTTTAGGCCAAAGTGATGGAAAATGCCATAAAAAGGGCTCAAATGACAATCAACTGTGGCGGAGGCCATTTACATGACATCATATTCTCGACTTGATGTAAAATAAATTAAAAGACCAAGTAAAAATAATCCACAAAGAAGAATCAAAGTTTTTAATTTTTTTTTTAAATTACAGCCAAAAAACATCGGAAGTTTACTTTTGCGCCACCTTGTATTTGAAAATTTTAAGACAAATTGTAGTTTTTTGCTGTTTTAGCCCAATAAAGCTGCTGAAGCGAATTTTGGCAACTTAACAGAAAGGAGTTATAAAGGTGAGATAATTTGCTGCTGTTACGCATTGACAATTTTCTCTATACAGTAGAACTTCGTTAATCCGAATCAATTAAAACCAAGTCAATCCGGACTACGCAGGAATCCGGATTACCAAAGGCATTAAAATTATTGAGAAAAAAACACTTATAATTCAATTTATTCATTTATTATGATAAAAAAAACTATAACAATCACTTAAATATAAACGTTAAAAGTATATAGTATTGGTATATTAACTTAAAATTTATTTAAAAAATTCGGATACCATTGTTTGCCGAATACACTTTTGTTTAGCTTCCATTGCACGCTGCCGAAGCGTTCTAAGAATAGTCAAACTGTCTAATTCAACTTTATTTATATTCGGTGAATCCCCGAGCTACATAGTGATGCGCTGTAAAATGTGTGAAATTGTTCAATATTGTTGCAAGTTTGTATGTAATAATGCATGGTATGTATAAGGATCTTCGTGGTAATAGCATTAGACGTTGTTGCTGGTTTGGGCAACAATAAGAGGCAGTTGTGCAGGCGTGGAATGTCAAACTCTCTTAGAAAATGAAAACAAAGAATATGTAGCAACAAAATGTATGCAAATTGACAATTCTCGCCTGCTGTGAAATGAAAAAAAAACACAAATCAGCTGTTCTACAGCTACTACCACGTAGATAATTATACCATGGAATAATGTGTACGTAAAAGGCGAAATAATGTGAATAAAAGAATATCAAATAATGTGTTTTAGTGAAAATAGCATGAATGTGTTGCATTTTATTGAATTATCGAACACTGCATTACACAACACGCGATCCGGGTTAGCGAAACCGTGGTTGGTCCGAGATATTTTTAATTTTTCAACTCTGTCCGGATTACAGAAGAATTCCGGATTAGACTATATCCGGATTATCGAAGTTGTACTGTACATGTTTAGAATCTATGGATAGGTTTATCTATGGATAGGTTAATTTTAAATGTTTTTTAAGTACAATTTGCAATTTTTTGAACATTTCTCCAACATAATATATCATAACTCAAAAACAACACATCTGATTTTCTTGAAATGAATTTAGGAAATTCAGATTTATATTACCTTTATCTTACGGGTACACTATTTATTAACTTGACTAGTTGTTTCGGAGTTATAAATTGTGGAAAAAATCAATTTTTTTTGCCGTTACAATATTTTCTTTTGCTTTTTTTACTTTTTTTAAATTAATTTATAACGATCAAATAATTGGCCTTTGAGCTTATGTAGTTCTTCGTTTTATTCAAAATGTAGTTTCCGAAGCAAATATATCTCAATAAATTGAGATATAGTTTTTTAAAAAAGAAGATGTTTTGCAAATGCATCCTCATGATTCCTGTCGAACCGTATAGCTATTTCAGATCTAGCCACAGATCTGCATCAGCGGTTCTTTGGAATGCTGTTTTTTAAAAATTCATCAAACTAAATACAAACGAAAAATCATCTGAATTGAGAATTTTCTACTATGCAAGTGTTCGAAAAATATCGCAAACAAAACACCCAAGAAAACATTTGCAAACAACTTCTTTCCATCTCCAGTCAACCTCCAGAGAACTCAAAAACGAATTTGAGTTTATATCACTCCCATATGATGACAGGCGAAGATGAAGTATCTTATATTTGAAATCAACCAAAATAAGAACCGTGAAACCCAATAAAATAAGTTGGAGTTGCAGAATATAGATGTTTTTCATCTGCTCCTTAAAAAAAAGAATTAACCGAATACAATTTTACCCAAATCCAAAAATATTTATAAAGTTTCTGGGTTCAGATTTGATTTTCTTGACTAGTTATTAAAAGTTTTCAAGGTCTGATACATTTTTCTAAATAAAAAGTGCTTGGTTTTTCGTTGGAATAATGGATAATTCATGACAAATTTCATCAATTCAATGAAAAAGTTATTTAATTGTAAGATTGCGCATTTCTTCGCCTTTTTCAGCTTCATTGAATTTATGATCTTTTTACATCAATCTTTATCATGGGAATTTGGAATAAATATGAATTCAAAAGATAAAGAGAAATAGAAAAAAGGAGTAGAAAATTCAAAATAAATAGATAATAGAAAATAGTTCAATGGACAGAAAACATTAACCACGCTATGAACATTTTTCATGTGGTCTTGACCCTCCTCAATGGTATGGGACACAATTTTTTTTCTTTTGTCCCTGCTCTTGTGGATTTTTTAGGATGAAAAATAGATCAAAGAGTTTGGCTACTCATTACCAACCAATTTACATCAAAATGATCACTAATTTACATCAAATTGATGACAAGCTTACATTAATTGGCGGAAAATTTAAAGCAATTTGATGAACTATGTACATCAAAATGTCGAAAAATTTACTTCACGTTGATGACAAACTTACATCAAATTGAAGTAACATTGTCATAACTATTGATGAAATATTGATGGCAAGTTCTTCGTCAATTCAATGAAATGTGTCGTAGGTTGGAAAGTGTGGAAATGTTTCATCAAATTGTTCATGGAAGCGATAAATTTGACGAAGCTCTTTCTTTCACTGTACTTCCGTTTTATAGATGGTGTTGCTGGACGTGTGTTTTCATCGACTGGTATAGGCAATGTTTTCTTATTTGTACTTGAGGGCTCCGTGTTGAAACCATCTAAATACTCCTCAACCATGTCCTCTTAATCTACAGGGTTTGTATTATCTTTATTTACAACCCCAGACGATACTATCGACCTAAAACATCTGGAGCTTTCAACTCCCTCTACGGACTCTATCATTCCTATCAACTTATAAATCGTTTCTTCGATCTTTCGAACAGTATTCACGACACAATTATAGGGAAAATGCAAAACATTTTGAGGGGAATTTTGTTCACGATAGGGTTGAATTTTTATTCTGTTGTTCGACCTTTTCCTTATCAATAAATAATCAATATTCTTCGAGCTTGAGGTCAGATTTTGCTGTTGTTATATTTATTTTCCTCGATATTTCGCTACTCTTTTGTGTAGCATATATCTCCTGATGATGCTCCACAAAGGAGTAGCGAAATATCGAGGAAAATAAATATAACAACAGCAAAATCTGACCTCAAGCTCGAAGAATATTGATTATTTATAGGGTTGAATGTTACGATTAAGTAAAAGCTTTTACTAACTCTTAGGGCAAGTTTCACATTCGTCATTTAAAAGCTCAATTTAAAAGCTCAAAGAAAATTTTCACATTGTTACGAATTTCCTTATTCGTCCTTTTTGCGTTGTTTTATTCCCAATAATAAAACAAGGTTCGTATTAAATTACTATAATTACAGCGGTTTAACTTCCTTATATTTTAGTTATATAGTACAACAGTTTACTTTATTTATAACACTTATCAAGTCTAGTATTTTACTATCAATTCCCCTTGCTTACTTTACGGGGTCATCATCATGAACTCTCCATTCCAAAGACCTCCGCTATTTATACCAAGTCACCATACTCGAGTGAAGGTATATCTAGCGAATTCAAGAACCTTCTAGACATTGTTGTAGTTGCTTATCTTTGTAGAACAATCTCGAATGGCGGAGAATTATCTTTACTGAGGTGAATTCATGCTACTGGGTTAGCGAGCTGGTACGTTGTTACAATGCATACTTTCAGGCGCAGCACGAACCGCCTGTTATTTACATACTGTTAGTAGAGTCATTAACAGCAAGCAAAAGCTTTTACTTATTCGTAACAATATTAAATGAGAAAAGTCGACCATTTAAGGTCCATTTAAATGTAGAATTTTCGACTGTGAAACTGAGCATTAAAGTCCTATTCTGGAAGGGTTACAAAAGTCACCACGGTTAATATTTGACAGCAATGTGACAATTGTCACGAATCGGTATTCTGACACATTTTGTTGGTGACAAAAGTATCAAAAACTGTTACCTGCCAAAGAGAAGGAAAGTTGATACAAAAATATTTTAAAAATTCTACAAAGTGTTTACGGGAAAAAATAAATTATATATTTTGTATCAAAACGACAAGAGGGCATAATTACATGGAGGAAGGACTTTTGGTGCTTTGTGCTATGGAAATGGAGCAGAAAGAAGAAAGGACTTGTTGTTGTGTTAGAAAGATTGACAAAATTGGAAACTCGGAAAATGTTGAGTAGTGTGTTAGCTGTTGTTTTAAAGATCTACATTTCATGCATATTGTAAGTTGCTTCAATTTGCCAGAAAGGCTTTGAATTACAAAAGATGTCGAAATAAAAAAAATTATTTCAAAAACTTTCACGTAAATATCTGGGGTCTTTGAAGGGATATTGGGGAGTATTATACCTTAAAAAAAGGTCTTGTTTATTATCGAATTATCAAAAAAAAGGTATAATAGGTAATTAAAATCAAAAAATAGGTATAATAGGTAATTAAGTTAACCATAAGAAACCAATTTTTCTCAGAAAAGTGGGGTTAAAAAAATCGATTTTTTAATTAGCTCCCCAATGGTTTAATCAAAATAGATATGTTTATAGAATTTAAAAAGACCTTTGTAATGACGCCCATTTCAACCAGATCGGATTAGAAATACCTAAGATATGAGCGTTTATATAGCTTTAAAGGCCAATATCTAAAAATGTTGGACCGGTCGTGGGGGGAAAATACTTTTTGAACTCAGTGCAGACGCTTTTGTCGGTGGTGCACTTTTGGTGTAGATCAAAGAGTTGGTGCTAAAGTAAAATATGTCTTCTACGGGGTGGCTGATGAATATTGCTACATTAAGAAACTAAATTAACTTTTTTTCAGTGTATGGAATTAATTTTTCTTTTATTCATGTTAAAGCTCATTCAATTTTATTAAATACGAGTATAGCTCAATTAGTTTTAAAAATAATGGAATTTAAATGCCCCCCCCCCCCCCCCCCCCGCTCGTTAATGCATGTGCGGCATCTTACCAAAAAGTTGTTCATTACTGCTTGGAGAGTTGAGACAGGAATAGCCGCAATTGTTTCTCGAATGGATTGCTTTACTTCATTCAAATTTGTTGGTTTTGCTTTGTTGACTTCCTGTTTGCAATAACCCCACAACATAAAGTCAGGTGCAGTAAGGTCAGGCGACCTGGGGGGCCAACGGAATGTGGAGTTTCAGTTTATTGGGAAATTTTCGTCGCAATTCTGTCATAACGGGCCGGTCTATGTGAGGAGTTGCACCATCTTGCTGAAACCACACAGAGTTGAAAGAAAGTCTCATTATCAAAATAATTGGAATTATTACGGGATTGTCCCGCGTTTTGGTGTCTCATCCCGAGTTGAATGAAATGATTATATACAAATTGTAATGTTTTATTTTATATATTTTGAATTATTTTAACTAGATAAAGTAAATGTATTTTTAGTTAAATTTTTATTTAAACCTAAAAAAATCATACTTTTACCTCTTATGGGAAACTAGTCATCGAAAATATCAATAATTTTATGCGGAGGTCATTATAAGTAATTTCGCTAACCTAGTTGTTTCTTGTTAGGGCTATACTGTTGTTCAGTCAACAATTTTTATTAAATATATTTTTCGTAACAAATTTTGTACCTTTTAGCATGACTCGTTACTATAAAATGAAAATTCCTCTATTGGTATTCGCTTAAATCGCTCACAAAACCGAAAATTGTCTTTAATCTAGTTAACTCCATGTTGGTGGCCACTAAGCGAACTGAAATATCGCATGAAATTTCCTATAAGGGAGAAAGAAAAACAACAAATAAAAAAAAACAAAAATTGGCAACATTTTTATAACACTTATTTATATTGTAGCCGTTTAATTTTATTATAGAAAGCAATTAATTTTGATGTTTTTATTGGTATCTTTGTGTTTTAGGCATTTGGTATAACAGTGAAAATCGTGATTGGGTTCGTATTGCCGGCCGATAGTATCCATTACACCCTGTCAAAGGGTTGAGACACACATCACTACGTAAGCCGTCATTTACGAACATAAGCAACAGCAGCAACATCAACTACAACGCTTGCCCAGCGCCACCACCCACACCGGCAGCCACAGCCACATACACAGTCACATCAGCAACAGCAACAAACGCCCCCATCCCCGGCAACAGCACTCACGTCGACGAGACAACAGCAACAGCATCATCAACATCAGGCCCAACATCAACCAATTCCCACATCAATCAATTACAAATAAATTACTTTGAATTCCCACCGAAAGCTTTACTGCTCGAAGATTCGACAGTAACGTCTCTATCCGCTCCATCGCTGGCCACAACAACAGCAGTAGCTTTAGCAGCAGCAGCGGCAAGTGCCAGCCACTCAACGAACACTCCATTTGCCGCGGGCGCAACAGGCTGTGCATCTGCTAATAACTCACCAAAAAGTATTTATCATTATCAACACCATCACCATCAACAGCCGCATCACCACCACCACCAGCACCACCTCCAACAACAGCAACACCATCATCAGCAACAACATCATCAGCAACAACATCATCAGCAACATCCCCACCACCTACAGCCGAATCACTACCAACACAATCTAGCATTACAGCAACACCATCAGCATCAACAACGTTCTCAATTGCATTACGTATCATCGCCATCGAGCCCACCAACAACAACAACAATTCCAGCAACAACAATCAACAACATGGGCAGACGAGAGATTAAACGTTCGAACACCGGCAGTTCCACCACCAAATCATATGATAGTGGTAGTGGTAAGTACCTACAACATATACATCCACTACATATAACAGCACTTGTACCCCCATATGAATGAATGTCCTGTGTACAGGCAGACAATATATCTGTGTCAAAAAGGAAAAACGTCTTAAGTGCACTTAGGAAAATATTGACTAAGTGCACTACCATAACCACTGGAGTCTCAATTACCTCAAGATCCAGTTTTTTCTTAATTTGACTAATGTATCAGGAAGTCATACACCAGATATTGTTTACATATCTAATTAAATGTAAGACCTTCTCATGGAAAATACCTCCTAAAGATGCATACATAAAAAAGTTGGAAATGCACATAAGTCGTTTTTCCTTTTCGGCACAGATATATATATGTACATTAGGGATATGACTTTTTAAATTTTTTTTACAAAAATTAAACATAGATAAGCGCGCATTATGAGAAATGCTACCAAAATAAAAAAATGATTTATGGTTAATTTGGTGACAAAAACCTTCCCCGTGAAATCGATTTCGGGTTTTGGAATTTTTTAACTTTTTTCCAATGTTCTAGAAAATTGTTAATGTTTATTTAATTCCCGATGTTTTTGACGTGTTAACATCTATAGGCACAAGCAGGGCAATCTATCAAAGAGAATACACGCAAACAACACACAGCGTTAACATCACATACATGGTTGTTGTACAACAATAGGCTTTGCCCGAAAACAAGCAGGTCGTCGTCGCCAAAGAGAATTGAATAGTATAGAGAACTCATGGAACGAATTGTATGACTCAAAAGCACTGGCGACATCTGGCGAATGATTCAAAACGTATTACTCTATTTTTGTCATAACTTGGTCCATTCATAATTTTGATTTGAAACATTGGTGCCTTTTGAAACATTTATGCTTTTTGTATTGTTTTATGTAATAACATTGTCGAAATGATGCATTTATATTGAAATATTCTATAAAGGGAATACTCTCTTTTACTCAGACTCTCTACATGAGGGCCGAAAAAGAGTTCAATAAGTTCTCTATACTATTCAATACTTTTTGTCTTCGCTCTGTTTATGACAAAACAAAAACAATTATACAGTGAGCTAAATATTGCTTTATTTATTTTAACAATATTACATCTAATGTTAAAGCAGATGTAAGAAAAAAGAAAGTGCAATAGCAAAAGAGGCTTCAGAACAAAATCTATTCCTTTTTTTTTATTTTCCAATGTAACATTTGTGTTCGTAGAAATCGAACAGGTTCCGTGTGACAAAAAGGAGTTAACCCATCGACCGTGAGTTCAAACACTCATTCATTTTTTTTGTAATGGATTGAGGTCAATCAAATTATTAAATGCAGAAAGTTTTGAAAAATTCCACCACCTATAAGGATTCTAAATTCGAGTTTGAAAAAAAAACAGTCCGTTCTCAAAAAAATTAAATTTCATGTTTTTAATTTTCCCCCCACAAAAACTGAATTTAGGTGAACTAGAAAACCATTCTAATTACAACGAACTTTTAGCTGAAGTATGTACGCTTCCAAGAAGGTATAACATGTCAGACTTTCTCAGCTATTTCGTGGTGAAATGGTTGGTCAAAATAGGGTACCTCTAATGGGTGCTAGATAGTGTATTCAAAATCGAAACCGGATAAACGAATTTCGGTCGGTTAACCGTACTTCGGTTGTGTAACTATTGCTCTTTTTGAACAGCCGGTTGCACCGGTTTTTTCAAATTGATTAACCGGTTTTCGGTTTTAAGGAACTTTTACGCAACTGATATTACAACACAGAATAATGAACCTAAAAGTTGTTCAATTGCTCACTTTGGTTACTAAATCCATCAGACAGAAAGAAAATAATTCGCCTCCTTCGTGGAACAAGGGTATGTAGATCCTGAAAAAGTCGTGCAGCAAACGTTTTAATAGGGCAAAGACCTTAAGGACAGAATGAGACTGGAATGTGTACCAAATTAGACATAAATAATATAAGAAATAGTTAAGATCTTCAAGACGAGGACTTTGAAAACATTTCTATGAAGGCATTGAAGTCGCAGCTGAGACTTCCAGACTGCGCAAAATCCTCTCGACGACTTCCATATCTCTAGGATATCTGCTCAACATAAACTTTCCAGGAAACTAGTACGAAACACTATGAGAATCTGTATTCCAGACCTCAAGAACTGCAGCGCATCTGCACCATGCAGTTCCATATTCACGTTTATGGGGGCCAGGTCATATACACATTCCTGGGAAATCTAAAGCGGTTGAGCTGGTGAGATTTGCTAACTTAACCTAGGTTGAATAAACTGTATAATATCATATATACAACTAGCCCTAGGTTAACTTTCAGCAAAAATGTATTTTAAATTTCAACTTACGCTAAAGTAAACAAAGAAATCGTTTAAAAGCAAAGCACGTAAATTGTTTAACCGTGGAATATTATCTTTTTATAGTTTTTTTTATAAAGTTTTTCATATTTTTTGGAACGAAGGGGGATGGGGGCTAAATGAGAAAAAAATAACCAACTTTTTTTTAACACTATTATGCTACAACCCAGTATTATCAACTATATTGGGTATCTTTGCTTTGGTTTGTGTCTAGACTAACGTGTGTTGGGAAATTTCTTGTTTAATGGGAAGTTTTCTAGGTGGAGCCTGTAACCAATATTTGGTATATATTCTAGTTTTGGAACCAATAAAAAATAAATTTAGAAAGGCCAAAATGAAAGAAGTTTAAAAAAAGAAAATACATTGTCTTAAAAAATATCTTATCTCAAAGAAGTAAAGTACATTTTCTTACAAAAGCTTAATTTTCTTAAAAAAGTATGTTTTGTAAATAAGTACATTTTCTTAAAAAAGTACAGTTTCTTACAACAAATTGCCTTTTCGTAAAAAACTACCTTTTCATTAAAGAGTGCCTTTTTGTGAAACAAAATAACTTTCTATGTACCTATAAATGTACCTATTTTTAAAAAGGAGACCAATTCTAAAAAAATTCCCATTTCTTAAAAAAAAAACATTTTCTCTTAAAAAAAATTAATTTTCCTCCAAAAATTCCCTTTCTTAAAAGTACATTTTCTTAAAAATAAAGTAATACCTTTTCTTTTCTTGAGATAAGTAGCCGTTCCGAAAATAAGTACAGTTTCTTAAAAAATAACATTTTCCTGAAAAGAGTACCACTTCTTTAAAAGTACCTGCTCTTAAAAAAAGGTACTTCTTTGTAAAAAAATTCATACTCTTATGGCTTTTTCTTTCACAAAGTACTTCTTCTTAAAAATAGTGTCATTTCTTAAAAAAAAACATTAGCTTTCAATAAAAGAAGTACCTCTCTTTAAAAAATTACCTTTTTGGGGAAAATATAATATATAGTATATATCACACCTAAAAATATACTTTTTTTTAAGAAAAATACATTTTAACAAAAATTTTTTTCTTGAAACAGTTTATCATTTTACAAAATGTATCTTTTCTTAAAGATTCATTTAAATTGTTTTATTTTTCAACGGGCGCCTTAGGCGTGTTGGAACTAACTGTACACGATATATAGCGAAAGGAACTTCGTTCCAACCGTTCATGTAATTGTTTGATTTTGATTCACTTTTGACACCCACTAACTTCTATTTGGCTGGTTGTACGGTTAAACTTTCTTCAACAAAGTTGTTTCACACGTTTTGGGCTTCAACTTTTAGGAACAACGCTTAGCTCTAAAGCCTTTGGACTCTTTGATTCAAAATATCAAAAAAATTCAGATTCAGAAAAAAATTTAAAAAAAAACGCTTTTAGTCAAAATAAAAATTGTACGAAACCGAAATTGTAACTCAAAAAAAAAAAAATGAGCAGTTTGATTCCTCGTACCTGAATTAGGGTAAAACCGTTCTCTCCGGCCTTGTCTACGAAAATTTTTACCAAAAACTATCACAAATTATGATAATTTTGTCGTATATACGAGTATAAACTTAAATAAAGTTAATGTACAATACAAGCTTTTTATTTCCGGGAGTAGTAATAATTGTTGCCGTCAACCAGCAATGGAACTAAATTGCAAACGTTTTTTATAAACATTGTGGCGCATCAATTGTGCTACAATAAGAAATTCAAACAACTTTTTTTAATCAGTGTATTTTATTTATTTTTTTTTTTTGTATATAAATTTAAATTTTATTATATATAACTAATTGGGTTTGAAGATGATAGACCGAATGAAGGTAGCTCATCTACGAATAGGCGACACATGATTTTTGGGGGATTGTTGGGAATGGTGTTAACACACTCCCTTTTTCCACTCCGTAGGGATTTGATTGTTTGTCAATACACTTCTGATGACCAGTGTGATGACAACTACTAACGTTGTTGCACAATTTACTACAGGAATGTTGTCAGGGCCAGAAGATTTATGACCAATGTATTCAAAACCGAAATATGGTCTGTTAACCGTACGTCGGTTTTTCAAAAATAGCTATTTTCGAAGAACTGTTTTCTCCGGTAATATCAAGTCAAATAACCGATTTTTTGATTTTTACACAACTGATATAACATCGCAGAATTACAAACCTAAATCGGTTTTCATAGTTCACTATGGTCACCATAATGGGTAATTTTCTAGATGTCGTTGAAAGTATTAAATGGTATTTTTTGTTCCCAAAAAAGTCCAAAAATATGGCATTAAATTACTAAAATTTCAACAGAAAAAATAATTTTCAACACAAATATCACTTCGAAAGTAGAATACAAGACGTTACTTAAAGTAGAAATTGGAAATTGGTTCTTCTCCGGTTCAGCTACAATGTTGAGAGTCTCTAACGGTTTTGGCATCTGCAACCACAGAAGTTGCTACAGTTTTTGAGCGGGAAAGTTTTTACATTAAAGAGGCGTTCCGGCGTGTTCATTTTTGGGCTGTCTTACGGGGTTTTTATTTTGACCGGCCTCATGGCTTTGAAGTAGTTTTTATATAAGATTTACATTTTGTCACATTTTCAACTGATTAATTTACTTTCACAAAAATTTTCCACAATTTTGAATAAACGTCAATGAGAATTATGGGAAATTTCAATGAAAGTGGCATTAGTACAGGACAGCACCTAGTGAACAAAGTTAACAATGGGCGCGCTCATAGAATAATACATACCATAGAAGCTTTTATGCGCTCAATAAATTAAACGTCATAGGTACGATGGAAAGTAAACATTGGATGGTGGAAAATATGGGTTCAATAATACCAGATGGTGGCAATAGTATACAGCGATCCACAAAGGAACAACAACCGACTTTCGAGTTTTTGTGACAAACTAGTTGTGTTAAATACAATACAAATGTATACCAACGATAAAAGTCAACAAAAAAGTGCAAAATATATTTAAATTTTTCAGTTCTACACCAAAACGACAGGAAAAAGTTAAGTGAACATATTTTGTAACTCCACCTGGTGTAAGATATTTTAAATTTAATTGCTCTCATTTCCACAAAACCTACGATGAAGAGTGTGAAATGAAACGTCAGATGAGAGAATAAGTTTATCTACGTATGTATTATTCCATTGGCGCGCTATACTCGTGTCTATTATTTCCTTTATCTATGATGGTTACTGACTCCATCAGACAGAAACAAAAACATTGCCAACGAATTATTATCGCCGATAGTTTTCTGAAATAATTTCATATCTGCCAACTCCGATTTAGATGTACGTTCCGGAACTAATGACAACATAGGTAGTACGTTAGCAGAAAATCATAAAACAATAAACGGTATTCAAAATCCAAAAAGAAGTGCAAAACGTCCAAAGAAATATTTAGTCAACGATGATTTTTCCTAACTGGGGAAGTCCACTATTAGAGCAGATAGGCTGAATAAAATAAATAAATAAAGGGAGGGCCATGTAACATTTGGAATTTCAACACTCCGTTATTTCGAAACAGATGGCCAATTTGACATTTATGTAGTGATAGATTATTATTTAAAGGTTAGAAATTAATGAAGTGGGTCGCTTTGCGCTTGAAGGCAATTGGGAAATATTTAAAACTTGCATTCAAAGTTCTGAGACTTTAACTCAAACTGTAACAAATCTACGAAATAAATTCGAAAGGAATAGAGTTCCATCAACGCCGTTTGTGGATCAATTTCTGAAACGAGTTTATCAACCAGGTCACTATTGAACAAAAGAATTCGTCTACGTGATCGTCCAGTGGAAAATATTGCTGCTGTAGCTGAAAGTGTGCTCGAACCTCGGTACGAAGACTTATAAAGTCCAAATAGTCCAAGACTGAAGCCTCGTTTTCGTTTCGCTAAATTGGCTGCAGATCGCTTGTCTGAAGATGAGCATTTTTACCCAATTTTCGAATTTGTGGCTCGGAAAAAACACACGTCGTGGAGGAAAAACCTAATGTATCCACATGGCGGCATCATAGGCGGATTTTTCTTCGAAAATGAGCAAGGAGCCGCTGTTACCGTCAAGTCGAGCATTACCGTGCCATGCTCAGCGGGTTTTCCTTCCAAAAAGTTGAAGAGGATGACATGCATGAAGTATGGTGTTACAGGGCGACGCTACGTGGTACACAGCCAACGTTACAATCGATCTTTTGCGCACTGTATTCGAAAACCGCATAATCAGCCGAAACTCGGAGTCAATTGGCCGCCTATCAGTTGCGATTTGAACCAGTTATGCAAATAATCCCGGGTCCATTGAGGTGTTACACGAAATAGAGGCCAAATCAATCGACAATGAGGCCTTTGATATCGTCGGTATTTGCAACTTGACTATATCTAGCTTTTCTCGTATTCGGCGTCATACGTTCTTCACTCCCACAGAATTGTGCGAACTTTCGCAGCTCCCAGGTTCTGATACGAGTTGATATTGGCACCCGAATCGTACGTATGTATAAGAACATCCAGAAGAATGCCTGCCATCTATTACGAAGGGATCAATCTGGTTCTTTGCTTTCTGAACAGGAGATAACCAAGTCGCCTTACGTATTTCGTTGGAATCGTGTGCTACTAACTACGAGTACCATGTTCTTTGCAGCGGCGAATTCTATTAGTTTCATTCCATTATCGGAAGTAGTATCGTTTAGACTGAAATTACCAATGGCTGGTCGAAAGACAGTTCAGTTTGGCATTAAAATCTTGTGGGATATCTTTAATGTCGTATGCGTGTTAGTGCGTTCGTATATTTCCACATGATTCGTTGACCTTATCGTCTTAATCCTCAGACGGTGCATGCACACAAAATAACGAGATTTTGAACTAGTGCAGCTTCATGAACTTCGAGCCAAGATATCACTGTCGCTTGTCAACTATCAAACCAACTTGCCAACTATCCGAACACGAATTCGTAATTCTGCTCATACACGCTGAAACAAAAACGGCCCAAGCAACATATTGCAGGAACCATGTATATATTTGCATGCATTGGAATTGGTCTCGATGTTGTCTGACACGGTTTTGCTTTCAGCAGATTTCAACAAACAAAGCCACATTGGGTCACAAAAAAATAAGTTATAACCTATTAATTATTGTGTCTTCAACATTGTGATATTGAATAGCAAACACAATGTGTTTGGACCCAAGTCTATTATATTTGCGACAAGCTACAAGCACGTTTCTAGTTGCATCAAAACAACAAAAATAAAAAACAGATTTTTCAGCGCGTGGCAACTATAGTACATATTCCTTCCTTTTCTAGGGCAGCCATTTCACACTTCCTGGATAATTATGATGTCAGCTTTATATTTTGAAAGGACATCCGCCAGTTGGAAAAATCCTCCCATCCTGTATACTGACTTTATATTTTCCAAGTTCGTGAAAAAACTGAGATCTGTAAATATAAAAATATATTAATTTAAATAACATATCACATTACCCTGAACTAATTTTTTGCCGTGATATTCATATCCTTAGAATACAAACACATATCGTTGTGCAAATACGCTCGTAGGTACCGATGTGTACACTGAAAGGAAAAGCCTCGCCACCTCGATGAATAGTTTCATTAAACTTGAGCAAACTTATAGATTAATCCCTCCAACGTACAAATTCTTTCCAGCAGCGATAAAATCGTATAATGTTCGCAACTTTTCATTGCAGCAATGTAGAAACACTAACGAACCTGCGTTTCGGCCCTGTAACGAAGTGGTCTCCTTTCAGTGTGTGCGTGTATATATGTGTGTTTTCTGTACCAATACTAAAGTGGCATAACATTGTGATTGATATCTAACCATTATTATATTGTCTGAGTATACCAATGTACTGTGTATACCGAGGACTGAAGCTGTGAAACTCAAGTACCTCCCACTAGACGAGGCGCCCTATTACACACCGGGTTCAGCTAAATGTTGTGTGTGTGTTTCTTGTGCTTTGAATAATGGTTATGTTCTGTCGTGTTATGCTTCGATACCTCAATGTTATTTGGTTGAGTTGTTGGTTTTTTTATGTATCTGCTGCCTTCGCTATTGTGGTGCTTGCTGTTGTCCTTTTACGAGTTCAATAGACAAACACATTTATTCCGGCATCAGTATTGAATAACTTTAGTTTCGATTCATTATAAGCTAACCCATAAGAGGGCGATTGTTAAAAATGGGGAGAAACTAACATAGGGCAAATGTTTGTGTTTCCGTAAGATTGGGTTGAAAAGGTCATTAGTGTGTGACCAGCGAAAATAAATGACAGACTATGTATTCACATCCACATTTGTATTCAATATATTCATATTTTGCTCATACATAAGACATAGAAGAAAATGTATGTACATATTTTATATCGTCCTGAATCATTTTAATAAAATCATGATGCAGCGAAGTTATTCAAAGGTTTTCTTGTCCTTGAAATAATGAGGCTTCAGGTTCTAGACTGTTCTATCCCACCATTCACATCGTACAAAGACTCGTAAAGTTTTATGGAAATCATGAAGTTCAAGCCTACACATGTGACTTTAAAACTATTATTTTTTCCAGCAAATGTTCATTTTGGGTAAACTTTAAAATATGATATTGTTTCCCTTCTGTTCACTTCACTCCCTAAATGCACAATATGTGTGGCATTAAAGGACCTGTAAGTCTCGTAAAAGCCCTTCTCGTAAAAGTCCTTAGTACCAGGGTTCGTATTTCGTGGGTAATGTGCTACCCTGGGTTATAACTCGAAACGGTGCGTCCAATCGAAAAAATAATAAGAATTTTAGCTCCATAGGAGGCTTGAACCAATGGGTGTCTCCAATGTGGCATCACTTTTTTTATTTTTTAATCGCTAAAAATAAAATTTTTCAAACAAAAAATTGCTAAAACGCCCTCATGTTTATATCTCAGAAACGAGCGTCCAATCGAAAAAATATCAAATTTTTGCTGGTTTCTAAGGGGTATTCATAAAGTAAAATAAAAAGGTGGCTATAAATGGCCGTCGGTGGTGCAATGGTTAGTGTGCCCGGCTCTTGTACATGAGATCCTGGGTTCGAACCCTGCTCTGACCACCTAAAATTTATTTCGGCGGCGGTCACCTCTCATAGTGACGGCGACACTATCGAGTATTTAGCCATGAAAAAGCTTCTCAAAATACCGTTCGGAATCGGTGTAAAACTGTAGGTCCCAATCAGTGAGTGAAAACTGGAAAGCGCACAGCTCAGTAATTGTGAGAAGTTCTCCCCGGTCCCTTCATGGGATGTAATGGGAAACCATTTATTTTTTTATAAATGCCATATTGGAGACACCCATGGGTTAAAGCCTCCTTTGGAGGTAGAATTTTTATTATTTTTTCGATTGGACGCACCGTTTTCGAGTTATAGCCACTTTTTTATTTTAGCGATTTTCTTATTTTGGTGATTTTTCGAAAAAAAATCTTCGTTACGAATTGGACCACTTTTCGATTGGACTCTCCGTTTCCGAGATATAGAGATTTTTTCCCAATTTTTTTTTTTGATATTTTCTATCAAAAATGGGGATGGGCTACCCTTTATTTTCCCCATTTCCCTGAGGGTAATGAGTAATCGTGATGAATTATTCCCCATTGTCGTGGGTAGCTACCCATTATTTTCCCCATTGCCCTGAGAGTAATGGGTAATCGTGATGGGCAATTCCCCATTTCGTGGGTAGCTACCCATTATTTTCCCCATTGCCCTGAGGGTAATGGGTAATCGTGATCGGTAATTCCTTATTTTCGTGGGTAGCTACCCATTATTTTCCCCATACCCTGTGGGTAATGGGTAAACGTTCATTACACATTCCCCACGACGATGTGTATGTGTTACACATGGGTGGGGGGGGGGGTGAATACGAACTCTCCTTAGTACACATCCTACTGACGACAAGTACATATACAAGGCTTCATTCTAGATCTTCTAGTTTCTAACTAAATTGGAGCACAGATTGGCTTAGTGATTATCGTAAACCTACCGCTCGCCTATCTCCCGGACTAGTTCCCAAAATAAAGGCTGTTAGTGACTTAAAAAAAATATTTTCCTATTACATCCCACGAACAAACATGGGGGTGGAGCTTCTCACAACGAGTTAGTTGTGCGTTTTCTAGTTTTGCTACAAGGCGCAATAGCTCTTAGTCTTATATCCACTTCTCTGGAAATTAGCATTGAATAGTGTTTTGCTAGCGCTAGAGAGCTTACGTTGCACAGTCGTAGCATATGGTTACGACCCGGCAGATAAAATACCTTTCCACATACACGGATGTGATCCAGAACGGAGAATGAAGTGGGTGCAAATCCAGCAAAAATCGATCTCAGACTCTTTACCTCTCTTTCCACATCCTTTGTCTCTATGTGGTAGAAAAATTTGCCTAAATGAAAGTGCAAGATTTGTACACGCTGAAAAACAACGGCCTCTCTAACATATTCTCCCCAACATGTACTGCAGAAACCATGTATATGTTTTGAACACACTTTAAACATTCATATGTTTGCAAGTCTCAAACTCACTTGTGTTTAAATGTAAACAGCATCATGTTTACTGGCAAACATATACTTTGATATAATATAATATACGCCACTATATATGTCTACAAAAAGAGTATTTCTTCCAAACAAAAAAGAAAAATTCAAAACATATATGCTTCTTCATGGAAATATATGCGTTCTTCATCCCAACCACCCACATACTTATGTCGACGCATCCGCGTGTTTCCCCCAAACCTGCATATACTTACGTGGAAACATATGCGAATTTCGTCCCAAATATAATAGTATTTAAAATCAAATTATTCTTCGATTTCAATATATATGTATTATTTATTATAATTAATTTTAACAATATAAATACACATTTATAAATATTTAATAAAAAAAATTAATAGATTTAAAATGGTCCTTTTTGCATTTATTTGCATTGAATGCATTATTTGTTTTTTTTCATGAAATGAGAATCTGCTGCCCTTTTCCTTCTTCTTTCTTTGTTATCTCTCACGTTTGTGTTTTCAGAAGGTTTCAGCTATGCGTTGGTACACAAACAAGATATTTAGGTACAAATCAAATTCATGCAAGCCAAGCGTGGATTAATTACTTGTGTTTTTGTATTACACTTATTTCACAAATGGTCCGCCGTTCGTATTTCGCCAGTAAAGGCTCGGACAGAGAAAGGGCTTCATGTTGTTGCACTTTCCAGTTTCGTTCCTCAATTTAGTTTCTCACTTTGATAGCACACATTCATATATATACGAAACACATACACAAAAACCAAAGCACTTTTGATATCCACTGTCCGATGAACCATTGACGACTGAATACACCAAACTGAAACGCAATACATCAGACAATATAGGAAACACTGACTTCAACTGCAATTTACATGCACATTCAGAAATATTTACGAATCACTGACTGAAAGAATAATGTAAAAATACAGATACACGCTTACTAGAAAGACTCTTGCTCCCGAGAGAGCATAAACAGTGTAACAAACACAGCTGTATTTGTATCACAAACACAGATATATTTGGGTCGTAAACATATATATTAGAACATATTAATCATTGGGTCGTAAACATATAATATTGAATAGCAAACACAACGTATTTGGACACAAGTATATTATATTTGCGACAAGCTCCAAACATACTTTATATTTCCATCCAAACGACAAAAATATACCGATTTTTCAGCGTGTAGGTGTGATTATCGACAGAAATCTTAGTTTCAGATCCATTAATATGCATAGGATCAGTAGAGCCACAGTGAGCCTAAATTCGTGTAAAATGTTCTTTGGAGGACGATGGGGCCAATACCGAAAATAGTTTGCTGGACGCTAAAAAGTCGGTGGTTTTGTTGCCTTTCGGATGCAAATATAACGTGTTTGTAGCCTGTCGCAACTATAGTATACTTGAGTTCAAAGACATTATGTTTGCTATTCAATATTACATGTTTGAGACACATTGTTTAATAGGTTATAATATAAGTTTTTGTGACCAAAATGTGGCTTTGGTTGTTGAAAACTGCTGCAAACAAAAACGTGACAGACAACAATGACACAAAAAATCAGCTGTTCTTCAGTTTATTGAACACAATGCTTGCAAACGTATACCTGGTTCCTGCAATATGTTGCTGTTACCGATATCTTTCAGTGTATGGATATATGCAACTATTGTTTAACCGATATTGTTGTCCGGCATTGCTGTTTGGAGGGAGGTAGTTGATAAATCCACTTACCTAAGTCTGTCGACAAAAATCTCATACCGAGTGTCTGGGGGTTATATAATATACCTATTACCACTACACGCTGAAAAATAACAGCCCTAGCAACATATTGCTGGAACCATGTACATGTTTGCAAGCAATGTTTCGTGAATAGGAGATGTTCTGCCTTTTGTTTCTTTATTGTCTGTCACGTATTTGGTTTCTGCAGTTTCAAGAAACAACAACGTTTGGGTCGTAAATACATATATTATAACCTATTATCCATTGTGTTCCATACATGTTGCATTGAATAGCAAACACAATGTGTTTGGACACAAGTATCCTATATTTGTGATAAGGTACAAACACGTTATATTTGCATCCAAACAACAACAAAAAATACCAAAATTTCAGGGAGTAGATTTGGTGGGGATGAAAATGACGAAAAAGTCGGCAATCCGCTGGGTAATTCCTTGCAATGCAGTCAGTATTATCAGTCAGATCATACAGTCCGTATGATCATGTGGGCGTTTTGAGGGATCTGTCGCTATCCACAATAAACGTCGACAACATATCATCCACTTCAACGTTTGAGAGAAACTCCTCCACTCATATCCCGAACAGGCAGGACTGGAAGGCACGCATACCAGGTTCTAGAAGGTCTTTAGGCTTCAAATCTGATGGCTCCAAACTAAATGGAAAGGTAGGGTTTACAGTATCTTCTAAAAAGCTAAGTCTAGGCCCTTCGCAAAAGCTGCCAGACCATTGTCAGAAGACAGAAGTCACGGCAATCGTAGAAGTTGCCCTTTGGCTGGGACAAAACGTCATCCATGCCTCGTCATCAAAATCTACAAAATCCCTGCAATCTGCATTTATGACTTAAAAAACTGCAAACAACTGGCGCACATCTCTGAATGAGATGGCCAAGCTGTTCGCTACTTACCTTTTGTTGGTGCCGGGGTACAGGAACATTCCAGATAACCCTAGACCAGATGAGCTGACGAGATAAGAAACTACTTTATCTGCTCCATTGTTTATGTTCTTGTGGGTATTCCCCTTTCGACATGCAAGCTCCTGCTGGAAACGTCATCTTTCAGACATGCGAAGAAACAATTGTCTATAGGCACAAATCGCAGGATCACCAGCCAATAATGTTATCACCTGAATCGTACGCTAAACTTGATATCCTTTCCTAGATAAGACATCTCTATAATAGTAGCTGCGA
The DNA here is from genome assembly GCA_963931995.1 of Phaonia tiefii. Taxonomy (NCBI): domain Eukaryota; kingdom Metazoa; phylum Arthropoda; class Insecta; order Diptera; family Muscidae; genus Phaonia; species Phaonia tiefii. Next base: position 168,856,529 of record OZ008367.1, on the reverse strand, counting down.
TCATTATATACTGTTTAATAGGTAGACACGCGTTTAGACTCGGAAACTCAGGTTAGGATTACTGAAGAACCTGTGGGGTTATAGAGGAGGATGAGTGCGTCGAACATCTCATCTGCTTCTGACCGACTTTTGGTAGAAGCAGTAGTGGCTATCGGTGGTGCAAAGGTAGTGTACGCGGCTATTATACATGAGAACATGGGTTTGATCCCTGCTCTGACCACCTTACATTTCGACGGCCGTCACCTCGCTTAGTGATGGCGTCACTATCGTGTATTTAGAAATGAAAAAGTTTCTCAAAATACAATTAGGAACAGGAGTAAAACTGTAGGGCCCAATCAGTGAGTGTGAAACTAGAACGTGCACAGCTCACTGGTTTGTGAGAAGCTCTCCCTAATCCCTTCATGGGATGTTATGGGACACCATGTTTATGTTTTTAATCCCTTCATGGGATGTAACGGGAAACCATTTTTTTTTATTTTGGGAAAATATTTAGCATCTTACTTATGTTGGAACTAAAAGACAATCAGAAAGTTATGCTGAATGTTGTACTTATGTACTTATTTGTTCGCCCAGCTCTAATGTGCGTCTCTTCTTCATTCACATCCTGGAATATCTAGATGACGTATCACATGGCTTGAACGCCTCATAACCATACTAGGTAAATTCAAAGGTTCAATGATGGGTATGGATCATAATGTCTCGTAGTATCACAACTGTCCTCATTGGACTAAGTCCGTCAATTGTAGACATCTACAAGCCATCAGCAACTACCAAGATTCGAAATTCATACGAAGAGAGAATACATATCTAAACGAGACATAAACAATAGCTTGAGGAGCAGGAAGAGGCTCCAAATGTTACCAATACTTTCACGATTACTCTTTGCAGTGGCTTGATGTGTTCGAATACGATGGTGAGAAGAAAACGATCGATTGCTTTCACTTTGACAAGTGAGCGCTCTTTTTAGTGCAGAGCAACGGAACGAACTAGTACATTCATGTAGTTCACTAGTTCATTTCAGTTTATTGTATCATTTCAGTTGACATGAGCTTTGAGCTAAACTTCAACTTGTTGTTTTAGTTCAATCGGAGAGACTAATCGTGAAGATGGTGTCACTTTTGCAGATTTCTTAAGTGCTTTGAATACATTGTTGAGTGCTCAAATAGCCCCATTGTTTCAGCTGATGTGTGAGAGCTGGCATCGTCCTGATGCTAAATGACCCGTCTTCTCTTGTCGTTTTTCCTTATTTCTTCGAACACTGTTGGTAAACAGATACCGGTATACCTCTCAGATTTCCGTCCTACATTCCACTGAAGGCACTGTGGCTGCATGACCGGTTATACCAAACAAACAAAAACGCGATCTTTTGCTTGACGTGCTTCTTCCACGAACAGCTTTTGTTGAATTTATCTCGTCTTGAAAGACCCATACGATCGATTGCTGTTCTATTTCGGGATTATATGCATAGATCCATGATATCTCACCTGTGGTGATGTTATACACTGCATTTGAGCTACCGCGGTTGTATTTTTTCAACTATTCTTTGCTCTAATCGACACGAGCTTGTTTTTGAGCTTTCGTCAAATTATGTGGCATCTAACGAGATCAAATCTTTTTCACGACCAAATGAACATGCAATATCTTATTGATGCTTGTCATACTAATGCCCAAGGACACCTCAATATCACGGTATGTCACAAGTCGGACTTGCTTTATCAGTTCACGTACAGCATCGAAGGTTTCCGGCAAAATGACCGAAATTGGGCGACCTTCATGAAATTCATCCTGGAGCGAACGGCGATCGATACTGAACTCTTGGTACCAACAATGTACAGCGGCTTCTGATAGTGCTTCGTCACCAAAAGTCGAAACAAGTTGATTGAGACAGTATTTCCGCGCTAATCAACGGATAAGATCCATTTTTTGGCCGAGATGAATTTTTCAACACACTGGAAATACAACAAATAGTGCTCGTAAGTGAAAACGTTCTATATATGTCTAAGCTGGAAAGTGTCAAGCTTTCTAATGGAAGTTCTAGTTTGCAACACTAGTATTGCCAGGATCCAAAATATAAATAGCAACCCTCGTATCATAGATTTATATGTATATAAGAGTCACCATCCCTCTTTTAGCGTTCGCTAACGGTCCCCGACGTTGCTGGCAATTTCATCGAGTTTGAGTTGCTGTTGAATATTACTCTTTGGTTGGACAGAAAACGGACAGAAATGAAAGAGTGTGTGTATTTTCATTCAATCAAACACTATTTGAACTTAGTTGGCTGCATGCTGTGCTTCGGGTTCCTTATCGCTCTTTCACGTATCTACTCTGTTCGTTATCAAATTTGTACTAGCATGTCGATCAGCTGTGACATGGATACCCCTGCTTCTACCTAACCTTATCAAGTAATTGAGACCTTTGATTAGAATCATAGGACTTTTGTAAGCAATACACGAAATTTTTTCATAAAATTTTTCCATATCCTTATTTTCTTATATGTTAAGGTCCTCTGTTGCTTTTATAGGAGGGTGTCCCAATAAGGGTGCACGACTTAGATTTGTAAGTGATAGAGAGATTTAACAGTTATCGTCTACAATTGTTCCGATTTTTAAAAATGGAGTTTCACACAAATGTAGAAGGCGTTAACATTCTGAAAACCGACTACAAAAATGGGGACAGTTACACTGAGACCACCCGCAACCTTCGCCGAATTTCCGGTCGTTTGAATGCAGTTAATGCGTCAACAATTCGTCAAGTGATCGAAAATTTTGAAGAAATTGGGCTGATTAAGGACAGTAGGTCTCCTCTCTGTTGACGTACTGCCCGGTCTGTCGAATACATTGGTGTTGTAAAAGGGAGTGTCGCCGAAAACCCCGGGAACAACAATTTGGCATCGTTCACAACAACTTCAAGCACCACGCTGCCTCTTTTGACGAAAGCCTGTCTTCACACATTCAGCTTAGTCAGGAGCTCAAACCTGCAGACTAAAACACAGCGCCATTTCGCTCAATGGGTGCTGGAGAAATGCGAAGTGAATGACGATTTTTCGTAACAAATTATTTTCGAAGATGAGGCCCATATTCATTTGAACAATAAAATAAATAAATGGTTTCTCGTTACATCCCATGTAGAGACTAGGGAGAGCTTCTCACAAGCAGTGAGCTGTGCGCGTTCTACTTTTACACTCACTGATTGGGACCTACAGTTTTACACCTGTTCCGAACGGTATTTTGAGAAGCTTTTTCATGGCTAAATACTCGAGAGTGTCGGCGTCACTAAGCGAGGTGACCGCCGTCGAAAGAAATTTAAGGTGGTCAGGGCAGGGATCGAACCCACGAGAGCCGCGCAAACACTACCATTGCACCACCGACGGCCACATTTGTATGGGTTCGTCAAAATCCTTGGGAAACAAAGGCATTCGCAACGAGCAACTGTCTGGTGCGGATTTTCGTCAGACGGCGTGATTGGACCTTACTCTGTTGAAATTGAGGCTGGAAATGCAGTGACTATGAATGGTATTTCCTACAAGAGCATGATAACGGAATTCTTCTAACCTCGACTGGAAGGTTTGGATCTGGACGATATGAGGTTTAGCAGGATGGCGCAACCTGTCACAGTGCTTGTGAAAGAATCGATTTCCAGACCAAATTATCTCCAAAAATTTCGATATTAACTGGCCAGCCAAACTGTGATATTTACCGTCGTACGATTTCTTTTTTTGATTGTCTCTAGAAATCTCTAGTCTATGTGGCCGTCGGTGGTGCAATGGTTAGTGTGCGCGGCTCTTGTACATGAGATCCTGGGTTCGAACCCGGCTCTGACCACCTTCAAAAAAAAAAAAAAATTTCTTTCGGCGGCGGTCACCTCGCATAGTGACGGCGACACTATCGAGTATCTAGCCATGAAAAAGCTTCTCAAATTACCGTTCGGAATCGGTGTAAAACTGTAGGTCCCAATCAGTGAGTGAAAACTGGAAAGCGCACAGCTCAGTGATTGTGAGAAGTTCTCCTCAGTCCCTTCATGGGATGTAATGGGAAACCATTTTTTTTTTATGTGAATAAATCACAAACACTTCCTGAGCTCAAGGCTGAGCTTAAACGCGTCATATACAGAAAAAAATATTGGCCTGTAAATTTCAATTAAAAATATAATTGAATTTTTTAAAAAATTCAATAAAAATTAATTGAATCAATTATATTTTTATTCATATTTACAATTTATTTTTTGAGTTTACAGCAGAACTTGAAGAACTATATTTAAACCGGTCATTAGTTCCCATTATGAAACCAAATTCTAAAAAATGGGGGTGGGGGTTTCATGTTGAAAAAAGCAAAAACAGTTTTAATTGATTCAATTCAAAATTTAATAAAAACTCGCGAAAAAACTCAATAATTTGTTTAATTAACTTGATTACATACTTAATCAGTATTTTTGAAAAAAAAAATCAATAAATATTTTAAATAAATTTACAAATACATATTGTAATTGAAGTTTTTTTTGACAAATTTACAAATAACTTCAATTAATAATATCATTTTAGTGATTACACCAAAATCAATTAAAAAATTAATCAAATAAACAAATTTTTTAATTGAAATTGATTTTTATTTTTTTCTGTGTAGGTGGAGATAAAGGCAAATCTTTGTCAAAATGTCATCGAAAATTTCATGAAAAGGACAAAGACCTGTGATCAGAGCCGAGGGTGCCATTTGCCCGACATTTTATTTCCTACTTAATGGCAACATGTCTGCTTTCCAATGCAATAACATCATCGCTAACTGGTCAAAAAATGTGCGGTTTGTTTTTAATTTAAATCGTCCACCCTTAGTTGACTTGTACACACAATTTCTGAGTTTGCTCACCTTTGCATACTGCGATATTAAGGGGTTAACATGCATTATATAATTCAATGGAACTGTGCCGCTTGTTGAAGCCCTATTCTAACTACCTCCTGATCCGTCTCTCCCCAACAGTGATTTCTACATCATCATCCGTATGCTGTGCAAGTGTGTGTGTGTGTGTGTGTGAGCTAGTTTTCTGTGCCATTAACAGAGTATAATTATATGAGAATGTTGCTGGCTTTGTTTGTTCGTAGATTTTTGCTCGTTCATTGACAATATTGACACGTATAATTACATTCTGTTCAGGTCCCTTTTGATATCCCCCGATGCTGATGATGCTGAAGTTGAGGTTGAGGCTGCTCCTGTCGCTCACTCTGTATGTATGACACATGCAGACATTTACCACTTAGAAATGTACATGGCGACGACACAGCCATAGTGATAGATGCATGTGTGTGTATATATATGTATATACACCTTTAATGGAAATACAATACATTTGTGTTGAATTTTAAAGGGCTTAATGAGTTTTCTATTATGTCATATTGACTGACAACATTACCACTGTCATTACCTTATGTCACGTGCTCTGTGGTTCTAGTTATGTGGCATCTTCTGCTGCTAAAATACATCACACACTTCACTTAAAGCGATATCCTTTTGTTTGCAGTTATTCTTTGGTGTTGTGCGCCTATCAACTGACAACGAAATGGTCCAATTTCCAATTTGATTTATTCGATTTATTTACTAGATGCTCGTCTATTTCCTCAGAAATTGTGATGGAGACATAAGTACTATTTGACATTTTACACTCGGAAAAGCAATGTGACATGTATGGGAGAGGAAACAATGAATTTGCTAAGCAACGCATTTTATTTTGTATTTCTATTGGACTTGTATTCCTCTTTGTTTAGAGGTAGGAACAAGTGTAAGGCGAAGATGAAGGGAAAAGCGAACTTTGCTGCTAATTGTAAGTCATGTATTCTAAGATGTTATACAAAGTTGTTCATCAACCTGTTTCTATACCGCAATGGGTTAAGTTTGTATCTGTGCCAAAAATGAAAAAGGCCTTAAGTGCTCTTAGGGAAAAAAATAAAATACAGTCGCCATTGATGCCATATACATTTTCTTAATTCGACCGATGTTTCAGGAAGCTCTGTCTAGAGACTTTTGAATTACCTGGTTAAATGGCAGAAGTCCTCATGAGAAATACCGCCCGAAGACGCTCACCTAAAAAATGTAGCAATAAAAATAAGAAATTGTTAATTTTTGAAAGATATATTACATCTGCACTGAAAGAAAAAAAGCATATTTCCTCGCATTAAATATGCGATGTTCACATATCCCACGAATTGGCTGTAAAAAAACCCGTTGCCCATTACATTCCATGAAGGGATTGGGGTGAGCTTCTCAAAACCAATGAGCTGTGCGCTTTCAAATTTGGGACCTACACTCACTGTTTGGGACCTACACTTTTACACCGGTTCCGAAAGGTATTTTGAGAAGCTTTTTCATGACTAAGTACTCGATACTGTCGCCATCACTAAGCGAGGTGGCAGTCGGCGAAGGAAGTTTAAGGTGGTCAGTGCAGGGATCGAACACACGTTCTCATGTTCAAGAGACACGGGCACTAGCCATTGCACCACCAACGGCCATTGGCTTTCATATCATAGAATTCTATATAATTCTAACGATTCCATACAGTGCTTCAAGCTGAAGTCACAATTTTCGGAACGTAGGTCGTCTTTCAAAATTATTGCACCGGATGATCTATTTGTCAGACTGGTGGATTCGGAATTTTGGCCTCACAGAACATTCGTAAGGGAATTTGAGTATCGGGATAATGGTAGGCGTGACAATTTTGCTAGATTACCGTCTGGAGATAAGGCAGCTCCAAAAAACTAATTGGGAGTTTGAATATGGCATATCAGAATGTTCGCGGTTTGAATACTAAATTGTCCAGATTATTTGTTGATAGCTTTGGTTTTGAGTTTGATGTCATTGCATTTTCTGAGACATGGCTTAAACCTAATGTTTTTACTTCTGAGTTGTTCTGCAATAAGTACGTAGTTTATAGAAAAGATCGTGTTGGTAAAATTGGTGGTGGTGTTTTAATCTCAATTGAGAATTCTTTATCTTCTGAGTTGGTTACAGTTGATGACATTGGCGCTCTTGAGTTAATTGTGGTGTCCATTAATTTAGGCGATTTGAAATTGTTTGTCACGTGTTCTTATATTCCGCCATCTTCATGCTTTGAGGTATATCAAGAGCATATTGACGCTTTTACAAAAGATATTGCGTTAGCCAGTAGAAAGGACCGTATTTTAGTATTGGGTGACTTTAACTTGCCGTCTGTGACATAGGTGTCTTTACCCGATACTAATTCTCTGACTCCATTGACACCATGTGATTGGTCATCTGATTTTGTTACGCATATTTCCGAACTTGGGTTGATTCAATTGAACGACATTCCCAATTCTATGAATCGAGTCCTTGATCTAGTTATAGTGGATGATTCTAACAACTTTGATATTTCTCGAATTGATCCGTTAATTTCTCCTGAGGATAGTTACCATCCAACGCTGGGAATTAATTATACATATGATACCATGCAGGTTGGTTGCAATTGCTCTTCGTCCTATGTTGGCCTATGCTTTTCGCGTGCGAACTTTATTCTTTTGAATAATCTTATCTTTGATACCGACTGGCATAGTATTTGTCAGTGTGATAACTCTTTTGAATTTGAAATCGCCCTGGATGATTTCTATAATATTATTAATGGCTATATTTCTAAGTCTATACCCAAGAGGCCAATAATGGGTAATACTGGTCCCCCATGGTCCTCAAAGGCTCTAAATAGTCTCAAGAATGTAAGGAATAGATGTACGAAAAAGTATAAAAAATCTGGACTGCTAGCAGACTATGCTAGGTATATTGTTGCTAGGTGTAGATACAACTCTAAATCTCGTGAGAGTTACAGATTATATTTGGATAGGTTGAAGGCTAATTTTAAACGGAACCCCAAATCATTCTTTAGATTTGTTAACATGATTGAAGCGTAGTTCGTCTTCCACACCTTGTAGGATCAAAGTGAACGGTATTGAATATTCAGATGAAGAGTCTATTGCGAATTGTTTCGCCGATTTTTTCGCATCTATTTATTCCACCCGAGCCTATGATGTTTCCAAATCATACCCGTACACTGTCCGCTCTACCATTCCGTTTGATGCACCTGTCGCAAATTCTTCATGGTTGCTAGATAACTTAATCAGCTTGAAAGCGTCGAATAAAGCTGGTCCTGATGGTATCCCGGACTCTATGTTGAAATACTGCTCGAATTCTCTCAGCTTACCGTTGACTCTCTTATTTAACGCTAACGAGCTCTTATATAATCCCTCTCCACAAATCTGGTAGTTTAGTAAATGTTGCAAATTATAGGGGAATTGCAAAATTGAGTGCCATTCCTAAACTTTTTGAGAAGTTAGTCACAGAGGTAATTTCTCATCAGGTTTCCTCTATTTTAGATCCATGTCAACATGGTCGTTCCACCGTGACTAATTTGCTTCAGTTTTCCTCTTTTATTATTGACGGCTTTGTTAATGGAGATCAAACTGATGTGATTTTTACCGATTTTAGTAAGGCTTTTGATAAAGTTAACCATATTATATAAACTAGGGGCAATGGGTTTTAATTGTAACATGATGAATTGGATTAGTTCTTACTTAATGAACAGAGAACAGATGGTATCATTTGGTCGATCATTCTCAAGATCTATTTTTGTGTCATCTGGGGTGCCTCAGGGCAGTCATCTTGGGTCGGTTCTATTTTTGTTATTCATTAACGACTTACCCGCCTCCATAATGCACTCTAAATTGTTAATGTTCGCCGATGACGTGAAGATCTATTTTTCTTACAAGGATTCTTGTCAATATACTTTACTTCAGAGGGATTTGTCTACTTTCCAGACGTGGTGCGAAACCAATTTGATGGAGCTTAATTTTACGAAATGTAAGCATATGCTGTTCTCTAGGTCATCATTATTTTCGCAAAATACATTTTAGGTGGCAATGTTCTTGAATCGGTGGATTCATTTGTTGATCTTGGTGTTCTCTTGGACAGAAAATTGAATTTCAACTCCCACATAATTACGATGGTAAACAAGGCTTATGGCGTTCTGAACTTTATTAAACGTTGGGCAAAGGAATTTTCAGATCCCTACGTTACGAAAAATCTTTTTACTTCACTAGTCCGCCCTATTCTCGAATATGGATCTGTTGTTTGGGACCCCCAGTACAATTTGTATGTTAATATGATTGAATCGGTCCAGAAACAGTTTCTCATATTTTGTCTGAGAAACCTTCAATGGAACCCGAACCATAATCTTCCTTCGTATAGCAGTAGACTAGCATTGATCAGATTGCCGACTCTTAGTAGTAGACCTACCATGATAAACTCTATTACAGTTTTGAAGATAATTGATGGATGTATATGTTCTGAATTTCTGTTATCTAAGATTTTCATAAATGTCCCATTGAGACCCACGAGGTACTATAAACTCATTCACATCGAGTTTCAGCGTTCGAATTATGCGTCCTTTGATCCAGTTAGGAGAATGTGTCGTGACTTTAATGAGCTATATCAGTTTATTGATTTCACAGGTAGTTGGGAAACGACAAAGTCTAGCATAATTTGTCATTTGAACCGATTGCATTAGTGCTGTATATTCATTAACATACATATGTAAATTTAATTTACTTTATCCTTATATCTGGTCTGATTTATAATTTGGTTTTCGTTTTGCTCGTAATTATTATATATATATGAAGTCTGTTATGTTAATATCTCGTGATGTGCTTTTATACTTATTTATGTTAGTGTAATACCAACTGGTGAAGAATTTCTGTAGTTGGTTGTAACGTGTGAACTTATGATCCTTGCTCTCCCGTTATAGACCGGTCTGTAATGTGTACGCTGTCCTCACGTTATGGGGACGTGGCCCTCTCGGTCAGTAGGGGCGGGTAAGAGTGGCGGCGATGGGTTCGCTCGATTAAAAAAAAAAAAAAAAAAAAAAAGGATTTTATGACCGTTGGTGGCTGCGTTACAGGAACAAATCAATTTTCGCTATTTTTCTTCAATTTCCTTTGGGCTAAACAGATTATGGCTTTTCTTCAATTAGAAAATATTTAACCAATGGGAACAAGGATATGAACTCATGTTGGCGAACGATAATTTCTAAGTTTGTAACTCTTCTCCTCAGCCGTATCTTTCTTGAAACTGTCATCGTCGGGGCGACTCTCCTCTTTATCTCAAATGACAGAAAACCCCTGATCTAATTGCAGAAAAACCCTGATCTGTTTGAATTTTTTTTTCCTTTTACAAATTTGCAAGTTTTTTTTCCAGTTTTTGAAAATTGAAAAATTTTCAATTCTTTTTTCAACTGTATCTCATACATTCTTAGAGCGTTTGTACGAGGGCTGATCAATAAGTCAGTGACCGTGACTCCAGCAAGTACCACCTGTTAATAGACGACTGTAAAATTTTGAGCAAGTTCCATCATTCAATTTGCGATTAACACCTGTTCAAAACAAACAACCTCGTGCATTTTTTTTTACAAAGTGAACATTATTTTTGGGAAAAAAACCATCAATCAAACCAAGGAAAAGCTTGATAAATACTATGGGGACTCTGCACCATCGATTCCAATGGTAAAAAAGTGGTTTACTGACTTTCGTTGTGGTCGCACAAGTACAAATGACGCTGAACGTTCTGGATGGCCAATTGAGGTCAATACACCCGAAACTGTCGAAAAAATCCACGATATGTTGTTGGCCGATCGATGAGTAAAAGTGCCTGAGATTGTTGTTGCCATAGGCATTTGATATGGTAGTGTGGTTTCGATTTTAAATGATCAGTTGGGTTTAAGAAGGCTGTCTGCAAGATGGGAGCCGCGTTTGCTCTCAATGGATCATAAACGTAATTGTGTTGCAACTTCGAAGGATTGTTTGGAGTAGTTTAATGGGGCTACGAATTGGTACCTCATCCACCATATTCTCTGGATTTAGCCCCCAGTGACTATTTCCTAATTCCAAACTTAAAGACATGGCTCGGTGGAAAGAGATTTAGCTCCAACGATGAAATTATTAATCAAACAAATGCCTATTTTATGGACCTCGAAAAATCATATTTTTTGGAAGGGATACAAAAATTTGTGAAACGTTGGACTAAGTGTATTGAGAAGAGTATGTTGAAAAATAATTTTTTTTTTCAAAAAAATAGTGTGTCATTCAAAAAGTCACGGACTTATTGATCCGTCTTCGTACTCTTTTATTACAATTTTAGGATAATAGTATCCATAGAGTAATGACGTATAGACCTGCCATTCTTCTCATCTGACATTTCCTTTCACACTATTCGTGGTACGGTCGGTGCGATAGAGAGTTATTTCACGTAAATTGACTTACACCAGGTGGAATTACAAAAATTTTAGACTTACATTTTTCATGTCGTTTTGATGAAAAACTGAAATTTAAGCGACTTCTTTCTTATACACTCCGGTTCACTTATTTAAAGGCACTAAAAATTCCATATTCAGCAGCCTGTATCTTTTGCAATTTGTAACCGATTGCAGAATTTTGAAATGGAAATGGAGGCTAAATATCTTAAGATAAAAAAAAAAATCATGACAAAAGTGGTTTCTTAATTAAAGAATTTTTTTGAGCAATTTATAAAAAAAGTCAAAAAATGTGCTATTTTTCTGGTTCACTTGAATAAAGAAACTTTAACAAATTTTAATGAAAAACTGTTTTTCTTGTTTTTTTAAATTATTTTACTTTATTTAAAAACTATTACTAATGGGTACAACCCCCTTTGTTTTTAATAACTTCGAATATACGGGTTTTTCATTGAGAGATAAAGAGAGTTTATGTAATCCAACGAAATTTGATTGCAAGCATCCTTAATGGCCTGAATTAATTGAGTAAATTAAATTAACTTAATTTAAAAACTATAAACAAACGCTCCCTACAAAAAATCATCGCTTACTTTAAAAGTAATAAAGTGCCTTTTTTAAATTTTTAGACTTTTTTTTATAAATTGCTCAAAAAAAGTTCTGTAGCTAAGAAACCACTATTTTCATGATTTTTTTATATCTCGAAATGTCTAGCTTCCATTTACATTTTAAGATTCTGCTATCGGTTACAAATTGCAAGAGATACAGGCAGCTGAATATGGAATTTTTAGTGCCTTTAAATAAGTGAACCGGAGTGTATTTTATTGTTAGTATATATATGTGGTATATTTGCGTCGCGCCTCTTGTGCAGGAGATCCTGGGTTCGATCCTAACACCTTAAAATTTCTTTCGACGACGGTCACCTCGCTTAGTGACGGCGACACAATCGAGTACTTAGCCATGAAAAAGCTTCTCAAAATACCGTTCGGCACCGGTGTAAAAACTGTAGGTCCCAATCAGTGAGTATACAACTATAATGCGCACAGCTCACTGGTTGTGAGAAACTCTCCCCAATTCCTTAATGGGATGTAATGGGAAACCATTTTTTTTTATATATTTGTGGTGTATTTACACAAAAATTCGAAATACGCACAAATCGAAATACCGTTGCTGATTTATTGTTGGTTGGTTTGAGCCATTACCTCTATCTGGTATTATTAAAGCATTACTTTCCAACGTGCAACGTACATATGCAACACACCAAAACTTCGTAAATTTACTGAATCAAATCGCTTCATTTCTCTATATATTGTACTCTTTTATTAAAATTTTAGGATAATAGTATCTATTTTCAACAACCACTTTAAAAAAGTCCAGCATCACTAATTTACTCATACTCGTATAGTGTCACAATCTAATCCTGTTTCATAAAAATCCATTGCAAAATTACTGAAGTTCGCGAAGCTGATTTGATAGAACTACATAATTTCCAAAATTATATAATTTTGATCTCAAAGCTTGCAAATGTTATCGGATTTTCTCCAAAATTTCCGCCAGTTAACCTTCAATAAAATCCGACGAAATATGTTTAACTTTTTAGAATCTGTTTGTTAAAAATATATGATTTCCTAATTCTTGAAGTTTGACCTAAAAGCGTCAAGTCTGAACGTTCTCCAAGTGTCCCCAAATTTGAAGCTTAAGATTTCTGTTCCAAATGTAATAACCGTGGTCATCGGTAGTGCAATGTTATGTGTGCGAGGCTCTTGTGCATGAGAACGGTTGTTCGATCCCTGCTCTGACCACCTTCCCTTTTTGTTTCGACAACGCTCACCTTGCATAGGAACGGCGACACTATCTAGTATTTAGCCATGGGAATGCTTTGCATAATACCGTTCGGAATCGGTTTAAAACTGTAGGTCCCAATCTGTGAGTGTATAACTAGAAACTAGAAAGCGCACAGCTCATTGGTTGTGAGAATCTCTCCCCAATCCCTTCTTAATTCTTAAATAATCCCAATCGCATCTTAATCTGTTTTGAGTTTTAAAAGCAACGACCAAAATTATATTCTTCATCCCGACAATGAAATATGTACGTCATAATGACAAATCTTTTGCAGTGTGTACAGTAATTTTCGCTACAACAATGAAGCTGTTCGTTAGAAATACTTACTCGCATATCAAATCACTTCCTTTCAGTGTATAACAACTCTCTTATTGTTTTCAATGTACAAATACGGAGTAGTTTTAAATAACAGACCAGTCAAGGAACTTTATACACTAATGCTATATATGTGACCTGGAATGAAGAAGGGGGCCTTTTTCTGGATGTATTGGAGTCTGTAGGGTCTGTTGTGATTTACTCTCACTTCGCATGAACCAATTTTGTTAATTAACAAACCCTTTAAGCGAAAAATTAGCTTCAACGTTGAACACAATTTTGTGATAAAATATCGTGTCCGTTTCCAACTGCTCTGGAGCCCAAAATGACTTATATTATGGTATCGTGGCTTTAGTTCCAGCACCAGCAAGATCTTTGCGCAACATTTTCCACGTAGCGGTCGGTCAAAGCCCAAGTTCATGTGACCGAAGACGAATCGATAAATTTGGATCTTCATCCATGTGTTCGAAAAAAATATCTTAGCTTCATCAACTGTTTCAGTGTTTATCTGGTAATTATTAATAAGAGTTACGTTGGAACTCCTTGACCCTTCCACAAGGAGAAGAAGTGAATTTAGCTCGAAGCCTTTGTTCGTAACGCAAATTTGAGTGTGTGAATAGCAGGTCAGTGAGGGACATTTTGGGTATAGTTCTGACAGCCGAGGGTTCAATCAGAGAGAATATCTGTCTGCATTCCGATTAAGACAACAAACATACTCCACCAATTCAGACGCGACATCAGAGTATACCATCCAAAAAACATAGCTTTCAATTACGTTGCCGGAAGAAAACATAAACCTCAGCCTATCGGACATTTTCATACAAAAAAAATTCCACGCTGAAAAATCTGCCTATTTTTGTTGTTTTCATGCAAATTGAACGTATTTGTAGGTTGACGGAAATATAGTTTTCTTGTGTTCAAACACATTGTTGTGTTTGCTATTGTGTTTTTAATTTTTTATATGGAGACCCAATGATTAATACTCGTATGTTATAATATAAGTTTTTGTGACCCAAATGTGGCTTTGTTTGGTGAAAACTGCTGAAAACAAAAACATGTAGAACAACAAAGAAACAAAAAGCAGCAGATCTTCAGTTTATGAAAACAGTGCTTGCACGTAACTACGTTCCAAACATATACATGGTTGCTGCATTATGTTACGGTGGCCGCTTTTTTTCAGCGTGCAGCTAGAAAACTCGTGACTGGTTTGGAAGCATAACCAATGTTAGAATATTAGAGAAGCAATTCATGTGAATGACCACCTTTGCCGCAAAATAAAATTTTTGGATAATTGGAAGTTCGCTTACAGCAAATGAAACAAATTTTATGACACCATGGAATAAAGTTGTGGTTGTGGTAAAGGTTAAAATGATTATTTTTGCGCCGAGCAATCTTTAAACAGGTTGTTTTCTTTGGGTGTATACTCAACCGCTCTACGCTAATATTTAAACATTATTACAAATTATTCTCTTTTTGGAACACTTCGTTGTGTTATTAGGACATCGGCTTAAGTAGTTATCAAGACATTTTTGTGTTTTAAGAGAATTCTATAAGAAGCTTAGCAACATCTTGCCTTATTAGGGGATTAGAGAAACATTTCATATAATTAATTGTAGTATTTGAATGTTTTACGCTGTCAGTCCTCCCTCACGCCTACTCAACTTTGTCGACCATTATCCTTAAGTCGTAATGGCAGAAAGGTGCAAATGAATGGAAGAATGTTCGATGCCAAAAAGGCAGAGGTGCTCAAACTTTTTTGCTATTGTCGTCCAAATTAATAAGGTTAAGTTTCGGCGAACTGACAGTGATAAAATAAACTTTTGACAATTTTGTATTTAAATGACTTAGGGCGAGTTTCATACTCATCATTTAAAAGCTCAATTTAAAAGCTCACAAAAAATTTTCATATTGAATGACATTAAAGTGACAAACTTCGGGCATTTAAAGTAAATTTAAATGGAGAATTTTCAACTGTGAAACTAGCCATTAAAGCGTCAGGAACTTTAAAAAAAATATTAACTTTTAACTTTAGAGATTCACCAAACTGTCTCAAGAATTATAATGCAAATTTAAAGTGAAGTTAATTTTTTGGTAAAGTCTTGACTCCTGATTAGCGGTTTAAGTCCTTGAAATTGAAAATTTCAAGGCTGTTTTTAAATTTAACTATTTGTGGTTAAATTTGTGTCTCAGAAGTCACCCAAATCTAGAACAGCACCAGAAATTCTATTTGCCTGAGGAAATAAACAAAATTTGATTTACATTGGAAATGAGCAATTTTACTTTTTACCATTCACCATTCTAAGACCACTGGAAAAAACAATTGGTAAATCTTCAGACGACACGATAACATAATTTTCCCCATTTAAAAATTGTAAAATATTCTGAGTTGGAGTTCAGGAAATCTGCACGGAGTCGGTGTAGGAGTTGGAGTCTACTCCGACTTCGTGTTAATCAAATTACTAAACATTTAAGAAATAACTAAACGGAAGCAGATGAAGGCATAAAATACTTCCTCGAAAGAGTCCATTGTTTGTCATTTTTAAGAACAGCTCTATCAGATACATTAGTTAGCGCGAAAGTTTTGACTCTACTCAATACTGTTTTTTCTCTTATGGCGATCATTAAACGGGAAGCAATCAGGTTTAGTTATCGACGTCACGGTTTGGAAAAATAATTTAAATTAAATCTGGTATTTGAAGGGTCATTAGTTTTGTTATATTGTTAATTGATTTCGGAATAAGACAATACAATTTGGAAAACAGGAAATGGGAGTTTTGCGACACTCTAACTTTGACGATACGATTTTTACTCTATTGGTGACGTTCGAGAGATATCTCGGCCATAACGTTCTGGAGATATGAACTGCTAGGATTGGGTAATAAGCCTCGTTTCGGAGGATGTGTCCAGCAACCACCAAAAGTCGACTGTTTGTACGATGGCCACTATAAACTAAATGAAAATTGGGAAGGAAATATATAAAGTCATCAACAATCTCGAAATCTGCAGTGCCTGTTAGTCCACTTAAGTGAAAGGTTCTTAAATAAAGTACACATATTTCATCTTTCCCATTATTAAGGACAGTCGAACTCAAAAGTCTTACACTTGTACTTAAAGCAATTCTAAAGGGCGAGTCATTTATAGGTTTCAAAAATAAAAACAGTAAAAATTTCAAAAAAAATCCATTTTATCGTGTAGTTTATATTTTTATACAAAATCCACAGTTACGGCCAAAATTTAAAAAAAATCTTTAATAAATAAATCTAAAGAATGACTGAATGCAATTCTTTGCCGTAACGTTATCTATCATGTTTAGAATTGTCGATGATGGGTTCAAGCATTTCGAGTGGTATTTGGTGAATGACGCGAGTCGTGTTGGCTTCCAATTACTCAGTCATAGCCGCCCTTCGACTTCGTAGTATGCGTAGCTCCACAAAAAAAGTTTTGAGGTGTAATACCACAGGCTAGGCAGGAGTGGCAGCTTGGATGTCAGACTCACTTACACCTTGTGGACCATTGTGATATCACAGTGACAAAAGGAAAAAATATGAGATTTTCACTTGTCCCTCCCGTGGAACCAGTTTCATTGCTCCAAAAAGTTCAAGACTTTGCTAACATTAGCTAACATTAGCCAGATTTGCTAACTTACCTACAAAAATGTCAGCCTAGTGTAGCCTGCCGCCTTCTAGAAACACACGGGGGCACAGACACACTGTGAAAAATCTGAATTTGTCTGTTGTTTGGATGCAAATATAAAGTGTTTGTAGCTTGCTCCAAATATACTATACTTGTGCCCAAGCACATTGTGTTTGCTACTCAATGTAACATGTTTGAGACACAATGATTAGTAGTGTATAATATAAGTTTTTGAGACCCAAATGAGGCTTTGTTTGTTGAAACACGCTTAAAACAAAAACGAGACAGACAACAAAGAAATAAAAAGCCAGCAGATCATCAATTCATGGAAACTTACAAACATGTACATGTTTCCTGCAATATACATATTTCTGGGGAACATGTACATGTGGAATGCTTGCAAACGTGGACATGTTTCCTGCAATATATTGCTGGGGCCGTAATTTTTCCTCCTCTTCGTCACCGCAACTTCTGCAAGTTATTTCTTAAGACTCCCATTCTCTTTGAGTGCCGTATGATAATTGCTACGTCAGGTCTTGATTACTTGTGCCCAAGCACATTGTGTTTGCTACTCAATGTAACATGTTTGAGACACAATGATTAGTAGTGTATAATATAAGTTTTTGAGACCCAAATGAGGCTTTGTTTGTTGAAACACGCTTAAAACAAAAACGAGACAGACAACAAAGAAATAAAAAGCCAGCAGATCATCAATTCATGGAAACTTACAAACATGTACATGTTTCCTGCAATATACATATTTCTGGGGAACATGTACATGTGGAATGCTTGCAAACGTGGACATGTTTCCTGCAATATATTGCTGGGGCCGTAATTTTTCCTCCTCTTCGTCACCGCAACTTCTGCAAGTTATTTCTTAAGACTCCCATTCTCTTTGAGTGCCGTATGATAATTGCTACGTCAGGTCTTGATTACAACAGCAGTACATTAGTGCGTTTCAAGTGTAGGAGGAGCTACATCAGTTTGGAATGTACACAGTGTCCTACTTGTAACCATTTACCGTTATTTGCCGTTACCGGTCTGGCACAATACCTCAAGGAGAGCTTGCACGTTGATAGATGCATGCCCACAAGTTTCAGTTCCCCTAGGGCATGTAATGTAGTTCCCAGTTTCGCAAGTTCGTCTACTTCTTCTATCTTCTATCTTCTTCGCCCTATCGCTCTTTCCACTATGTTGGGTGTGAAAATGAACTCGGTGTCCAAGTTAATTCCCAGACGTGGTGGGTATTTTTTTTTTTAATTAAATCTTTTTTGCCGTTCGTCCTATAGAAATTTTTCCTTATTTTTTCATTTTCATGAAATATTAAAATTATTTATTCATAATTTTATAGGAGAGGCGACAAACCATTTTATGTTCGTTTTTTTTTTCAATAGCATGTCCAATTGTTTGTGCATAGTTGCAAAAACAAGTACTTAACCCGTTTCGTAAAAACAGTGTTGCATGCGATAATTCCAACAAAATTAATTTTGTCGCATAAACGGCTGCCTTGTTGAAAGCTCGCATACGTTTCGTCAACTGTAACTTTTAGATGAAAGCCCGTAATGAATAAGTTAAGGATTTATGCTCAGTTTCACAGTAAGCCATTTTCCGCTTAAATTGAATTTAAATGCCAGATGTTTGTCGGTTAAACGCCATTTAATATGAACATTTCCTGTGAGCTTTTAAATGACAAGTGTGAAACTCGCCCTTAAAAAAGATCAATCCATATTGAAATATTAAATGCTTTGGCTCAGTTCCACAGTTGCCAATTCTCCACTTACATTATTTTTACATCGCTGATATTTGACACCTAAATGTAATTTAATATTAAAATTGTGTGTGAGCTTTTAAATTGAGATTTTAAATGCGAATTATGCACTCGCCCTTACCAGTTTGTATTACTGAGCTACATTTCTTTTAAAGTTGCACATTAAGTTTTGTTTGTAGCAGCAACAAAATGACAAACAGTCAATCAAAATATTGTATAATATGTGTCGTCACAGTAGTGAAAAAGTCGTTGTTTGTTTGCAGTAATATAATTTTTTTTTCTTTTATTTTCTTTATTTTCTGCGACTGGTCATATGTTGACCAACTAGCAGATTTCTTCGTTCATATTACAACTTGAATTTTTTTTTTTTAAAACATCTTTTAAAGAACGTTTTAATAAAAACATCCTCAACTGTTGTTCTCGCCGATCAAATCTTGTGGTTTTTTGCGTCGTAATCTCCTGGTGGCGACTTCTTTTAGAACAAGCCGAGCTGCAGAGTTATCATGTGTGGACATCTTTTGTATATGTTTTTGGGCATGGCTTTTAATTGTGTCACGTACTGCTGGCACATTTAAGTCTCTGTGTAAAGGGTTTTTCAACAGAGACGCTACAAAAGTAAATCGATAGGGACAGCAAACGACGCCATATTTTTTCCCGCTCTTTTGACATTTCTCTTCAGTAAGGTTTGCCATTTCATCATGGAAAGATATACGAGCCAACAACGAGTCGAAATTATTAAAATTTACTACCGAAATTTGGAGTCAGTGGCCTCAACTTTAAGAGGCCTCAACAATCAGCGATGAGGCTCATTTCTGGCTGAATGGCTTCGTCAATAAGCAAAATATGCGTTATTGGTCAGACAGCAATCCACACGTAATCCATGAGTCATCATTGCTTCCCGAAAAAATTACAGTTTGGTGCGGTTTAGGGGCCGGCGGCGTCAGTGGGACGTACTTCTTCCGTGATGATCAAGACCGGCACATTACTGTGAATGCGAATCGCTACCGTTCAATGAGAACCGAATATTTTTGGTCACAATTGGATAATATGGACTTGGAGGACATGTGGTTCCAACAGGACAGCGCCACAAGCCACACAGCGAATGCCACAATCAATTTATTGGAAACCAAGTCTGGTGAACGTGTTATCTCACGAAATGGCCCAGCCGATTGGCCGCCTCGGTCGTGCGATTTGACGCCGTTAGATTATTTCATGTGGGGCTACGTTAAGTCTATTGATAAACTTCGTACGAATATCGAACGTGAAATTGCAGCAGTATCGGCCGATTTATGCTTGAGAACCGTCGAAAATTGGGTTCAGCGTCTGGACTTCTGCAAGCGTGCCCGTGGTGGCCATGCAAAAGAAATCGAGTTCCATACATAATTGCATCGAACGTACTTTCACAGGAATAAAGAATTTCATTGGTATCTAAAACCGGTTTTGTTTTAGTTAAAAAAAAACTTTTGTAGCGCTCTTATTGAAAAACCCGTTATATCGTCATTCCTTACATACCATGGGGCATTTACCATATTCCTTAGGTTCTGAAATACTTGGATTTGTTTTGTGTGGGATTTCTTTGCACAGCCCCATACTTCGATTCCGTAGCACCAGATCGGTTTCAATACCTGTAGGTGTACAAGGCGTTTGCACTCCGTTGAAAGGGTGGAGCTCCTTCCTCTTAGCCAGTTTAAAGATCTATATTTGGTTTCTAGCTCTAATCTTTTCTTCCTCAAGTGTTCTCCCCAAGATAAAGTCGAGTCGATCGTCATTCCTAGGTATTTTGCAGGGTATATCTTCGTTATTAAATTTAACAGCGACGTGTGGGTTTTCTGACAGTGAGATATTGACGTGGAGAGACTTCTCCTTATTTATTTTAATTTTCCATTTGGATGCCCAAAAGGAAATGTTTTCCATTGAAGCTTGCAAGTGCGCTGATGTTTCTGCTGTTGATGAGCCTTTAGATATTATAGCCGTGTCGTCGGCAGATGTGGCTAATATCGTGTTCGATGTGTGGGTAATGTCTTTAGTACAGAGAAGATACAACATTCGTCCCAATATGCTACCATGCGGAACACCCGCTTTTATTTCCATAAGTTCCGAGTATTGGCTCTCATACTTAACTTCGAAGTATCTTTCGGAAATATATGATCTTATAATATTAAATAGTTGGGCTGGAAAAGTTTGGGATAGCTTAGCAACCAGTCCCGGATGCCAGACCTTATCAAATGTGTGGTAGGCATCCAGAAAAATAGCGGAACACACTCTTCCTTCCTCAAATGCTATTTAAATTTTGTTTGTTATTCTATGTATCTGCTGTACTGTAGAGTGTCGTTTTCTAAAACCGAATTGGTGACTAAGAATAGTGTTGGTATTCTCTATTATAGCATTCATACGGTTTGATAAAATTCTTTCAAATAGCTTTGAGATTACGGGAAGGAGCGATATTGGTCGATATGAGGTGGTTTGATGCGGACATTTTGCGGGTTTTAAAATCATGATCACAGTGGAAACTTTCCAGAGAGTTGGTATATGCTGTTGTTTACAAACATTATTCAATATGTTTGTTAAATAAATTATCATTTTATATGGCAGTTGCCGAAGGACCACGGCATTGATTAAATTGTACCCCGGCGCCTTTTTTAATTTTAGTTTTGTTATCTCCCTCTTGACTTCGCTTGGAGTTAAATCTATATCATTTTCATCGTTTTCGATCCGATAGACTGGGACAATTTGATCATTTTCATCAATATTGCTATTAATGTCATTAGGTTGGAATACCTCATTTAAGTGATCGGCGAATAAGTTAACTTTTTCCATGGCTGTTTTAACCCACGATCCGTCTGGGTTTTTAAGTGGGTGCGTCTGCTGTATCGGTTCTTCAGAATGATTTGTCGATTTGTAAAGTTGTGATTTGTTTTTTCATAGGCTCTGGTATTTTCTTTTCTTTTTCTCTTCAGTAAATTTCGCTATTTTTCTTTTAAGTTGTTGCTCTGCCCTATTTAAATTTCTTTTATCTGCTGGAGATCTGGTTTCGTGCCATCTTTTAAGCAGTTTCCGCTTAGTATCTATCATTAACTTTATTTGTTTTGGGTGACTATGTGTGATTTCTTTCTTCGTTATATGTGGCGTCCAATACAATGACACTAACATACATGTTTAATTTCTGTGACGAAGGGTTATTCTTTCAGTGTATTGACCTAGAGGAGGTCCCTGTTTTTACAGATAACGCACAAGTCTGTTCCCAAACCTTTCTTTTTCCCACTGGAATTTTTACTTGTGTTATTTTCTATGCTCTTCTTACCCCATTTGGCATTACACCCCCAAAAATATTGAGCACCTCTGCCACAACAAACACTTTTTACACAATTTCGAGTTTTAGCAATGACTACACAACACGTGTATTTAAGTATGACATTGTAACAACAATTTAAACACAACTACAAATACATATACTCGAAGATTTATACTCACAAATGCCAATACAATATATACACAGATGTAACCACATAGTTAGTACGTAAAGACATAGCAAGTCGTAGTCAGCAATTAATAGAATTTGCTTTAATTTAAAGCACAAATGCGAAAAGATTGTGAAACTATTGTGTAACAAAGGAAATCCTTTTTTCCAAAAATTCTATAAATTAAATAATACATTGTAAATGTCCTTTAAGCTTAAAAATGTTTTTAAATGTTGGAGCACAAAATCCCTTTGTGTAGTACAAAATCAAGGATAGCAGTACGAATAAGGTTAATGTGGTGGACTGCTTCACTTCGTGGCTTTCGTACACGGTGCTGTTGAGGCAGGATTTGAAAGCCCTTCTGTTTACTCCAAGAAAATCGAAAGGAAATAAGCACTTAAGTAGTTTGCTTTTAAAGCAAACAAAAAATATTTCCAAAATTTTCAAGAATATTTCTATACTAATTTCATAAAATTGGCCTTCGGCACAACATGCGCAGTCCTTGAATTTAATTATTTCAGGAAAAGATCGTGCAAAAGACGTCACAACATGTCACTTTATTTTCCATGCCCCTACGATTTTTACAGAGGTATAAAAACAATCCTCCGTGGTAGTGCGAGGATCTGAAAATACGGAGAAACTCTATCAGAATGCTCGTTCATAATGCTAAGCCCTCAGGGATGGAGCGATACAATTTGAAGCTTAAAGAATGAGCTCAAATTTACTAATATAATCCCGCCATCGGGATATACATTTTAACATTTGGGGAGTAAATATCTGCAGCCTGCTCCGAGAGTTATTTAACCCTTGGGAAGCACGGGCTGGGTGCCGTAGGGTGTATTTAGAGCATGCGGTTAGTGCTAATCCCTGTTACAGGGCCGCTGTCTTCGGACTACCGCCTGCAGCTCAGCGGGGGGAAGTCTTCAAGGGGGTCCATCCTGGTACTTGTCAATGAAGCTTCTCTGACTTGTCGAATATGACGGGAGCCATTATATTATCCAATGTTGAGCACAAAATACTTTTAGGGACAAGGTGGTTGGTAGCAATGCCGAAAGCCGGAATGTGCAATTATTGTCCAAATAAACTGCTCCGTAACAGCTCCTGAAATGTTTCAAACTCCGCTAGATAAACTAAGAAACTAAGCTCATCTCGATCTGAAAGCATAAATATTGTAGTGGTTCCACTCAAAGTCAAACACGCTAATTCCGGAGTTTGGTGTGATCCGTGCTAATCGGAATTATCGGCTCACAGTCAGAGGCTATGGCAGACTGCGGCGGTCTTTATTGATACCTGGTCGTCTCAGCAACGACTTAAACCTTGTCATGCTTTGAAAGCAATACATTGTCGACTTTCCTGCCCCCCGCACTCGTGGGACCAGAATGATCAAAAACTAGCAACAAGAAGAACAAAAACGAAAACTTACTGGCACGACTACGGACATGGAAAACGATGGCCTGAATTAGGCGAAACTGATGACGATGACTACAAATACTCAGGGCTCGAAACCTTTACCTGCCAACAGGCTGGGTTATCCAAATTATTCCAAGATGTTTGCACTACCTGGTACTTCGGTTCCTCATGGTAAGCACTGCCGTCCTTCAGAGAAGAAGTACAACGATCGGCGCCTTTTTTATCAGGATTCTTGAGAGTTTTTGGCAAAGCTGACCTTTCGGTTTTGAACAGTAAGCAGAATCAACCGGCACGGAGTTTGACAAAACAACAGAATACTCCGTCCTCTTCCACTTCCAAGGAAGAGCAATCTAGTGAGAGGATGTGCTCGCCTGATGAACCGCTGGTTTCCAAAAGTACCAAAGTGATCAGTGAAAACGCTGGTCCAAGGTTCTTTGCTGACCTCGCACAGGATAGCTTGGCACTGGCGGCCATCAATAGGGTAAATGAAGACGGCAACATCCCTTAGGACAAAAGAGGTGCCATGAAAAACGGGCGTGCTCTAATGTTCTCAGGGAATTGCCGGTTCCATCTCCCGACTATGGTGGCGCAGGCTCGTATCTATAAAAAGCTTCAAAACTTGCAAGCCGCGAGGACTCACCAGCGGAACTACAGGCAGTGGGTTATACACTGTTGAAGTATCTCAAAGACCTCTACACCAGATGTATGAAACAGGTATACATACATGTGAAATGGCGGGAATCATTCCGAAATTAATCTATCTTCACTTCTGCTGAAAACCTTTGAGATATTACTCGATAGCTATTTTAGGATCAACATTGATCACAGGTTTCTGTCTTCTCGTCAACACGCCTACAGCATAGGTAGTTCTGCATGATCTGTTTAGTTTTCTGGAACGTTATATCTGTTTTAAAGAATATACCATGATGGAATCCTTCTCAGACATAGAGGGAGCCTTTAAAAATGTAAATCCAGTCGCAATAACTGCGACATTCACTGCTCTAGGGGTTGACACCAGTACCAGAATGTTTGTTCACTGCCTTCTTACAAATGGACGCAGCTTGGGGTCAAGGCACCTCTGTAGATTTGTTACCAGAGGAACGCCTTAATGGCACGTTTGGTCACCTCTTGTGTGGAAACCACCCATGAACGGCATTCTGATTTCTCTAAAGGTGATGGGTGTTAAGGCTATTGTCAACGCATATAAAGTGGCAATAGCGGTTAGAGGAAAGCTTTCAAGTACTCTTAAGGACATCCTTCAATAGGGCCTTTTTACCGGGTTTCGGATAATGGCATTGGAGTGAACCCAACCATGTCGGAACAGTTTATTGTCAGCAGGAGGTATAAGTATTGAAATCGCGTTTGTGGGTTTGTGGGTATAGAAATCGCGTTCTCTGAAAGCGCATAAGGGATAGGTATTATATTCCACAGGAAGTTAAACTTCAAACCAATCATTCTGGAAAGGGCCCAAAGCGCTGTGATAGCACTATATACATGTAAAAGGACAATAGGAAAATGCTGGTATCTGAACTCATGAATAGTTTGTTGGATTTATACGGCAGTATTTAAACCGATAATGTTGCATGACATTATCGTATTGAGGATGGCTCTACCTACCGTATGATATGGAATAAGGTTCAGCAAATGACTAGCATGTGTATCTCTGGCGTGTTGGGAACGTCACCGACTGACGCACTAAACGTCATCCTACATTGAACACCACTAGACATTGTAGGTAGGCTGAATGCCACGACTACCGCTATTAGACGTAGGTAACTGCTACTCTGGACAGAAAATTGCTTCGGACACAGTGTTATTCTCAGCACATTGACTGACCATCCATATATTATTGATACACGTTAGCCAAATACTCATATACCTGTAAGATGAGAATGGGATGGTCACATGCGTGGATATAAGAGATTTGTGGACGATGCACAGCATGACGATAAATTAGGCTTTGGTGAATTTTCTAAGGACCCAGGGTTATCCGTCGCCTATCACGGTAGTGTCTATCAGGGAGAGACATTGGTTTTTACAGAGGTAACGGAATGACTGAGAAGTATAGTTCTGACTATAGTCGGAATCAATAGTTTCTCTGATAGACAGGCGGCCATCAAGTCCCTGGGAGCTGACTTTCTAAAATCGAGAATTACTCTCGACTGCAGCAGATTTCGCAGTGGGATGGCTGCACAGTATAATACTTACCTGATGTGAGTGGCTACAGGAACATACCAGGAAACTGCAAAGCAGATGAAATGTAACAACTTACAAGCTCATCTTTATTAAATGTGCCCTTATGGCAACAAAGGGTGGGTGCTCACTAGTCATAGAGCACTCTTTAAAAAGCAGGCACGTGATTAGTCTTGGTATCTGGAATCATGATTACTGTTGGCGCTGCTAAGATGAAGAGGAGATCAAGAGCGTTGAATACCGCCCACTCTCGTGCATGACTTTGTAAGCTGATTGTCCGCTGTCTTGTTTCCCAACGCCAGGTGAAAGATGACTGCTTTAACTCGGCATATCACTTGAGTACTGCTGTGGCCTAGATCTAGGGTTGCTTCCATTGCTGTGGGTGATTATATCTCAAATATATGCATCATCTAACATCTTGAATGGGTGTTTGTATTAAACTTTACTTTTAAACAATACAACATGATTATATTTGAATGTCAATTAAAAAAAAATATCCTTTAATATCAATAGTATTCCCAGGGGTTTGAACAGGACACCTTTTCATTTTTGAGCCTATATCTACAATAAGTTGTTAAATTTCCTGAACCGTAATAAATGAAATTTTCGTTTTGTTAAATTCTAACGATTCTGGATATCAACATTAACGTAAATAACAGTTAATTGCTGCAAAACCCCAGCCGAGATAGTTCGGTTACGGATGTCCTTGCTAATGACATTGTTACTGCGCTGCATGCCTGTGGTAAATGTGTGTGAATATACATATATAAGCAAGGACTTTATGCGGCGGTAATGGTCAGGCCTACGGAGTAGAGGGCATTTTAACGAATTTTTATTGTCCAACTTATGAAGTATGAATTATCACAGTTTGAAGCCAAATTTAGCGAACTCTAACAATGTATGTGTAGATATTTGGCATCCTCGGACGTATTCTGATGTAAATAAGAAAATCATTATTATAAAATCCGTCAGACAGTAGTTCTAGATTAAAGTGCGGTTTAATTGCCTTATATCGATGTATGATTCAACTCCAATTATTTTCATTGACCTACAGTGATTTCGTGTACGATTATATGGAAAATCATTGCAGTTTGGTCTTCAACACTGAAATTGAATTGAAAAGAATCGAACCAGTGAGATTAAAGTTTAGTGCCGATCAGGTAGTGCCCCATCAAGTCTGACACAAGTATTGAGACCCTGGTTCGTATATAAAGAAGATAGAGACGGTTTAATATCTCCTCTTATCCCATGTTGGCCAGATTTGTTTTGTGCGTGCAAAATCCAATATCCTTCACTATTCCATAGGAGCATTTACGCAGAATAGACTTACAACTCAGTAGAGGCATGACAACACATTGCAGTCCCTGTGAAGTTTTTAAGTTAGTCCCAAGTCATACCAGCTCCTTCGCTCTGCAGCAGAAATCCCTATTCTTTTGGCACGCGTGTAGACGCAGTGCCAGTTATTGAGTTCAAGAACACTGATTACAGGAGCTTGGTAGCCTCTTCCCTGTTAGAGAAGTCATTGACCCCACACACTGGCGACATGATTGCCAATATACAATATTCAATGTAAATGTCGGTCAATACTAGTACAGAACATTGAGTAGAAAAGCTTCATCACCCGAGTGAATTCGTTCGTGCCTTCAACGAATATTTGCATCCAGTGTATGCTAACGTACAAATTCACTGCCGCAACGAAAAGGATTTCATTAACTGAAGAGCTTCCTTCACGGTAGTGGCGTCGCTTATATACATGAGTAGGTAGGTTCGATACTAGCTCAGACCACCTATCATTTCTTTCGACGACGCACAGTGGCTCATTTGACGAAAACTCGTGCCAAAAATCAAATTTCGAGTTGTATGACTGGCCATAAAGGTTTATATTTTTCAATTAAGAACTGATTGAAGTATCAAATTCTGAAATATCATCAACTTTGAGTGTATAGTTTAGTTTGAACAGCTGGTCAAAGTTGGGCTATTTTGGAAAAGAATGAAAAATGCCAGAAAAATCAATATTAATGCAGAGCTAAACTAGTGATTGTTCAAAATTGGTTGGAGGTAAAACCATGAATTTCTCTTGATTTTACGTACAATGTGAAAGATATTAAAAAAAATATATATATTTTTTTTATAAAGGCCTAATTTTTATACATTTTTTTTTAAAACCTTTATTTTTTGCTTAATTTTCAAACTTTGAGTTGAGTTTTAAAAAAAGACCGGGCGTGCCGGAAAATTTGAAAATTTTGTATTATTGAGGGATCGTCCGTGAAACAATTTAAAAACAAAACCATTACCACAATCGTGCCCGATTGGAGATATTTGAACTTTTATGAGTCAACCCATGCCACATTACAGGTTCAGTAGTACCTATTGTACTAGAGTTATTACTTATTATCTTTGTTATTTGATATGATAACTTCCTGAAAATTGGCACATAGCTTAATTACAAGAAATAATTTTTAATTTATATTCACTGACTAAGCCCATACGAAAACACCAATTTTACTCTTTTATTGAAAAACTTTTATATTTTACGAAACAATCATCAATGTTTTCAAGGAAAGCAACCATTTCTGGCGAATATACAGTTTTTAAGTTCGGTATTGATCTAACATGTCTCAGACGACACTAAGAGCATGTTAGACAAATCCTCGTTCTGGCTTCTCCGAGAAAACTTTCGAGTGTTTGAGAATCTGTACTTTTTATAATCCTTGTTCCTGGATTCTTGTGCCTGATCTAAAATTTTATGAACCGTTGGGGTTGACAGTTTGCAGCATAAATTCCATATTTATTTGCGTCGACTTTTTCCCTGCAGTTAAGAACATTAAGCAAAACCTGCACCCTCTTTATGATTTCGGAGTCAGTTCCAGTTATACGAGCAGTGATGTCCACATTATTGCAAAATTTCCTTGCAGTGTTGCCATCGTTAGTGTTTCCGAAACCTTGTTTCGGCTGATCTACTAGGAGCCCAATTTCCTTGCGAAATTCTTGTTTAATTTTCCTTTTGACATCCGCTTTATCACCTTCTTTTTCAGACAAATTATACGCAAGTTTTAAGAAAAATTCCATGGACCGCATTCTGGCATGTAAGGGAAACATCCCATACTGGTAGTTGTGTTCATAAGCTATTGATTCATTTAAATTCTGGAAGTTCTTTTGTATCCTCTTACAAATTGCGCAAGATCGTGTAGATTTTGCATGTGTGATTTCATTCAGGACTTTTCCGTCGATCATTGTGAAAAAAAGCTCGTGGTTTATATGAAACATTTTATTATGAATGCAAATTTCTGTTGGATAGAGTTCACCGATTTCATGTTTTATGTTGTCAAAAGTGGTTGTTATTTTTGCTAGACTTTAACTTCAATGGAACAATTGAAACCATAAACATATTTGCGACAGAAAAGCTCTCATCGTTACGTGACGTAATTATTTGTTTGTATGCACTTTCTCCTGAGGATGCGTCGCAGCCCCATATTGTTAGTAATGTTAGATCCGCTGTTAGATTATCCGCTGAGCAGTGTGATTCAACATATCTTGAAGTTTAACTTTAGCTAGTACATCTGTTACCTCACAAAAAAGTGGCACAGTTTCCTTTTTGGCTGACGTTATTCCAGAATAGCATGACAGAATGTCTACGTTCTTTGTTTTTAAGGAGTTGCGCAAGATTGTATATTTTTCTTTTGATAACCCCAAATCGAAAAACAAAGATAGGGCCTCTTCATTATTGTACTTTACATTTAATGTGGAGTTCGGTGGAGTAGGAATGCTTTTTTTGTATTCTTTGAAGGCCTTCCGGGCTCGCCTCGGATACTGCAGCTGTTATACTGCCTTTAACCCTTTCCTTGTTCTTGTTATACTTTAGTGATAAGGCTGTGGAAAGATTTACCGTTGAGATATTTTCAATAGCTCCAATAAGCTTCGTCTTTCGGCTACGTTTCGAGCACTCATGTATTGAAACTTCGGGCCTTCCTCTAGCGCTTTTCGAAGTAGTGGGTTTCTCCATTTGAATGTCATCAAAAGTCAACGTATTGTTTTCAAGCCAGGTTCCATAACTTGCAATGAATCTATTTCGGAACCGATGTTTTGCAATCCACTTTGTTCTTAAATTCCTATAAAATCGTTTCAATGTATTTTCATGTTCCCGAATATTCTTGCAATTTAACTCTTTAGTTACAGCTGTTATAAAGTTCTCAGTGCTATCACTCTATAAAAATAGTTGAAATAGTTGGTAATATGACAAGGCCATTTTCAACAAATTATGAAACACGTGTTGTTTGACGAAATATATAGTAGTACTAATTAATAGAATAAATAGTAGTAGTATAAAATAGTAGCAGTGTAGTACCAAAAAGTAGTAGTATAAGACTAGAAACACAACCATGTCGCAAATCGGTACACGAATATATATTTACATATGACTTCTAGAGGGGTATTTAGTCAAATCGAGGAACATATATATGGGGACTATATCTAAATCTGAACCGATTTATCTCAATTTTAGTACAGATTGTCTATTGCCCAAAATACGAAGATGAGCCAAATTTCATGAGGATGGGAAGCAAAATGCGGCTTTTAAAGCTGTCAGAATGGGCAAAACTGGGAGAAACGGGTATTTTGTTGGTCTTTTATCACGTAGTGGTGTCCGTATATGGTTATATTTTTTCATGTTGAACTGTGTAATTATGGTTTATGCTAACGACGAGGCTATAGCATATAGTATTCCAGAATTCTAAGGAACAGGGTTACTAGCAAACTTTTGGCACATAGGCGGATGGACTTGTAATAGGTCTAACCCGTTAAGATCGAGTTTGTCATTTTTAACCGAAGGTATAAGCTCCCCACGATCGAACATAGCACCGTTTTCAGGTCTAAAATTCAACTTGCAGATTGTGCCCAATTACTTTGTGTTATTTTGGTAGCCAAACTTAGTGTTAGTTACAAGATAGCGGAGGTGGTGAAAATGGTGGCGAATCCCTCTACACATTTAAGAGGGATATATGAGGACTCTGCCGGCGGATTGTTCATTGAACCTATACGAACATTCCGACAATGCTCTATGGAAATATTGTGTAGTCGCAACTGCTGACAATGCTCTATGGAAATATTGTGTAGTGGCAACTGCTGGAGAAGCCCGTATATTATGCACTCAAGGGTTCAAATGTCCCCAATCCCTTCATGAGATGTAATGGGAAACCTTATTTGTTGTGTTTGACAAGGGTTAAGAGAATGGAGTCTAATGTCGCAGTTAGACCGCAGTTAGCGATAAACTTGTTCTCTAATCTATACCGTTTACACTTCCGACTTTGAGATTAAATTGTCATTTCAAGTAGCAACTTTGTGCTTACACTGATTTAGAGCAACTCTGTGCCGAGAAGAAATAAACAATAACGGCGGCAGAACAGAAAAATTAAATTGGCTCTTGGGTATGCCAGTTTTGCAAAAAAATTTAATGTTTTTGAAATAACTGAGGTTTTGAAATTGGGTCAGTCTGTCAAATCAGGTCAGCCGGTAAAATAGGTTTTCATTTTAAACCGACGACAACCAGTTATATCGGCGGCGGCTTCCGTCTGTCAAACACCTGTTGTAATATTGTTCGATGTAAATGCGGTTTGATATTCATAATTGGTGATCTGAGCACCACTCGCACTCATGCACTGAATGAAACAGATTGCTTCTACACCTGCGATCAGGTTGGAGGCGATCATTGTTGGAAGATATTCCAAACATTCTTGAATATGATGAATTTGCGAAAGTAGAAACAATATTCGACCTGAAATATATTTTATTTCTCGGATATTGATTCCTCGAATACAGTATATAGAGTGATATGTACATTTCTAAATCGGATGATCAGGTATATAGGATATAATTTATGGAACGAGTGTTGTCTCTTTTACATCAGCATTGCGTTTATCTGGTGGAAATTCTGGAGATTAGGGAAGTGTCCGGTCGGCTGGTGGATAACATGCCACCAGTGTGTAGGGTCAATGACTTCTCTTACCGGCAAACGGCTATCAAGATTCTGTAATCAGTATTCCTGTATTCAATAACTGTCCTCGTCAGCCGCAGACGTCTTAACGATGGTACTGCGTCTACACGAGTGCCATGGAACAGTTATTTCCGCTGCGGAGCGGAAGACGTGGTAAGACTAAGACTAGGGACTAACTTAAAGACTTCACATGAACTGGAACGTGTTGACATGCCTCTACTGACTTTTAAGCATATTCTTGGTCACCGCTCCTATGTGATAATGAAGGAAAGTTGGATTGTGCACGCATAAAGCAAATCTGGCCACCATGGGATAAGAGGAGATCTTGAACATTCTCTTTTGATATTTATATAGACACAACGTCTCAATGCTTGAGTCATACTTGATGGGACACTACGTGATCGGAAGGTATGCGACGAGACTGATGGTTGTATCAAATTACTTCTGCAAAAGTTATTTTGGTAAGGAAGAGGGAAAAGTGTACTAAACAGCCTCTCTGTATGTGTCCAGCGTTATTCAGCAAGAGGATGTCTGCCATCTATGGCATCCTTTTTGTTTAGAAGTCCAGGAGAACTGACCCATTTTTGCGCCGATAGGATTTTTAGTCTCTTGGAGGGGTTCTCCGGTGGAATTAGCTCTTCATCTCCTTAGCGCGTGGCATCATGTTGTTGCACAAACAGGGAGTAGATGATTTTGCTTAGAAACATTGTATTTTGGGAGACTATTGTCTGAAAGTATTTTTTAAAATTACTTAGTGGGACACACATACTGGTATAACATTGACAATTTTGAAAATGTCAAAAAATTTTATTAAACTGTTCCAAAATATGAAATTGACTCTCTTTTTGGTTAAACGTGCATTACCGGACGTGAAGGGGTTAATTGTTTTTTCTGAAATTGTGTGTGTGGATTCTAGTTGACCCATAGAACAATTTTTTGTTAACCAAATCCTGTACCTTCAACTTTGGAACACACCCATAGTAGAATTGAACATACCCAGAATGATGGAGTGAAAATATATATGTATATATATATATATATTTTTTTTTTGAATTTGAAAATTCTAGAAAATTCTGAAAGATATGAAGTTTGGAATCCTATATTAGGGAAAAATAGGGGGAAACATTGTAAAGCATTTTTGAGATCGTGCCACGCCCTTGAAATTTGGAAATTTTGCTGTTGATTTCAAAAGAATACTAAAAATTTACGAATCACCTTATTCGAAATTTCAAAGTTTCAGCTTGTTCAGTACTCAAGCGAAAGTATTTGAGGCAAAGAGGAGGATGATTGATCAATATTTGTAGCTTTGGTGCCGATTTCAATGTTAAGTCATATTTTTTGAAGAAGGGACAATTTAGCTTATTTTCGTTTTTGAAATTTTCGGCCATAATTTTTGTTCTATATTTTTTGATGTGCGCGTCTGATTGGTGGCAGATTGTGGCCATTTATTGACCAGAATCTCCAAAATCGGTTCCGGGGTTCTAAAGATGCACACTTTCAAACATGCGTCAATTTTCGTCAAGATTACCATTTCCAGTCAGTTCATAAAGTCAAAGTGCTATAATTCATGAACTATTCATCCAATTTTGATGCGGTTTTCGCCAATGGTCTTTTAGTTTAAAGCTTTTCATTTCCAACATGGAATAGATATAATTGATCAAACTCGGATGGTCTAATGGCGGCTCTACGAAATAACCCCCGAGTAAAATAACCACCAAACGAGAAATGAAATAATCCCCAAAGAAATAAGCCCCCAAAGAAATGAAATAACTCCCAATGAAATAACAACCAAATAAAAATGAAATAAACTCCAAATCAAAAACGAAATAACCCCCCATCATTTGAGAGTTATGTCATATGAAATAACCCCTAACAAAATAATGAAATAACAAAATAAAGAAGAGAAGTGAAACAATAACCAAATTGTAAACGAAATGAAATAACCGCCGTGATATTTCATTGCGGTTTATATCTTAATTTAGAAACCCCAATTGGAAAATGAAATAAGCCCAAAAAAAAGAAATAAACCCAAAAAAAAATTGTGAAAATATTTAGGCGTTATTTCATTCCTCACCGGTGGCAATAAAGTGGAGTGTTGCCATATTTAACTTCTAAAAAATGTAAAACAAGCAGTAAGGGTGTTTTTTACCCCGCTAAAGTTAAAATATTAAAAACCGACACTAAATCTACAAATATTGGTCAATCATCCCCTTCTTTACCTCAACTACTTTTATTTGCCTTAAGCAGCTACGCCGGTAATCTATAGGCTCCTGCGGCTTTGTTGCTCTTAAGCCGGTCAATAGCTGTACTAACCTCGTCTTGGGTAGGAGGGGGGCAATCGACACCGTCGTCCAAATTATGATCGACTGTCTCGTCATTGGATATCTCAGGTACCAAAAAAGCAGAGAAATGATCTCTCCATATTCCCAACATACTCTGCACATATGCGATGAGATTTCCGTCCTTGTCTTTAAAGAAGGGGGCCTGAGCCATGCCCATTAGATGCCTTTTTGGTAGAATTTTCCTGCTTCGTTCTTTATGTCTCTGTATGTCTCAATTTTCTCACTTTCGCGCTTTCTTCACTGCCGTTTCTTACACCTAAAGAGAAGGTTTACCTCCTCGCGTTACAATTGACTGAAGCATTGCGATACGGGCAGCTTTCTTTTCAGCAGTTGCTATGCAACACTCTTCATCATTTCAAGGTTTGTTGCGAAGCGGTTTTTCAAAACCAAGTACGGTTGTTGCGGCAGTTTTTATAGAGTCGGAAATGGGTTTCCACTGCGGGAGGGGATGGGTTTTGTGCAAAAAGTTGCGAGAGTTACCTTAAGTAGGCTGTGGCTACATCTGGTAATTGCAGCTTTCAGATGTCTAGCTCTGCCTGAGTCTGGTTTCGTACGACTTTCGCTCTACTTAATCTTGTGCGAACCTTTGCAGCTACCAGGTAGTGATCACAATAGATGTTAGCTCATATGATCACTAGTACGTCCATTATACTGGATGAGTGCCTTCCATCAATCACCATGTGATCAATTTGGTTCTTCGTTCTTTGATCAGGGGATACCCAAGTAGTCTTGTGAATGGATTTATGCTGGAATCCGCTAACAACCAGGTTTTTTTTTGCCGCGGCAAAGTCAATCAGTCGCATATCGTTGCCGGAACGGCCGGCATGTAGACTGGAATTGCCAATATTTGGATGAAACACATTCTCCCTGCCTACTTTGGCATTAAAATCTCCTAGTACAATCTTAATGTCATGGCCAGGCCAGCGATCATACGTTTCCTCTAGGCGCTCATAGACTATGTCTTTGGCATCATCATCTCTTTATCTTCTATCGGGGGATGCACACAAATTAGGGAAAACTAAAAATTTTTCGCTTTTAGGCAGACTGTGGCTATATCTATGTCGCAGTATTTTGCCAACTACAAATCCGCAACCAAATTCATGTTTTTTCTCATGGCAACTGTAGTATATGGACCTATTCCTATAAATGGTTTCGTGAATACACAAAATTGCCGAATTTGTTGCTCAGAATCCTCATGCAATCCATGAAAAATAAATGCACTAACAACGAGCAACTGTCTGGTGCCGATTTTTGTCAGCCCACGTGATTGGGTTTTACTTTTTTTTTAAATGACTGTGACTGTGAACGGCATACATCACAGGAACATGAAAACGGAGTTCTTGTGGCCTCAACTGGACGGAATGGATCTGGACGACATGGGGTTTCAGCAAGACGGCGCCACATACCACACCGCGCATGAATCCTTCGATTTATTGCAGCAACGATTTCCAGAGCAAATTATCTCAAGAAATTCTGAAGTCATCTGACCACCAAGATCTTGCGATTTAACACCGTCCGATTTCTTTCATTGGGGTTCAAATCCTCAAATCCAAGACCCAAGGCGTCATCGGTGAGATACAGCCACATCTCTGTGAAAAAGTTATGGAAAATATTATGAAAAGAGTAATGGCCTGTCATCAGCGCCGTGGGGACCATTTTGCGGATATTTTATTCCACACTTATTCGGAACATGTCTTCTTTACAATCCGATAGAAAAAATCACAACTATCTCAAAAAAGACGTGTGTTTCGAACACGCGTTTTGATAATCATGTAGCGAGTAATATCGACAAATCGTACATATGCAGCTGCCTCCTTTTTGCACCTGCGTCTTCAATTGTCAAATTGAATAGTTTTCTGTTTGTATACAAGTTTGTTTACGTTTGTGTACACGCTAAAAAACGGCCTGTGTAACAAGTTCTCTCAACCACATTCTCCAGGAACCATTAATATTTGGAGTGTGCTCCAAACATATACATAGTTCCTGCATTTTGGGTTTGAGATAATATGTTACAGAAGTCGCTGTTTTTTCAGCGTGTAGAATTCGGTTATAATCTGCAACGTTCTGGTTCGCCCTTTAGGTGCGGTGACGGTGAAAACTTTGTGTTGTGCTCTAAACGAGTATTGCCATTTCTTGCTAATCGGTGTGTTTAAGGTTCGGCTTCCAGGTGAAATGGCGGCAAAACTGCAGGCTGAAAGAAACGGCCCCAGCAACATATTTCAGGAAACATGAACATGTTTTCAAGCATTGTTTTCATGAATAGAAGATCTGCTGCTTTTTTGTTTCTTTGTTGTCTGTCTCGTTTTTGTTTTTAGCGTTTTCAACAAACAAAGACACATTTTTGTCACAAAGACATATATTATAACATATTAATCATTGTGTCCCAAACGTAGTATATTGAACGGCAAACACAATGTGTTTGGGCACAGGTATAGTATATGTGCGATAAACTACAAACACGTTATATTTGCATCCAAACAACAAAAAAGACAAATTTTTCAGCGTTTGGATATTGTGTCCGTCAGGATTACTTGGGGTAATACGCAATTATACAGCTTTCAGGTATGAAACAATACACAAGGGTGACTAAGATAACAATCCACGTTCTTCGTGGGAATAAAGGATCAAAGCCTTCGAAGTAACAACGGGTCTTGCTTACCAACAGTCTCTGTAATATATTCTCTCGAATGCATTATACAGGAACCACATACATGTTTGGAACACACACTACATATTCACATATTTACAAGTCCTATACGCACTATTATTTAAATGCAAACATTGGCATGTTTCCTTGCAAAGATACATACTTTTACATGGAGCCATATTAGTGTTTTATCCCAAGCATCCATATACATACATCGAAGCATTCGTGTATTTCCTCCCAAATGAAAGAGTGACGACTGAATGCATGAATAATAAATATAATAATTTTGACGTACATTCAGAAATTTGTATGAATCACTGACTGAAAGAATAATGCAAAAATACAGTTGTACACTTGTAATAACATCAAGTCAGGCTGAGAAAAATCTCTCATTATCCCTCTATTATTAGTTTGATATTGTCAGAGCATAGCGACAAGAAAATAATGTAAACAATGCACCAAAGACTGCCGTATTTGTATCACAAACAATACTGTATTTGTATCACAAACACATATATTTTAATTTATTAATCATTGTATCTCAAACATGTAATATTGAATAGCAAACACAATGTGTTTGGCCACATGAATACTATATTTGCCACAATCTCCAAACCCACGTTATATTTACCTCCAAACAAGAAAAAAAGACAAATTTTTCAGCGCGTATGTATGTTGTAGAGAAATCGCGTGTGATCATGCGTGAATGTAAGTGGAATCAACATTTGCTCACTCAGCGTGCGTGAATGTGAGTAGCGAACAAATCTTCGCGCGTGAGCTATTGTATTTACTTTCCTGAATGTGAGCCAAAAGTTGCTCACGCGCCAACGTCTATACTGTACCCACTTGCATAAGATCCCGTTCACAAGACATTCCCTACACTTCAATCGTCGTACACTATAAGAATCACATGATCCTTTGTATCACTCTGAAAGATTGAAGGCGTACGCTCACTGCTCACTAGCAACCCTTGGTCTCTTCACATCCTTCAGTTAATCTGTATGTGTGTGAGGAGCAATGACTTCGCCACAACTTCTATCCGGCCCTGCAGAAATACATATTGAAGTTATTTGGATCTGTTCATCTACTAGGCCATAAAAGTTTACTGTAATAGTTCTTCCTATTCTTGGAATTCTCTTATTTATACTCTTACTTTGTATTGTATCCGTTTTGTGTAATTGTGAGATGCCCACTACGGGGGTCAACTACAGGTGGTGGCCCCCAAACAAATGAATGTTTTCTTAATTCAAGATTTTCTACCCAACATCAATTGTGTTTTATTTCTTTGTAAAGGGAATTTTATTTGTATATAAGTTTTTATCTAAGTATTTGTACTTAATGATCTATTTACACTGGCTGACTTGAAGTGACTTGACAAGAGAAAACAGAAAATAGTTTGCTACGTTTGCAGATTCATATGTATAATAGGGTGTACTCATGAAATGCGTATTGAAGAGCTGATTGCGGGAAAGTCAAACAATATTTGTTATTCACCTTCTGGCATTTGAAGTTTCATGGCTTCCCATCCCTTAATTGCGGGTCAAAATTGATCATGGTGGTCTACTTGTCGAGTAGAAGTCTTGTAGGTTAGAAATCTTGTAAAGTTTTGATCAAGCATTCGATCATATTCAGAATCTAAATCGCGGGTTTCAGTACATCCTCATCTACAACCACTTAAATTTTACGATACTTACATCCAAGGGCCATCGGAGGACGAAGGGGCCTATTCCCAAAAACAGTTTAGGATAGGGTATACTCAGCTGTTGTACGCTCGATATGGCTCTACGGCTTTGATGTTTAGTCGCCGGTACTCGAAATATCCGCTTACCTAAGTTTGCTGACAAAACCCCAGAGAATACCCTAGCAGAGAATACCATACCCAGAGAATACCTAGCCCTAAGCACAACTCCTGTCGAGCAATTCGGGGTTATCCTCCACATGTTACCGCTAGATTGTTTGGGAAGGCAAACGGCTGCAACTTCCACGCAATGCATCACCAACCCATATGGTCATGTGGCGATTTTAAGGGGTCTGCGGTAATTCACAATAGCAGTCGATTACATGACACCCACTTCTATATTTGAGAGAAACTTCTCTACTCATATACCTGACAGACAGAACTGGCCGGGACATATATCAGGTTAAATCAGGTAGTTGGGCTTCTACACTAATGCCATCAAACTGTATGACAAAGTAGGGTTTGGAGCAGTGTTGGCACCAGTGTAGGCGAAAATTACGCATTGATGTTCAACAATTATGCAAAATCAGTTGAAATTACACAAATTTTGTTATTTTCTTTCAAAATAATTTAATTAATTTCAACGCTTTCGCCTGTCTATTGCTACCATCGATTGCGCCTTTCTTGCTGCATAATATCTCCGGGCTTTGAAATATTGACGGGTCATAATAAAGCTTAAAGTCTTGGCAATAATATCGTTCGTACCAAGATTTTTTCCATTGGCCATATTTTGAAATTATAGTACTGTTTACCAAAAAGTTAACTTACAAACTTAAAAATTTCGAATTTTTCGTGCAAGAGAACAATGAAAATCCAAAGTTTTAATAAAGAAATTTTCAAGCTTTCCACACTGAAAGTATTTTTCAAATCTGACGAAATCAGTAAACTTGTACAAAGAACTCTAACGTTAAAAATAAAATAGAAATGTCGACGTAAAACTCCCACCAAAAAACCACTAAGAAATACCATGACTATAAATTGAACAATATTTCAAATATAGTCAAAATTGGCATGTTGACTATGACTATGTTGACATGACTATACTCCAAAAACAGATCTGTGGGTCAATGTTTCCCTGCAAACGGAGATATTATAACCGACGTATCAAAAGGGTTATGGAAATGCAAGTTTAATGTTTCAACACATGACATGCTCTGACAAGTAAAATTACACAAAAACGTCATTACCCAAAAATTATTGAAACAGTTTGAAATTATTCCATTTTTGGACAATTATCTAGAAAGTGGCACCTCTGGTTTGGAATATATTCTAAAGAGCTAAGTCTAAACCTCGCACAAAAGCTATCGAATGAAGCGTAATCACCGCCTGAGTATAAACATCCACTTCGACAGTCACGCTGCTATAATGTGTCTGCAATCAGTGTTCCTGACCTCAAGAACCCACAACTGCCGCGCATCTCTGAATGAGATGACCAGCCGGTTCAATTTTCACCTTATATTATTACAGGGGCAGAGGACAATTCCACACGACCACAGAACGGATAAGCCGACGAGATTATGAAATACCTTACCCATTCTACTGGATATGGAGCAAGTG
This sequence comes from Phaonia tiefii, assembly GCA_963931995.1. Taxonomy (NCBI): domain Eukaryota; kingdom Metazoa; phylum Arthropoda; class Insecta; order Diptera; family Muscidae; genus Phaonia; species Phaonia tiefii. The sequence goes on along the minus strand of OZ008367.1, from coordinate 168,816,351 downwards.
GGCAAGGCAAGCCCATTTCTGCAATGATAGATTGTCTGGAGGCACAACATTTAGGGTGTCCGAGTTGTGACATGAATCGTACGTTAATCTGGATATCATATATTCATATGCAAGACATCTCAATGATAGTAGCTCATCTACTATTACATATATCATATTCTACTTCTAGTTGTTTTTGTATGAATATGAAATAATATCTCGGATCTTACTCTATCTTGAACCCTACAGACATTCAGGAACTTGGAAGATCATACGTACTTTTTACAGAGTACTGATTGGTTAATACATTCCATTCAATTCAGCTCAATTCAATTCAATGCAATCAAATTCAATCCAGTGCAATTAAATTTAACTCAATATAACTCAATTCACTTAGATTCAATTCAATTAAATTCAATTTAATTAATTTCATTTCATTTCATTTCATTTCAATCCAATTCAATTCAATACTATTCAATTAAATACAATTCAGTTCAATTCAATTCAATCCAATTCTATTCAATTCAATTCAATTCAACTCAATTCAATTCAATTCCATTAATTTCAATACAATTCAATTAAACTGAAATCAATTCAATTCAAGTTAATTCCTTTCAGTTAAATTCAGTTAAATGCAATTCAACTCAATTCAATTGAATCCACTTCAATTCAATTCATTTTAATTCATTTCATTTCAATTCAATTCTATTCAAATCAATTCAATTCAATTGAACTCAATTCAATTCAGTTCAATTCAACTCGATTCAATTCAACTCAATTCAATTCAACTCAATTCATTTCAGTTCAATTCAATTCAATTCAATTCAATTCAATTCAATTCAACTCAATTCAATTCAACTCAATCCAATTCATTTTGATTCAGTTCAATTCAATTCAACTCAATCCAATTCATTTCGATTCAGTTCAATTCAATTCAATTTAATTCAATACATTTTAATTCAATCCAATTCAATTGAATTCAACCCAAGTCAATTCAGTTCAATTCCAATCAATTTAATTCAATTCAATTAACTTAAATTCAATTCAATAGAATTCAGTTCAATTCAAATCAGTTCAATTCAATTCCATTCAATTTAATTCTATTTAATTCAATTTAACTTAATTCAATCAGTTCAGTTAAATTCGATTCAGTGCAATTCAATTCAATCAAATTGAATGCAATTCAATGCAATTCAATTCCGTTGAATTCCATTTAATACAATTCGGTTAAATTCAATTAAGTTTTTTTCAATTCAATTTTATTCTACTGAAAGCAATTAAGTTAATTTCAATTCAATGCCTTTCGGTTCAATTCAATTCATTTCAATTCAAATCAATTCAATTCAATTCAATTCAGTTCTATTCAATTGAATTCAACTCAATTCAACTCAATGTAATTCAATTCAATTCCATTCCATTTAATTCACTTCAATTCAATTCTATTCAATTCAATTAAGATAAATTCAATTGAATTCAGTTAAATTAAATTCAAATCATTTCAATTCAATTCACTTCAATTCAGTTCAATTCAATTTAATTCAATTCAATTCCATTCAATTTAATTCTATTCAATTCAATTTCATCCCATTCATATTATTTTTCAACTAGACCGAAACCAGTTTTTCGAAAGTGCCCGGTGATTTTCAACTCTACTTGGAACGTATATTTCCTGGCCTCTTTTGTATATGCCCTGCTGCCAATTCCGTTGCTGTAAACTATTTTATTGATAAGGTTAGGTGTTGTTTGTGAATGTGTAACATAAGTGCGAGAGAGACTTGTTGAAATCATCTTAAGAATGTTGTTTACTCTCGGTTTCTCTTGGTGAAATTAAATAATTAATTAAATGTTGTAGTAGTATTTAATTACAGAATTTTTCAAACTATATGTTTGTTATCCTGGCACTTACGTTGCGGCAGCTGCCTCATCTTACGTTTGATTGCTTGTGTTGCCTGGGAAGTGAATTTATGCTAAGTCCAAAAACTTTTCTCATTTGTTGCTGAGGATTGTCCTTCGCAGTCAAGCAGAGTGATGCCAGGTAAAGTGTAATCAAAAGTTGCAAATACATTGTCACCAGAAATTAGGCCAAGAAGCAATAGATGAATTTGTATTTAACGAGAATAAAATTTCAATATATTTTTGGAGACATAAGCTTAAATTTACAATGTAGATGAGTTGTGTTTAATGAATGTTTGTTGGAAAAGTTAGAATCTATTATTGTTGTTGCTTTTAGATGTTATAAACTATATCGCTAAAATTCCATATAGAAGATAAGAAGATGATATCCGTAGATAAATCCGCAAATGATAAAACTAATATTCAATTTTATTTTTAATCTTTATTTTTCGATTATGTAGTTTATGTAGAAATACTATTAATATTAGTAGTGATTAATATCTGTGGCCAGATTTCACCTCTGAGGTTGGTCCAGCATCGACTTAGGCAGAATGAGTAGGTTAGTGTGATGTCAGCATAACCAACAATGTCTTTTTTCCTCATGCACGTGAACTCTACCTCCATGTCTAACCAACAATTTCAATTACTCTAAAATTTGGTACATTAAAAAATTTTCCGAATTACTCAATCATTTTGTGATGCGTGTTTGCTGATTGAATTATGCATCACATAATTCAGCGTTGCATTTTCCAACACTGCCACCTGCAACGTTGCCAGATGTTTCATTTAAGAAGGTGCTGTGCGTCAGAAACAGTGCAGGGTTTCATTTCCGAAAAGGTCTTTACTATAAAACTGCAGTTACACCAATCAAGATTATCGCTTTTTCGAGATTATAAATGTCAAATTCCATAAGAAAAAAAAAACGTCGGCAATCCCGAATATGCGTTAATCTTGTTTGGTGTAAATGCCGCATAAAACTGCAAATAATTGTGTGGTAAAAACGGCAATCTGCCAAAAGGCAGATTATTAAGGACTCGTATCAAGCAAGGTTAATCAGTTCAAACTCAGTTCAATAGTTAATCAGTTCAAACAGTGATGTGTTGACCCATAGTTATACTACCAAAAGTTATTATTAAGATTATAAAACTGCAGTTACACCTACCAAGATTATCGCTTCTTCGGGATTATAAACCTCAAACTCTATAAGAAAAAAATTTCGATAATCCCGAAGATGCGCTAATCTTGTTTGGTGTAAATGCCTAATAATCTAGTGAATTATTCGCCCTTATTCCCGTTGTCGTCGTCGTCGTCAATACAATATCGACACCATTTTTATTGGCGACTTGAAGGCATTTGGACAAAAATTCATTTTGCTTGATGTTTTACGACGGTTGTTTTTGGATCACAGAAATCAAAAACTTTGTTGTTGTCGATGTGACAATACATTTATAACGTTCTAAAGTTGACAAAAATCTGATGACGACGACGACGACGACGACGGGAATAAGGCCGAATATTTTTTTATGATCTTTTATACGTTTTATAAAAACAAAATATTATTTTATTTTCCGTTTTTTATTCGACCTTTTTGAATAATTAGATCTTAAGGTTATAACCTCAAGTCTAATTACTTAAAAATTAAGATCTAAAGACAAAATGTTTATGTATTTGTTATAAATTTTACATGTATTTGTTGACTTTTTTGTGACATTATTGAATTTACGGGTTTCAAATGTACTATAGACATAAATGCATATCAGTAATCACTACGGTTATTAAAATTACGTATTTCGAGACAATATTGGTGGAGAGAAAACGAAAAAATTTACAAAAAATAAACGAAAATATCTTTTTAAAGAAAGTAACTAACAAATAGAACTTAAGGGTTAAAGGACTTGCTTAAACCCTAAACCCGATACAAATACTAATGGTAGAAGAGTATTGAAACACTTAAGTATAAAAAAAGTTAAATTTTAAAGCTGAGACAATAAACTATTTCTGATTGAATTTCAATGAAGTAATTAAAAGAAACAGAAAAAACAACAACTTTGGTTAAGTACGTGTTTACATACAAATCTACAACACTATCTTAGAGACACACACGACAACACAGACCGACCACACTGTTTAATCCTGTGCGAGGAGAGGTGACCCTAAAAGGGTCTATCAATTGTAGTAATCGGCAACATAGTTGACAAAGCCATCGCGAACATCTTCAGCACATGGATTGAGGCCCCAGAAAGCACCCTGGCAACCATTTTGTTCAAAGCAGGAGTAGCGAATATCGGAATTACGATTGGAGCAACAATTTACAATTGCCCAAACGCATTGCGAGATGCCAGCCGGTTCCGTTTGGCCAGATTGTTGAGGGCGTGAGGTACTGGGCCGGTTATCAGATGATGATGGTGATTCAGGGCCAGCTTGTCCGCGATCTGTAGTGAAAGCAAAAGGGGAAATTAGAGAGAATTGTCGACAAGCGCGTGTAGCCAATACTTACTCATGAAACTGAAATCGTAATTCTCTGGTCTCGGATCACGGAATATGGATTCTGGTGGCCGTGTTGCTCCTGGTCGTCGGGTGTAAATTGGCGTTCTAGTGGTAGTTGTGTCTTGACGACCTTGGTCTAAAATTGAAAGACATAAAAAAGTGATAACTACATTAGAATTACGTCTCAAAAGTTGTCCTCTGTCTGAAAAATAAAGTTACTCGTAAAATGATAATATCCTGGTGATATCGAGATAGCAGGATGAATAACTTCCTGTCTGTGGATTACACGCAAATGATTACAATTATTAAAGGGCGAAAGTTTTCAGTTACAATCAGAGTATCCTTAATGATATACATGTATGTTTTACGAAGTCGAAATGGAACTAATACTGAACTACATTGCCATATAATGTGACCTTTCGTAGTGTAATTCCACTTATAGCACCGCTTCTAACAACAATCTTTCATGCTGTCGGTGAAAATCACCTAGATTACAGACGGCGGCACAGTTGGCCTTCCGAAACGAAATTCAAACTTTAATTACAATATTTCTCAAACTAGTAACGAGACTTCATAATATTCCCCGGCATAATGTAAATGAACACACGATCATCCTAATGGCAAATAATATTGTGAATATTGTCTCCCCGAACAGTCACATAGAGTAATTCTTATAAAGAGAGGCAATTCTTCTCATCTGACGTTGCCTTTCACACTCTTCGTGGTGAGGTCGGCTTACACCAGGTAGAGTTACAAGAAAAGTTGACTTAAATTTGTCATATCGTTTTGGTTGAGAACCGTGAAATTCAAACGCATTTTAGACTTTTTTGTTCCCTTTTATTGTTAGTATACATTTTTGTTGTCTTTAAGACAAAAATTTTAACACCCAAAACGAAACGCCGTGGTTCTATTCTTGTTGGTTGGTTTGAACCATTGACTCTATCTGGTGTTATTAAAGCAATTCTTTACAACATCCAATATTCATATCACACCAGGCCAAATATCATAAATTTGGTGAAACAAATGTTAATTCTACTTACATATGTACTATATATATAAGAATTACTCTATGAACAGTCACACACCTGAAACTTCTCTTGTTCATCCGTCCCCTAAGTACATATTGCAGAGAGGCTTTCGCTGAAACAGCTGTTCGACCTCCTAGGTAAAAATTTGATACCGTACAAAATGTGAGGGAAAATGAGCGATAGGCGAATTGAAAAAAAATGATTTTAAATTTGATTGTATTCGAATTTTTGTATAAGTATTTTAAAATAGCGTTGTATGCTAGAAATCAGTTTTGGTTTCAACGAACACAACAATTTTGTTTTATTGTTATTTGTATTTCGTCCAAATTCTGGCATAAATATGTACAAACTATATCAAAACTGCCATTAGGCCAGTGGCTTTCGACGAGAATTGGATGGAATTGACACACATGCCGACTTTTTATATATTGCTAAATGACAGGTAGGTACGTATACAATGTATGACCCTATTGGAAGTCGCTGTAACTTTTGCAACTGCCAGCACCTGTCAGTTTTGGTTTGATATTTGCGCTGTAAAGAAACACGAAATAGACGTCGACAAGCCATGGAACACTATACTCCTCAAGAACGTGGGCTACTAGTGACGGGATTTTCTGGAATAAATCATCAATGATTTTGGAGCAACATAAATGTCGGCGCAGATTTCCCGGCCGTCCCACGACAACTGGTCAAACACTAAGGGGTTTAGCGAATAGACTGGAGTAATACGCGACAGAAGAGGAGCCAGAAACCCTTGTAGTGATCATTTTGACGAGAATGTCGCCGCTGTGGCTGAAGATGTCTCTGATGTGCTATAAACGTCGACCAGACGACGTTCTACCGAATTGACCACTCACGTTCGTCTCTGCAGTGCATTTTGATGAGAGGTTGGAAGATACTCCCTTAAAAAGGTCAGACATTCCGTCAATCGAGTGTAAAGCACGGAGTATCCATGACACAGCTGTTCGTGTATGGAGTAGGAAAGTGATAGAAAATAGAGTAGATAGACGAGAGAGCGATAAGCAACCAGAAGCAAACCATGCATCAAACTAAGAGTAAATATTGTTTGATTGATACTAATGACAGCTAAAATATGTTCTATGTTGCTTGCATCGAACAAAAATACGCAATCCCTTTTATTTCTGTCCGTTTTTTGTCCAACCGAAGAGTAAAATTTACCAGCATCTAGATCCCGATGAAATGACCACTATACCTCGTCGTCATCGAGAGAACGTAAAGAGAGGGATGGCCACTCTTATCTTTTGCTTTGCGGTCGAAACAACGCTCACACTCTCCTGAATATTAACGATGCAGTGGACGATACATAAACATACTAAATTTGTCTTATGGGGCACAGAGAATCCACGCGTCATTCACGAAGAGCCATTACATCCACTCAGAATCACTGGATAGTGGCTTTATTTTTTCGAGGACGCGGTGGATATCACGGCGGTTACTCTGACCGCTGAGTGGCCATGATCAACGAGTTTTTATTGCCGCAATTTGATGAATTGGGACGGGAGGAGATATGGGTCCAACAGAATAGTGCTCGCGCAACTGTAGATATTTTGACGGATGTGCTTGCGGCTCGCCTACTGATGTCTAATTTTTTACCCGGTTGTTCCACTCCAAACATCTTTCTTTGGAGTTTTTTAAGGCCCAAGGTCTATGTGAACTAGCCATAGACTTGAAGCTCCCAAAGAGGATATTCGACAAGGGTGCGAGAATTTGTTGCCCGAAGTCTTCGTCAGAACGATTGATAATGCGGTAAAGTTAATCCAACTGACCATCGACAGTGCTATACCCTTAAACCAGGCACGAACAATAACACTGACTAGCAAACATACGCACTCTGCCGACTGTTTTTTTTTTGTTTGGATGTAAAAATAATGTGTTTGTAGCTTGTCGAAAATATCGTATACTTGTGTCGAAACATATTGTGTTTGCTATTCAATATTACATGTTGGGGACACAATGATTAATACCTTATAATATATGTTTTAATAACCCAAATTTGGATTTGTTTGTTGAGAATTGGTGAAAACAAAATCGAGACAGACAACAAAGAAACTAAAAGGTATCAGCCTTCAATTCATGAAAACAATGCTTGTAAACATGTACATATTTCCTACAATATGTCACTGGGGCCGGTTTTTGCCAGCGTGTAGAAAATGCACTTAGCAGCGGCAAACCGTGTTTTAGTGGCGACAACGACCACACCCGAGTTAAAGCTTCTATGTAATTCCCATTCATATCAGTGCAGTTAGAGTGCATAATATTGCGTGTAAGTCGCTTCCCAACTTCTGATGCGATAGATAATTGCAAAATCATTTCTAAAAATAGCAAAGCGTATATTTGTGTTGTATGTTTAAAGTCAGGAGATACATTATTAGCAACTGCGGCTGCCTGTTCAGCAGCTTCGGCTGACGGTTCCTACACAGCGACTTCGGCTTACTAGTCGTGCACAGCGTCTTTGGCTGACTATTCCTTCAAAACATTTTCGGTTGGCTGACTGTTCCTACCCAGCGGCATGGGCTGTAATTCATTTTATGAACAACCGATCCGGAACCATTCTTACAGGACATGTACAGTTCCTAGAGAGCCAGCAACATGCATAGTTGACTCTGCACTGCCCAGCATTTCCTAGACTCTACGTTTCCGATAATCTCGTCGTTAAAATTGTATCAGAATAGAAGTAAACTAACCCGTTCTACTAATATATTAGTCTCAGTGTACTAATGGCCAGTTCCACAGTTAAAAATTCTCCATCCTAAGTTTGTCATTTAATATGAAAAAGCTTTTAAATTGAGCTTTTAAATGACGAGTGTGAATCTCGCTCTAAGTGTGTTAATAGTGACAGCCACTTCTACCTAACCCAACATTATAGATAATCATATTAATTTTCTACCTACTCATAAAGCTGAAATCAAAGTTCTCCGGTCGGGGATCACGAAAAATCGACTCCCCTGAGGGTCTCCTTGTGGCCGGCCTTCTAGTGGCTGCAAAAAAATATATTATTAGATTTTTCTCTAAAAACTTTATCCTCGCGATCGTCCTTACTTCTGGGTCCACTGGAAAATACAACGCGATCATTCTCATCTGCGGCTATGCGATTGTCAAACGATGTTGGAGTATTCCCATCTTTAGGTTTTTTTGTAACCGGAATGTCCAAACCATTATGTTTCTTACCGGGCACCGCGTGTCTGCAAAGAAAAAAACAAATAAATCCTTCGCATTCAGAATATATCCCCTCGTTACAAGACTCGTCGTAACACTTACTTGATGTATATGAAGTGGGCTTGTGTTGCCGACTGAACGTCATTGGAGTTATGGGGTGCATGTCTAAAGTAGGGATTACGTTTGCGCACTACGTGTTCATCAGCACCAGTGTCGCGTCTCACACGACGATGATACTTTTTGGGTCTCTTCTGAAGTTCATCCTTGGATGGGCTATCATCGTCGTTCGTGTCATTAATTTCTTCCGATAGGGGTACAAGTTTGATGAGTGCCTTTTTCGGTTTCTCACTGTCGTCAGGAACAATTATAGGTGTTTCGGGTACAAAATCGAAATAGATTTTTTCAGTTTTCGCCTCGTTAAACTTTTCGGGTTGGCCGACATCCGGTCCCGGTGTAGTGGTCTTATGTCGACGACGATGGGCGATATCTTTGTATTTGCGCTGAGGCTTGGTGGCGTTCTTGGTGGGAACTAGGAAATCAATATTTATGAGTTGTAGACAATTAAAATGTTTAAGGTTAAGCAAGTTGAAGCGGCTTGTAGTGGACACAAGAAAAATGAATAAACATGAAATCGACTTTCAGCGAAAATATAAAATAGGATACAACTTTCAACGAAGAAGAAAGAGGAGAGAAACCCCGACGTCTTCTCCGAAGAGGCAAGCCTCAATTTATCATTCAAACTCCCAGACAAGTGCAGCGTTTTTCAAGCGAAGGTACTGGCCATCAAGGAAGCATGCGCCGAACTTATACTACAACGGAGAACAGAGCGCATTGGAATATTTGTTGATAGCCAGGCGGCTCTCCTATCACTTAAATCGAACAGTACTTCATATTAAATCATTAGTGAATGTAGGGACAAACTTGTCGAGCCAGGTCGGCTGGCCAATGTGGTTCTTCTTACTAATTGCCATGCTGACTGGGCACTGGCCAATCAATAATCTTCCATACAATGACCACTACCGTGCCTGCGAAGACGCAGAAAAGGAGGAGACGGTGAAACATCTTCTCTGCAGTTGTCCGACTCTAACGAATAGCCGCCTAACGACTATACTTCGTTCCTTCCTGCACAACCTTACTGAGGTACACGTGATAGATCTAGGGGATCTAATGAGTTATCTCCGATTAACAGGCTGGATATAGACACGGTACCTTAGACTGTTCGGAGTGATGTGGTATACAAAACGGTACCCCAAGACACTAATTGATGCTAAACAGTATCTTTAGCAACCGCGTAAACCAACCAACCCCCACCACGACAACTACAATTATAGCCCATGGTAAACAAGACGGTCAAATGCCTAGAATGCAAAGGCGCTGCTGCGAAGAGCCACCAACTTTGAAACGATCGTCCGCCAACCTGAGTTCAAATCCTGGTGCGAACTTTTTACATTTTTCCTAATTGCAATTAATAATTGAAAGGAAACGCAGATGAGTGAAATATTCGCTCTAGTAAGATTTACTCTATGAAACAATTAGTACTTATGCACACACACTGTCAGAGCTGGCCGGGATGTAAATAAGGTAAAGATTTGGGCTCGCGATCCGATCTTTACGCGCTCGCGAGCGAGCGAGTCGTATTCTACTCGCGATTTCTGCCTGTTAAAATCGTGAGCGAGTTATGTTTTCAGATCTTTAAATTTAAATCTCGATCACGAGCTTGACTTCTTAAATCGAGATGGAGGTGAAGTAAAATCATAAAAGAGTGCTCTCCATACTATGATAAATAAATGAATTTGCTCATCACCCCACATAATTTTTCCTATCCCTGTTACGGTACAAATATATCCTATACTAATGACTTAGCAATATTCATAGAGTAATGTCTTATAGAGCTGCACTCTTTCTCAGCTGACGTTTCGTTTTACACTCTTCGTGGTGCGGTCAGGCGATAGAGAGTTATTTGACGTAAATGGACTTACACCGGGTGGAATTACAAAAATTGTTGATTTAATTACACAGTTCAACACGAAAAAATATAACCATATACGGACACCACTACGTGATAAAAGACCAAAGTTTTGCCCAAAGTCATGCACTTTTTTAAGGGCCCCCAAAGGTTTGGGGCCTTGGTGTCATTTTTGCAAAAAAAAAGTGATCATTTTGTCAGGCTCATATCTTGCAAACCGTTCGCAATTTTGATTTACCCCCTGTTGTTAACTATGGACCTGAACAGGGGGAAAAAGGTAAAAAAAAAATGGAATTTTTTAAAGTTTTTTGCGATTTTGGAGATGAAGTTTTTTTGATTTTATATGTTCACAATTTTTGTTCTTTATGACAGGAGCTACAACTTTCACTCAGAAAGTAAATCAACATTCCGAACGGTTTGCAAGATATGAGCCTGACAAAATGATCACTTTTTTGCAAAAATGACACCGAGGCCCCAAATCTTTGGGGGCCCGTAAAAAAAATGCATGACTTTGGGCAAAACTGGGAGACACGGGTCTTTTTTTTTTGTCTTTAGTTATCATACTCCTGTTAAATTATACTACAGTTAAATTTTGGTATGCGGACATCCTGATACGTATTCCATCATTTTAACAGACGAATGAATGTACATATTAGTAACCTCAGAGAAGGAAAAATTGTTGGTATAAATCGAAATGTATCTTCAAGTAAATGAGGATTAGACCCAAATAAAAATCGAATTGAATTTATTTTTTTTCTGACCACACTAAAATTAGTTTTGTACTCACCATAATTTTCATCGACAAAATCCTCTTTATACATAATAATCGGATGGTCTGCCTGCATCATTCCATTGACAACTTTTACACGATGTATCTAGTGGATGAACGAGAGGGAAAATATTTCATCAAGTGAAATGAAAAAGAGAAAATGTTCACATTGTGTTTGAATTGTCAGCATTTGCGAAAACAACAACAACAACAACCCACTTACCTCGAGATTATCCACATCCCTGAATTCCTCACCGACATTGAAATGTCGTGGTAACAATTCATCGTTTTGACCGGGTCGACATGCAGCCTGTTGGGCGCCCAGCGTTAGCAGCACGACCAGGCTGAACAAACTTCCGTAAAATGAAAAACATTTCCTGCTTGGCCGGATATCAACAACAACAGATGTTGCTGCTGTAGTTCGACAATTTCGCCTATGGATTGCGGTCGTCGTCGCCCTCATCGTCCTTGTTGCCATTCTCTAGGATTCCTGCTTTCTTTGTCGATAATGTCCCTTTTGTTGGCTGTAGAATTGTTGGGGCGTTTAAACTTTAAACTTTTTCGTTATTTCAAAAGTATTTTTCTTATTGTTTGCTGCGACCCTTTAACTATGTTTGTGTAAGTAACAAACGTATTAACTTTTAGCAAATTGTCGGTTAACTTTCTTTTCGCTGTTGATGCTGCTGCTGCTGCAAATAGAAAAATTCGGTGGGGAAAAAGTTTATTTTCTGTTGGATTAAAGGGCAAAAACGCAAACTACGAAAATGAAAAATAAGGATAGCACGAACTTTACCACAGCACGTAGCAAAAACGTTTTCTTTCTGTTTCTATTTGTTTCTTTTTTAAATTTTTTGCTTGAGGAAGTAGGAGGTGAATAGGCAAACTAAGTTCATGAGAGCGTTTGCTACCGATTGCTGTGTTTTTCTGCAATAACTAATAGTGTCAGATTTGACGATTTTAATGCTAATGTCGGCTACGTTGGAGGTGCTGAAGCAGTCTACCGGACCTCTGCTAAGACGGGCACTTGCCACCCGTGCGAAATATTTTGGCTGTATGAGTTGCAAACAAAGTTCCTTAACCCGAGAAGGGTAATCTTCGACGAACACTGTTATTCTTTTTCCAATTTTTCAAAAAAAAAATGGCTTAAGAGCGAATAAATCAACAAGTTTTAAAAATGTATGGCTTGTGTGTTTTCTTTTTTGCTAAATTAACGTATTGATTGATTAAAAGTAGTGTGCCCGACTTGTGCGGACAATTTTTCGTTAAATATTTCGAATTAAAATAGGACTTCGTCGATTAGACGAAGACAACCTTTAATATATATGTACCCTTCTAGGGTTAAAATTCACTAAATCACAAAAGAATAAAAAATGTATGCCCGGTATTTGATTTTTTGTGTGTATTTCGGCCTCCAAACTCTAAAATTATTAGATTCAATATTTTGACAATATTTTCAGACAGAAACATCGGTTTAATATTAATATGGTCTAAATTTCAAGACAAGTATATGGGTAGTTTAAATACAGTAAACACAATTCAGAAAAAAAATACAAAAAGAGAAAAAAATGTGAATTGACGAATACAATGGATCATAACTTCTATAGTTATCAATAGATTTTCTTCAGATATGATTTGTTATCTTCACCAATATGAAGAGAGAAAAATAAACAAACGAGTTTTGTCGGTTGTTCCTCATTTTTCTATGAATTTCGATTTCGGGTTTTTATTGTGTTTTGCATAAAAAACCTGTGTCGTCGGCGTTAGTTTCAATATTTTGACAATATTTTTAAACAGAAACATCGGTTTAATATTAATATGGTCTGAATTTCAAGACAAGTATATTGGTAGTTTAAATACAGTAAACACAATTCAGAAACAAAAACAAAAACAGAAAAAAATTTAAATTGTGTTACTTGTAGACGAATATAATGGGTCATAACTTCTATAGTTATCCGTAGATTTTCTTCAGATATGATTTCTTATCTTCACCAATATGAAGAGAAAAAAAACCATAAACAATTTTTGTCGATTTTTCTTCATTTTTCTATGAATTTCGATTTTGGATTTCTAATTGGTTTTGCATAAAAACCCTCTTTTCCTAACTTTTGCTCACAGAACTTAAACAACAGTGCTGATTTAAAACTTGTGTTTAAAGCAATTGTAGCCCACAGAGTAATCGTTAAACTTAGATTATATTGGATAAAATATACATATGTATTTTGTATAAAATTTTCAAAATAGTGAAACTATCATCGACCAGCAGTAGAACATATCGTTGCTTTGATTTGGAAAGGACATAGTTAACAATTTCAGAAAATACATCGTTACAACAAAAATGTGTGTGCTGTGCACGCAAAATGGTCTCCCCTGTGTAAGTCAGACTACATTAAAACATTTTTGAAATTTCTGAAAATTTATTATTTATTATTTTAAGATTATTAAGATTTTTCCTCCTCCTTTATAATTTTTGAAATGTTAGTTACGTCTATTCTAAATGATATATAATTAACGATATATAAATTAAATTAACAAAAAGATGTAACCATAAACTTTCTTTTTCAATATTTTATTCGGGGCTAAAAGGTCAGAACACCTTAAAAAATATTGCTCGCAACTTTAAGATAAAATGGTTTTAAACAAGTGTAATCAATATTCACACAACGATAAAGCTTAAAATTAGCAGTGCGCAACACAGGAAGAAAAGAAAGAGTGTAACTAATACATACACCAAAAAAGTTTCTTCATAAATATTATGAAACCCTTCATAGATATTAAGAATTCCCACATTCATTTTCCGTTAAATAAATATGTCATAGATCTAGGAAACGTTTTCATCTCAGTTGGAAAATTTGTCTTGAAAGCGTTGTCACTAGAATTTCCGTAGGACAATGTCAATTGGTGTTAACAATTTATATAAGATATACTCTTGACATCTCAGTATTTTTGGCTTAGGTGACATAGATTTTCAAGGAACTGACAATCTATGTAAGACCATCCTATTAATTTGTCAGGTCTATATCCTGACTCACCCTAACTAAGCCCAATGATTATCATCGATAAAAGAAATCTTTATAATTTGTCAATGAGTCGAGTCCAATACGTAGATTCAAAAATATTTGAGAGTGGAAATCAGGGAATTGTATGTTTGTATTTATATATGTATGTATATGCATACATACATGTGCTCATTTCAAATTATGTTAAAAATATGTCCTTCAGAATTTTTTTACATTAGAGGTCAGACAATGATTCAAATAAAAATAAATATATAGAAGATTACACGAGACCACCACATTTCAGCTGATACAATAATGAATAGTGGCTTAAGGACGAGTTGTGTACATGTCAAAAGGTGTCACCACTATTGACAAACCGCGCAAGATTCCTGCTGTGTTTTTACTATAGATATGAAAATGTCAGCTGGGTGTCATGAAGTTTTTTGATAAAAGACTTCCACCTTCATGCGTACAAAATGCAGCTTACTCAGGAGCTCAAACAAGCAGACCATGGAACGCGCCGGCAATTCGTCCAATGGGTAATGGATCAAAGTGACATCAATGCCAATTTTTCAAAAAAAAAGTTATCTTCCATCTGAATGGCTTAGTGAATACACAAAATTGTGGGCTCAGGAAATTTGGGGCTCAGAAAATGCTCATGCAATCCATGAGAAACAAATGCATCCACAACGAGCAACTGTCTGGTGCAGATTGTCGTTAGGCGGCGTGATTGGACCTTCCTTTTTTGAAGACGATCCCGAATTTGAAGTGACAAACTGCATTCGTTACAGGAACATGATAACGGAGTTCTTGTGGCCTCAACTGAACGGCATGGATCTGGATGACATGTGGTTTCAGCAATACGGCGCCACTTGTCACACCGCGCATGAAACAATCGATTTATTGCAGCAAAGATTTCCACAACAAATTATCTCATGAAATTCTGATGTCAACTGGCCACCAAGATCGTGCGGTTTAACGGCGTGCGATTTCTTTCTTTGGAGATTTATGAAATCTCGGGTTTATGCGAATAATCTAGAAACAATTCCTGAGCTGAAATAGGAGATCCAACACGCCATCGGGGAGATGCACCCAATTAAAAAATTCCATGAAAAGGGTAATGCCCTGTCATCAGAGCCGTGGGGGCCATTCGAGAGATATTTTATTGCATACTTATTCGGAGCATGTCTTCTTTACAATCCAATAAAAGGAAAACGTGCAGTCTTAGTGAGACAGCCTTTACAAGAGACGCGCAAACTACCATTGAACCACTGACGGCCAAACAACAGGTATTTGTGTTTAATTTCAAACCCTTCAGGCGTCATTGAACATTTGGAAAAACATCACAGTTGTACATTGATGTCACTCATTTTAAGAAAAGGATTAATTAGAATTATCTTCATTGATTGAATAAAAAACATTCGTTATTGTTATGAAACTTTTTTATTGATACTATCGAGTATTCGTTGCTTACTGCTTGATGACATCAGTCTGAACGGGGATATATCATTCGGGGGACCTGTGACTAGTTCCAAAATGTGTAACTGCTCGGCTGGCCGCGATATGAAAATATTGCATCCATTGATTCCAATCCATTTAATTAGTGACGACGTTTCTCAAATTCTATGATTGGCAGGTTTCATAAACACTGTGAAAAACTTTCATAGATATTTCTAACAAATTCCATTGATTGTATGATTAAGGTCATAGATTCTACACCCTAAAAAATAACGGCCCAATAAACATATTTCAGGAACCATGTATATGTTTGCAAGCATTGTTTTCGTGAATATAATATCTGCTGCGTTTTTCTTCTTTATTGTCTACCACGTTCTTTTTTTTCAGCAGTTTTCAACAGACAAAGCCGCATTTGAGTCACAAATACATATATACGTTATAACCTATTAATCATTGTGTTCCAAACATGTTATATTGACTAGCAAACCGAATATGGTTGGGCACGTTATATTTGCGTCAAAACAACAAAAAAGACAAATTTTTTAGCGTGCATCAAATTTAGATTCTATTAATTAATATGACTGTTCCACTTAAATGTTTCGTTGGCTGAAAATTAATGGAAGAATTTGTTTAACAGAGACGCTACAAAAGTAAATCGATAGGGACAGCAAACGACGCCATATTTTTTCCCGCTCTTTTGACATTTCTCTTCAGTAAGTTTTGCCATTTCATCATGGAAAGATATACGAGCCAACAACGAGTCGAAATTATTAAAATTTACTATCGAAATTTGGAGTCAGTGGCCTCAACTTTAAGAGCGCTACGTCCAATTTATGGTTGTCATAATCGTCCTACCAGATCAACAATTGAGCGTCTAGTAGAAAAATTTGAATCCACAGGCACAGTACCAAATGTTCCCATGCCAGTGAGACAAAGAAGTGCCCGTAGTATCGAGAATATTGCTGCCGCTGAAGCTTCAGTTCAAGAAAGTCCAAATGTGTCTCTCACACGTCGTTCTCAAGCGTTGGGCATCTCCATGACGTCGTTGTGGCGAATTTTGCGAAAAGATCTTGGCCTACATCCTTACAAGATCTAACTGCCGCAAGAACTGAAGCCGCTTGACCACCATACGCGTCGTATGTTCGTGAATTGGGCTGAGCAACAACTTGAAAATGATTCATATTTTCATCGGAAAATCATCTTCAGCGATGAGGCTCATTTCTGGCTGAATGGCTTCGTCAATAAGCAAAATATGCGTTATTGGTCAGACAGCAATCCACACGTAATCCATGAGTCATCATTGCATCCCGACAAAATTACGGGTTGGTGCGGTTTATGGGCCGGCACATTACTGTGAATGCGAATCGCTACCGTTCAATGATAACCGAATATTGTTGGCCCCAATTCGATAATGTGGATTTGGAGGACATGTGGTTCCAACAGGACGGCACCACAAGCCACACTGCGAATGCCACAATCAATTTATTGGAAACCAAGTTTGGTGAACGTGTTATCTCACGAAATGGCACAGTCGATTGGCCGCCTCGGTCGTGCGATTTGACGCCGTTAGAGTATTTCCTGTGAGGCTACGTCAAGTCTATGGTCTATGCCAACAAGCCAGCGACGATTGATGAACTTCGTACGAATATCGAACGTGAAATTGCAGCAGTGTCTGCCGATTTATGCTTGAAAACCGTCGAAAATTGGGTTCAGTGTCTGGAATTCTGCAAGCGTGCCCGTGGTGGCCATGCAAAAGAAATCGAGTTCCATACATAATGGCATCGAACGTACTTTCACAGGAATAAAGAATTTCATTGGTATCCAAAATCGGTTTTGTTTTATTTAAAAAAACTTTTGTAGCGCTCTTATTGAAAAACCCGATATATATAAAATGTGTCATAGTATTGAGGACAATTTTTTTTTCAGTTTCAAAAAATCTACAAAAAGTTTCATAGATGGTGTGAATAAACATCGTTGGTTGTATGAAGAATTTCATAGATTCCATGAAATATTCGTTTCACAGATTTTATGAGTTACATTCCTTGACCTAATAAAATTCTCCTTTCTCAGGAAGTTATTGAAGAAACTCGTATTATTAGCAAATAAACATTTTCCGTTATACACCTTTTGCCAAGATTGCATCAATGTACATTGGGAATTTGGGATAAGGATTTTTTTTTTCTGAGTGTATGAATACATTCGACTACATTGAAAGGTCCAGAAGCAAAAGTTTAGTGTGGTCGCCCAACTAGTTAAACCGAAATTGAGAATATTTGTATTTGCAAAAATTTGTTGGTAAATTTAAGCAAATTGCACGCATCCAATTCCTGTAAATTCCTTGTAAGTCCTTTCGATTGTCGAGTTTTGCAATATTCGGCCTAACCCTACTAAAAATGAATTTCATTATCCACAAAAATAGTGACACATAAAAGTATAAAAGAATGGAAGATAGCACTGAAATACAATAACAACGGATGAACAAATAAAAGATTAATGTCGAATAAATAAATGGGAATGAATACCGTACTTAATGTCGAGCTTAAACTACATCAGGACTTTTAAGTCTTTGCATGTCTATTACAACCACGAATTAAGGGAAGACTTAAATGTTTACTTCCTTAATTTCCCTTCCGGTTTCTTTCTCTTTCTCTCTCTCCCTCTCTCTAATGCCTTAATACTCTTTATCCTTGTTAACCGATATCCTCTTACAATTGATTTGTATGCTTTCGTATACATAAATGTCTACAGTCCAGCAGAAAGGACATGAGTCGGAGGGGGTTAATTGCGAACTTGTTTCGTGTCCGTTTTGTATTTTTTTTATATTTTTTTGTTTTCTTGTTTTAGGATGAGATGGGTAAACACCAAAAGTTCTTTGGGAACTTCATTAGTAGATACTTCAAAGTTTATTTAGTTTTTTAATTAAAGAAAAATCAAAGATTTCGTTGTTGTTTTTGCTTCCAAATTGGAAGATAAATTTAGGTTTCTGAGTTTTTGGTTTTGGTCTAAATTGCCAGATAAATTTAGCGTTGTCTTCTGCGTTGTTGTTTCTTCTATTTCTGTTTACTTTAAATTAGAATTCGTAATCGATGGGAATTTCATTAAATGCCACCCAACAACACCCAGGAAATAATTAACGAATTTCTCAGGAAATCAGACTTCGCTGGCATTAGAGAGAGGATATTTCTATTTTAAATAATATTACTTTTTGGTCTAAGTAAATATTTTTTTAAGATGCTCAGAGGAAAGTTAATGTAAGTAAAACAACAAATATTTACAGAGAATCACAGGAGAGATCCTGTTTTTAAATCGCGGATTTGCTTAAAATCCAAATTGTGAAAAATGATTTAAATTAAACCATTTCCTGGAAATGTTTGTGAAGAAAATATATTACGAAATAAATTTCCAAGATTTCAAATAAAAGGCAAAGTAATTATTTGGTTTCCATGAAACACTGCTCCCGTTAACGTTAGTCTTGTTGACTTTGGGGGGAAAATGGCTTGTCATTACAATCCATGAAGAAATTTGGGTGAACGTCTTACAACCACTGAGCTGAGCGGTTTCTAGTTTCCCCACAGTTTTACAACGGCTCCGGAAGATATTTTGAGAAGCTTTTTCGGGGCTAAATACTCGATAGTGTAGTCATCCCTAATCGAGGTGACTGTCGTTGAAAGAAATGTAGGGTGTTCACAGCAGCGATCGAACCCACGGTCCGAAGTACAAGTTCCGCGCAGACTAACCGGTATAAAACAGTGATGTAAAACAGCTCCAACGATGAAATTATTGATGAAACAAATGCCTATTTTATGGACCTCGAAAAATCCTATTTTTTTGAAGGGATACAGAAATTGGAGAAACGTTGAACTAAGTGTATTGAGCTAAAAGGAATTTTTTTTTTAAACGAACGAACGAAATTATTTGTTTTTGCAAAAAAAAACTGTTTTATTCACAAAGTCAAGGACTTATTGATCTGTCGTCGTACATGGGGAAAATTAATTATATGACAATTACAATTTGTAATTTGATTTGAATTACATGAATTGTAGCTATATTCAAAGCATTTCCTTCATATCTGACAGTTTTGGTTTTCAAATAGTTTATACAGTACAGGTTTATGAATTTGAAAGTACTACGAGGCAATACCTATCGAAGCCACAAACCTCTACATATAAAATACTTTAAACACAGCATTGCCAGCAGTTAAACTAATTAAAAACAATTAGAAACAGTCTCATATTTCCTTCCAATTGGCATCCAATTTCACAACCTGCATTTGCATTGCCTGGGCAAATGAAAATTCAAAATTGTTTAATTGCAATTGTGATTAATGGTAATACTGTTGCATTTGCATTAGATAACGTAATGGAAATTAAAATCCAATGCTAATTAAAAAACCCTTTTACGTTATAGAAATACATATATAAGTAATATGACATACTTCGAATACAAAAGCTGGCAGTTTCTTTACACATAAGTAGACATTTTTTTTGATACAAAAGTTGACCACCTTCTTATAGCACAGTGGACAACGATTCTATTACTTTCTATTACTTTACTGAAACAGTGTGTCTCTGAGCAAACCTTCGTGGTGAATACAGGGTATGAAGGGGATTTTTCTAACCATCTGTATTCAATGTCCTGCTCTTGTTTCTGTCATACAAATATTTTCAAAATTTTGCAGTTCCACTTCTTTCTCCCCTCCCCCAAGTGGTTGGTCTTGATGTAAAAATTTATATTGATATAAATTCGTTTTATTGTTATCGTTGCTGTTATTAAATTCGTGTTAATTAAATTTTGCGAATACTTGTACAAACAAATACATATAAGTGTGAGTGTGTGCATTTAAATAAAATTAAATTCAATTGGTTAAAAAAAATTTCACAAATCCAAATAGCGTGTGAAATTACTTGCTATCATCGATTAATTGAAATCAATTGAATTTAATTTTATATTTTGAATTCTGATGGAGAATGTTTTTGTTTGTTTTTCCGCTTGTAAATTACGAATGAAAAATAAATAATTATTTTAATTTTTAGTAGACGATATCCGCTACTCGTAGCTTATTAGTTTTAATTAAATTTTAAGATGACAATTGAGTTTTGATGTTTGTGTTATATTTGCTGTCGAATTAATTGTCATATAATTGAGATTATACGTGACACTAGATGCCATCGATTCATGAAGATACCATTTTGCTGGATTTGAAATGATATACCAGATACAGCCTTCATGTGCTAGGCAAAGTTTGACTGGTTTGATGTGGCTGATATGAAAATTTTAGCTGAGCGTTAATCAAGCGTTGAATTGAAAACAAAATTATTCGTATTTCTCTTTTTTTTATTTGGCTGAACTGAACGTATTGTTTGGAATATCAATTCGTATAGGAACACAATGGATGAAAGTTCCAAATGTTATGGGTGTAATCTAGTATTAGAAAATGCTGACGTCATTTACCACTAATTGCATAAACGGATCAATTTTGTTACGCCCAAGCATAATCACAGATAAATGAACTTGGTTAGGGAAATGCAATTGCGTTAAACGGGCATTTGTTAAATCAAACACCGTATCATTTTCTTTATGATAAATACACAAATCGTTTCCGGGAACCGCAAAACGTTTACAACAAACGATATATGGTAATTCTAAACTAGAAACAAACACAAAACCTTTACGAAACTTTTGCAATTGATTAGATTTTCAATTCATTAGTGTAACATCAACTAGTAATAAAAATAAAGATCTCTTATCTCTGAAAAAAAGGGTTCCATATTGCATCTCATTAATGGATTGGGAAGAGCTTCTGGAAACCAGGGAGCTATGTGCCTTCTTGTCTGACACTCACTAATGGGGACACACAGTTCTAGACCAGTTCTGAACGGTATTTTTGAAAATCTCTTATCTTCAAAAAAACGTTTACGAGGAACGCAAAATGTTTGCGACAAACTCCTTTTTCGTTTCAAGCATACGAGTTATTTTGCACTGAGTATGAATTTGATATCTTAACTAATGTTATTAAATTTTAAATATGATCGTCGGTGGTGCAATGTTTAGTGTGCGCGGCTCTTGTACATGAGAACGTGGGTTCGATTCCTGCTCTGGCCACCTCACATTTCTTTCGACAACGGTCACCTCGCTTAGTGATGGGAACACTATCGACAATCGCGTATCGAGCCGTGAAAAAGCGTCTTATACTATCGATCGGAACCGGTGTAAAACTGTAGGCCTCAATCAGTAAGTGTACAACTAAAAGCGACCAGCTCACTGATTGTGAGATACACTCCCACTCCGTTCATAGGATGTAATGGGAAACAAATTTAATTGAATTTTAAATACCAACTTATTTTAATGCTTATGCTGATCCAGCCATCATTGTATCAAGGCCCTGACTTTATCCACTAAGCCATTGCAGACAGAGTGCGACGACGAAATCTTAACATTATATACTTGCAAACTTGTTTCCTCTCAAAGAGGAGAGAAGAAGCAATTAATGGCAGTGAATACATTTAACAGTATACACACTTTACGTTTATAATAAACAGTTTTCTCTGTTTGCCGCATAAGTAATTTATGCCAATTTTGTTTGAAATGAAATTCTCTTCACAACAAAAACAAAACGACTTTTACGATAAACGTTTTCTATTTTCGAGTAAGGTATCAATCAACTTTTGCGTTCAGTCTAAGCAGCAAACAAAATATGTTTGTGGAAACAGAAATATTTTTACAACAAACCGGCTCTAAACAAACAAAATATGTTTGAGGTAACTGAAATATTTTTGCACCAAACCGGCTTTAAACTTTCTTTCTTTATCGACGTCCTAAATATTGAACGGTACTTTCGCCTTTCCGATCAAAGAGCTGGGTTTCAGGCAGAAACTAACCCCGTCACCGATTGTATAAGATGGCTGAACATTGAAGGTGGGCACAGATAAATTTGAAGACATTCCTACATAGTCAATCGGCAATCATATGCGACATCGCACAGTGGGACCGATTGCAAAAAAAGTGGGAATAATATCACAACTTTTAAACTATTTGTCGGACCGTTTAAGAATGTACCAGAGATGTGTAGGCTTGGGCGTAACCCTAATACAAGTGCAGCATAGCCCATAATGATTCGAAATCATAGTTTTATGAAATAGTGATTTCGGGGAAAAATGTAAAGTGATTGGTGGAGTTGTACGGAAAGTATCATACTGGCAAATTCAGGAAGAAGTGTTGCTTTTACTTGCGTTAAACAGAGTAGGTGTAACTGTAAAAATATACATACTAGACAGTTTTGGAAAGGTTATTCTTCTTCTACTGAAATGTGCATAAACGTGCATCAATTTCCAACAGTTTTTGCACACCTTACAAGTGATGAAACTTGTAAAATGTAAACTATTGACCAAATCATATGCAAATTTGATTCGATATATATCACTAAGTATGATCAGATTTTTATACATTATAGCTCAGTATGTGCTTAATAAAATGCAATTGATAGTTTTTGAGAAATAGTCAAAAAAACATTGAGATTATTAGTCCGAAGAAATGTCTTAAGAAAATTTGCTTGTTTTACATATTTTACCGTCGTGGCGGCCACACTTATGCGTAGGATGTCTAAATTTTATGACCAATTTTTTAAAAAAATATTCCAGTCTAAAAACTTATTACAAAAAAAAAAAATTTAAAACCCCCAAACGAAATTTTTGCCAATCTCGAAAAATGAATTTATTACAAAAATATGTCTGATTGTCGAACGTTGCTGGCTGTAAGGTAAATATTCCAAAGTGAACAATGTTACATTCGACAGCATTCCCAATGTCTTTTTTAAATTTAAAAAAACTTTACTTCTTTCTCAATAAAATTTAAAAATAATAGTAAACGTTTAAATATAAGCTTTGGAAAAAGAGGAAATATTGAATTTTTATTGAATGAAACCGGGTTTATTGGGTTTATCACGTCGACTTGACTGGAAATCAGTTTCCTCAAATTTCTACAAAGCATTGAACTTAAAACCGTTTCGTTTGGGAAACTCCTATGCTTTCTTAATTCCCTGAATAAATCTGAGAAAAAAATTGTCTAATGTATTTGTTGTCACAGCCGAATTAGAGGCTGTTATAACCATTAGATATTATCAGAACCAAAAAATAGGTTGTCCCAACCGAATTAGAGATTGTCACAACCGAATATGAGGTTGTCACAACCATTAGAGGTTACCAGAACCGAAATAGAGGTTTTTACAACCACTAGAAGTTATCACAACCGAACTGGAGGTTGTCGCAGACGAATTAGAGGTTGTCACAACCACTAGAATTTATCACAACCGAATTAGAGGTTGTCACCGCCGAATTAGATTTTACCACAACCATTAGAAGATATCACAGCCAAATTAGAGGTTGTCACAACCACTAGAAGACATCACAACAGAACTATTTGTTGTCGCAGCCGAATTAGACCAGAAGTTATCACAACCGAATTAGATTTTGTCACAGCCGTCAGTGGTGCAATGGTTAGTGTGCGCGGCTCTTGTACAATGGTTAGTGTGCGCGGCTCCTGGGTTCGAACCCTGCTCTGACCACCTTCAAAAAAAATTTCTTTCGGCGGCGGTCACCTCGCATAGTGACGGCGACACTATCGAGAATATAGCCATGAAAAAGCTTCTCAAAATACCGTTCGGAATCGGAGTAAAACTGTAGGTCCCAATCACTGAGTAAAAACTGGAAAGCGCACAGCTCAGTGATTGTGAGAAGTTCTCTCCGGTCCCTTCATGAGATGTAATGGGAAACCATTTATTTATTTTATTCACAGCCGAATTGGAGATTGTCTCAACCGAATGCGTGGTTGTCGCAGCTCAATTAGAGGTTATCACAACCAGTAGAAGTTATCACAACCAAATTTTAGGCTGTCATTGCCGAAAAACAATTCTAAAAATATGCCGGTTTTAGGTCAAAATCCCGCTTTTCGATCAAATGCAGTTGGTCAGGTTAGTAATACTAAATTACCATCTGTTTCGATTGCAGTGTGTTCAGGGTTTTAGTAGTTTATATTTTTTTCAGTTGCTGAAACGAATATCTCATTCTAAAAGACGATAGATTTGCTTCATATGCTTATTCACCATTTCACTCGGATGCGTCGACAAATCACTCAAAAATCATTTTGATTTGAAAATAATAATAAAATATAGATAATAGAAAAGCATATCGCTTTCGATATTTTGTATTCAATACAAAAGGCAAAAATGCATGGTTGAATAGTTTTTGTTTCCAGGCGAATTTACCCATTTCCACCATTGATGCGGCTTCTAGGAAAGTTTCCTTGACTTTCAAATTCACCATATAGATTTCACTCTCTAGGCGTTTACTATCATCTTCGATCCCACTATAATGTAATGGTGTTAAAAACAACGATTACTCGTGTATCTTTGATGTATCCTGTCCTAAATAATATTCATTTGAATTTATAATGCACGTGTTATTTTAAAAGTTATCAGAAACTTCTTTGTAGATTTTATCAAGATCTTGTTTGATGCAGCTGATCGGTTTGTGTAACTGACACATCCACTTGTTGAACCGTTGATATTTTGATTTCTGTGTGTGTTGAGTTAATTTTGTAATCCAATTATGAGTTTTAAAACTGTACATTAAAGTTAACTTTTGGGTTTAAAATAAAAAATAAATGATTTCCCATTACATGTGAGCTGTGCGCTTTCTAGTTCTGCACTCACTGATTGGGACCTAGATGTTTTTTCACACCGATTCCGAACTGGATTTTGAGAAGCTTTTTCACGACTAAAGTCTCGATAGTGTCGCCGTCACCATGCGAGGTGACCGCCGCCGAAAGAAATCTAATGTAGTCAGAGCAGGGATCAAACCCAATATCTCCTGTACAAGAAGTGCTCACACTAACCATTTCACCACCGACGGCCACTTTGGGGTTAGCAGGGGAAAAAATTATAATTTATTTTTTTCTCTTGAAATATTATTGTTTTTTCTCAAATTCGGTGCACAGAAAGAAAAACTTTTGTTTAGCCCAAACGAAATCTCAGAGAAATTAACTTTTTTGGGAGAAAGAAATTACGGCTAAGGAATATTTGGTGAATCGCAGAAGACATTGTTATTTAGATTTCAGTGTGTGTTCAGTTAATATTTTAAGGCAAATGAGTTTTAGAAATGTAACTAATAATGTACTTTGGTGTCAGTAACAACAACAAAAAAAGAGGATATTTTGATGACGATGAAAAATTTGTCTTTTTTTGATGTTTGGATGCAAATATAACGTGTTTGTAGCTTGTCGCAAGTATACTATACTTGTACC
Source organism: Phaonia tiefii (assembly GCA_963931995.1). Lineage (NCBI taxonomy): Eukaryota > Metazoa > Arthropoda > Insecta > Diptera > Muscidae > Phaonia > Phaonia tiefii. The sequence goes on along the minus strand of OZ008367.1, from coordinate 168,790,302 downwards.
CAAACACATTGTGTTTGCTATTCAATATAACATGTTCGAGACACAATGATTAATAGGTTATAATGTATGTTTCTAAGACCCAAATGTGGCTTTGTTGTTTGAAAACTGTTAAAAACAAAAACGTGACAGACAACAAAAGAAACAAAAATAGCAGCAGATCTTCGACACATGAAAACAGTGCAATATGTTACTGGGCCGATATTTATCGGTGTATACTTACAAAAAAATATCGAAATTTAAAAGTCAGTACACGCAAAGAAAAACTTCGTTACGCCCAAACAAAATCTCAGATAAATGCACTTCTTTGAGACAAGGTAATTGAGGCAAAGGAATGTTAGGTGAATCGCATAAGACATTGTTATTTAGATTTCAGTGTGTGTTGAATTAATTTTTGAAGGCAAATAGGAGTTTTATAACTGTGCATAAAAATGTAATGTACATAAAAGTTATTTTGTTGACCTACTTACAAAAATTGTCGAGATTTCAAAGTCTGTGTACGCAAAGAACTACTTCGTTTCGCCCAAACAAAATCTCAGATAAATGCACTTCTTTGTAGGAAAGTAATTGCGGCAAAGGAATATTTGGTGGATCGCATAAGATATTGTTAGTTTGATTTCAATTAAGATACGAGTTTTCGAAATGTACATAAAAATGCAAAGAAGAATTTGGTTTCGACAAACGAAATTTCACAAAAATTAACTTCATTTAAGAGAACACAATTGCTGCAAACGAACATTTATTAGATCGGCGTGGAATATTGTTATTTTGATTGCAATGTGTGTTCAAATAATTTTTTAAGGTAACTGTGAGACCAAAAATTAACTTAAAGATGCACTTTGGGGTTGATAGAATTGGAGCGATTTTTCTTTAATGAAATTAAAAAAATTAATCTATAAATTTATTCATTTCATCAGGGATGATATTTATTTATTCGGCCTTTTATTACAATTATTTTATTTTATTTAGGTTGCACATTCAAAAATCACCACTGCAGGAAAGGAATTCGGGGAGCCGGAGCCCCCGGCTTTTCTGTTAAAAACTCTGCCCGAATTCTTTAAGTAATGCAATATGAACATCATATTTTCTTTGAATTTTTTCAAATTTTCGTACGATTCATTAGTTTTATTTTCACTTTCCACAATTTAATCTTTACACACACTCGTTCGTACAAAAATTCCACCATTACGTTTAATAAACCTTTAAGGGTATTCCATACAGTAAAGGCTGTGTATATTTTCCCCAACACGCTAACACTCCACTTGTGTTACTTACATGACATGCAACTTTCCAACTCCCTCCTGCCTTCAACACTTTATAGTTAACGAGAGTCAATAAAAAACAAAAAGGATTTTAACACTTCGACATTTCACCAACAATTGATGGATGATTGAGTAATACAAAGTCTTTTTAAAGAAAATTTAATGTTTTTTTCACCCAATGCATTCTCTCTCTAGATAAGATAAATTTTAAAATTTATAAATTTCGAATAGATTCACACACATTCACATATACAAATAAATACAAATGTTTATGTGTTCTTCAACTACAAAGCCAACTGACTGATAATACTGACTGACAAAACCTCGAGAGCCTTCTTAGGAATTGACGCATTCTACATGTAAACAATAGTCAGTTGTTTTACTTAAGCAAAAAACTTACAAAAAAATTCGAATGAAATTTAAGCAACAGAAAAAGGTATAAAACACAATTTATGGTCTATATCTTGAAGATCTGGCTACAAATGTCTGAGTTTTTTCCATAAACTAACTATGAGTAAACGAAAAGCCAAAACAAAAAACACAATTGCAATTTGCGCAGAAACGCATACACTTATAAACAATACAATTTAAAAAATTTGTATATAAAAATAAACATGTATTTATATAAAAAAAACATGTGTGTATCTATAGCCATGGAATAAAATTGTTTGTTCTTTTAAAAAAAAAAAAAAAAAAAATATTGTTCATTTTACCTCTGGCCTCAGCCTCAGATCATAAATGATTTTTCATTGATTTCAACTCAAATGTCTGTTGGTTTAATTGCAAAACGAACCAAACATCATTTCCAAAAAAATTGCCTTGCATTGTATTTAAGTGCAAGAAAATCGAAAACAATCAATGACAGCTGCTGGAAAAGAGAATTTCAGTAGAACATTTGCGCTTTTGAGTGGGAATTTTAAACGGCCAATGTTACGCCATTACCCTTTGGCGCTGCAAATGGGTTAATAAAAATTAATGTTTCAAAAGTGTGTGAATTTTCAATGAAACAACTGAACAAGAAAATCAGTTATGATACAATAAGAGAATGAAAATCTATATATATAAAGACATCATCGAATGTTTCCTTCAATAAATCGATTGTGACATGCGCTGTGTGGCATGTAGCGCCGTCTTGTTGGAACCACAACTCATCCACATTCATGCCATCCAATTCGGGAACAAAATAGTCGGTTATCATGGCTCTATACCGGTCTCCATTAACGGTAACTGCCTCTCCAGCATTATTTCGGAAGAAGTATGGCCCAATGACTCCACCAGCCCATAGAGCACACCAAACAGTCAGTTTTTGTGGATGTAATGGCGTCTCAAGGGTCTCATGTGGCTTCTCTTCACTCCAAATGCGGCAATTTTGCTTGTTGACGTAGCCATTCAACCAAAAATGAGCCTCATCACTGAACAAAATTTTGCGATGAAAATGGACGGAGCTTGCGGTAAACTTCGCGAACTGAACCATTATTTTCGAAATAAATTTGCACGATTTGCAAGCGTTGTTCTTTTGTCAACCTGTTCATGATGAAATGGCAAACCAAACTGAACATAAATGACATTAGAGTTGCCAGATTTGACCACAAAATGCCAGTTTTATCTCTATTCGAAAAACAAACCTCTAAAAAAAACACCCGATATAATAATAAAGAACACAGGTTTAGCAACAATATTTTCGAATTTTACTTAAGGCAAAATCTTACTTAAGGTAAGATTCAAACTTATATCTGAAAATAAATTATTATTTAGGTCTTTATACAGTGGTCTTTTGCTGTTTAGAATTTCATAATAATTTTCATAACCACAATCGGGCACTGAAGGTCATCACAGCCGAATCAGAGGTTGTTTCAACCGAATTAAAGGTAGTCACAACCGAATTAGAGGTTCTGTTGATCGAGTTAGAAGTCAGCACAGACGAATTAGGGATTGCGACAACCATTAGGGATTACTACAACCGAATTAGAGGTTGCCACAACCGAATTAGAGGTTGTCACAACCATTAGAGTTTATCCCAACCAAATTAGACGTTGTCACAGTCGAGTCAGAGCTTGTGTCAAACGAAATAGCGGTTGTCACAGCCGAATTAGAGGTTGTGTCAATCGAATGAGAAGTTTTCACAGCCGATTTAGAGGTTGTCACAGCCGAACTAGCGGTTGTCACTGCCGAATTAGAGGCAGTAGGTTATCCCAACCGTTTTAGAAGTCATCACAGACGAATTAAGGATTGCGACAGGCATTAGGGGTTACCACAACCGAATCAGAGGTTGTGTCAATCGAATAAGACGTTGTCGCAACCATTAGAGGATATCCCAACCAATTTAGAAATCATCACAACCGAATTAGGGATTGTCACAAGCATTAGAGGTTTATACAACCGAATAAGAAGTTTCAGGTTGTGTCAAACGAATTAGAGATTGTCACAGCCAAACTAGAGGTTGTGTCAACCGATTTGAAGGTTGTCACAGCCGAATTAGAGGTCGTCACGGGTTAGTTAGAGGTTGTCACAGTCGAATTAGAGGTTATCCCAACCATTAGAGGTTATCCCAACCAATTTGGAAGTCATCACAGCCGAATTAGGGATTGCCATACCACGAGCATTAGAGGTTATCACAACCAAGTTAGAGGTGCTCATAGCCGAATCAGAGGTTGTGGCAACCGAATTAGAGGTTGTCACAGCCGAATTAGAGGTTGTGTCAACCGAATTAGAGTCTGACACCGCCGAATTAGAGGTTCTGCCAAGCGAATTAGAGGTTGTGTCAACCGAATTAAAGGTTGTCACAGTCGCACCAGAGGTTGCTACAACCATAAGAGGTTATCCCAACTGTATTAGAGGTTGTCACAGCCAAATGAGACGTTGTGTCAATCGAATTAGAGGTTGTCAGTTTCCAGGGTCGTAGTGGTAGCTCGACTGTCAGATAAATTATTGATTCTGAATTTAGTCAGAACATTACTTCTCAGCCATTCGAGTACCTCTCAAATAGTAAAGATTTCTGCCTGGTAGACACTACAGTGGTCAGGCAATCTTTTCGCAATGGATATCCCTAGGTCCTTAGAAAAGACACCAAACTCTACTTTATCGTTAAGTTTTGAACAGTCTGTATAGAGGTTTACGAATCTCTAATGTCTACGGCTGCTGTCATTCCATTCTTATCTATCAGGTATACGATTAAGGCACGTCTTGTCAAAGAGTGATTTGGGCAAGTGCGTATAAAACCTGGCCGTATTTTCAATTATGCTACAAACCCCAAACCATGTAGATCAGTGTTGTATAAAATTAAATTATATAAAATTTATTACAATTATATAACATTCATCTGCCGCTTGATGTGACTTTTTGTGAATCATTGGTTAAATATCACCAGCAATTTTTGTTTTCAATTGAAAGGTGCCCCAAATTCACGCAAGATTGAATTTTAATGGTGTTATTAGTGGGATGTATGGTATGCGGCACCATTTTGTTGGCCACCACATGTCGTCCACATCCATATACTGCAATTTAGGAACAACAACAAAAAAATAACAAGCCTGTGTTAGATAACACGGGAGCATAGGTCAGACGTAGAATACGTTAGTCATTTTGCAATTAAAATATATGAATTAAATATAATTTTTGATATAACATATATGATATATTGATATAGGAGCGTATACATCGCCAATCCTTTGTATTAAGTACATACACACACATTTACACGCTGCTCGCAGAAGTAAACAAACGACAGCAAAGATCTGTAAACTTTCAAGCACATACAAGTGTCCACGCTCCCCTCCCTTCATTTTATGTTCCCCTCCAAACGAACTAATAACCGACCGATCCAACAAAACGAAATGTACACACACACACATTTACACGCTGCTCGATAAATAAACAAAGCACAGCAAAGCCAAAATCATTTGATTTCACAACAACAACAAAAACAACAGCGGCATTTACAAACCAACAACAACAGCGGCATGTACAAAAAAAGTCTAAAATATCATGCTCTTAAATATTTATTTCCTTAACTACATAAAACTTTTATATATAGACATATAATTTTTTTAATGTAATTCGAAACAAAACATATTACCAAAACTGAGTAACATATAAAAATTGCTAAAATATGTTTTAATATTTAAGTAAAAGTGGGTGAAAGTTGACAAACATTTTCCGAAAATTTTGTGCTCCAGATCAACACCCCTACCTTACCGTATAACGTATTCTACGTTAAAAAACTAGATTATTATGTCATGAAAGATCACCGTTAACTGATATTGCCCGGCCCATAGATTAATTTCTACATAGAGTTGTCAACTCGCTCCTCGGTTTAATAATTAAAGGGAAGCGAACTTGTGGAAGTTGCAAGTCTGAACGTCAAGAGAAGAGAATTTAGCTGAAATTTTTACTGTGAATGTTAAAAATATGCGAATATATGAACATCGTAAATGGAAAAACTAAAATTGGAGGAGTTTGTTGGATATTGCTGATTGAAGAAGCGCGAAGATAAACGTCAGATGAGAGGGATAACAAATCTTAATATATATTAATCTATAGCACGATCAGCCGACCCATTACACCTTGTTGATGCATTTGTTTGTCGACAATCACTCGTATATTCATTGAACCCCCAGTGCAACAATTTTGATGATTGACGAAGCTATCAAGATGAAACTGAGCCTCTTCTCTGGAAAACCCTTCGACATTTTTAAAATATTTCTCAAAAATTCGCTTTATTCTTTAATTTAGAGTTTAATTTTTAATAACCATGAACTGTTAGCTATCACGCTGTCTGTTTTTTTCCGACAACAACAATTTACAGTACACATGACACGAAATTCAAATCTTGCCTGAATTTATGGACACCGTATTGTATATATGTATAGGTTTATTACTTCGATAAGTAATGCGAGGCAACACCAATCAAAGCCACAAACCTGAAAATATTTCACTATAGAGAAATATACAAAGAGTGCGCAACAGCTGTTTTCCTTGGACTGGAAACCTTTGAAAGTCACTCGAATAGTTGGAGTTCATATAAATTCCGACTTTTAGACGGCAAAACAAGCATCAAACATAAATTAAAAGACATTATTATTAATCAATCGGAATTTAAAAAGCATTGCCATCATTCAAACGCCCGTAAATATCATTTCATTGTATTTAATATCTGGTTAACTTCCAGTCAATTGTCGCTTATTCTTTCATTACACTCCATTGTCTACTAGTACTCCAAGTAATCCAAGTCAAACAGCTAATGCAACGAAACCCCCTGTTATTCACTACAATTGACATCCGATTCCACAACCATTCAGTAGGATTATCTAAGACATTGGAATTGCAAAATTTTTGAATTGTAACTGTGAACAATGCAAGCATTCCATCATATGCATTAGTTACATTAATGCTAACTTAAGTCCAATGGAAATTAAAAAATACCACTACTCAAGTTTTCGTAAAAAAAATCTTTAATTTAATTTTCCTCTTCCACATGCAGAGACAAATTTAAAATTTTGTCACGTCGAAACGAAATCTAAGATAAATCAACTTGGGTATTTTTTTTGGTCAACCATGTGATTAACTACCCAGCAAAATACATTGGAGGGAAAATAAATAGTTTTACACTAAACGGGCTAGAAAGGTTTGACGACGTTTCGTAAAATACTTATCCTGGACTTTTATTTAAGAATACATTTTCCGTCAGAAATCTTACATACAGCTGTTCTTTCATAAGTTTGAGAACGTTTTTCCCGACTTGTTGATAAAAGATATTGCAATACAGATTTTCGAAACAGCGAATGTAAATCTAAATATACAAATCCCTGTAAAATATTTTTCTTTATTGGTTATTGCAATTTTTCTCGTACTTAAATATTAAAAAAAATAATTGAGTTGCATTTTTTTAAGAACAAGTTAACGTTCGCAAGTTTCACAAACTTCGCAATCATCGTCCCGCAATATGAGTTCAAAGTCTACTTGGACTGTTTAAACAAAGAACCAGATCTGTTAGCTCATTAGAAATTATTCGAAAAAAAACAAAGATAAACAAAATTATAATCATTTTAAATTGTAAAGTTGGGATTCTGGTTTGTTTTTTTTTACCCGATTTTCAAATTTTAACGTTTATACCCCATCGAGCAAGCGATTTCATCTGAGTTTCAAATGATTCAATGATTCAATAACCCATAAAGCTCAAATTATACTGTATAATGGCATTTATATCAATCATACGTTATGGTGTACATTATTTAAATAGTAGGTAGCACTTATACGGTACGGTGGAATATGAAATTTATTAGTACTTAACCTTTAAAAATTTTAATTTTGAAACTTTAAGTTGAACGGAAATAATCCCAGAATAAAGAGATAGCACCTGTCTTTTAATCGATTTACAACACCTAGTTTCAGTAACTTGTAAACTCCCAATTGACGTTTAAAAACTAATATTTACTTAATTTGTGGCAATCATACGTTAAGGTGTACACAATTTATATGAGAACAATCATGTGCCGCTGTGCAATATAGAATATATTTGTATTCTGCCATTAATAACATGTAACGGGTGTTTTTTTAGCTGCATGTAAACTATCGATATCGATAACTATGGTTTCCCAGCTGAGAATGACAAACTGTTTTGACATTTCTGTTAAGTAAGGTTTTGCAAGTAATCATGAATCGTTTAGCGCTGCAACAACGCTTCGAAATTGCGAAATTTGAAAAAGATAAATCTGTCCGCGAAGTTCACAGTGCACTTCGTCCAACATAATCGGCCATGTGAGCAAGCAATTCATGCAGTTATTGATCGTAATTTCCGTATTTCGCGCGAAGACAATCGTTAGACCGTTAACGAATCACAATTACATCCACTAAAATTTACTGTTTGGTGCGGTCTATACGGCGGCGGCATCATCGGTCCTTATTTCTTTCGAAATGAGCAAGGAGCTGCCGTTACGGTTAATGGCGAGCGCTATCGAGCCATGCTGACTGAAATTTTATGTCCAAAAATTAATCAGCTACACATCAACGACATTTGGTTCCAACAAGACTGCGCAACTTGCCATAGGGCGCGTTTAACAATCGATTTATTGCAAAATCAATTTGGTAACAACATTAGTTCCATAAGTAGTCCTGTTCACTGGACCTCTGGTTTGTGTGATTTAACGCCTCTGGATTACTTTTTATGGGGCTATGTTAAGGCATTGGTTTATGCCGACAAACCAGCAACTCTTGAAGCATTGGAAACCAATATTCTAGCCACCATTGATGACATATGTCCAGATTTATTGGAAAAAGTAGTCCAAAATTGGATTGATCGAATGGACCATGTAACTCGTAGCCGCGGCGGACGAATGCCGGCAATAATTTTAAAAAATATGTATCATGAAATTGTGTACCCGATCATAATACAAATAAATTTTATTCCAACAATATTTCTGTCTTGCATTATCATTTTAAAATATCACCCGTTATTTATCACTAACAACATCTTTGAAATGGATACAGATAAACCCTGTATTAAATTTAATATACAGAGATTTAATTTGTTTTTCAATAAATTTTTACATTTGCTTTCAGTAACCAGCAAATTTCCAGTTAAAGTTTATAAACTTAAACTCCTAAAATTAAAGCAATAATACGTTCTGGTGTACATCATTTATTTATTCATTATAAATAAAATAAACCCCTAAGGACGAGATATCATATTACGTGCAGCCAGTTTATTACAGTTTCTTTCAACAAAATATAAAGCCCTAATCAAATTTGAATCTTATTAAATATATAGCAATAATATGTTATGGTGAATATTATTTAAATAGTAGCACTTATACGCTACGGTGGAATATGGAGTTTATTAGTACTCAACTTCTAAAATTTTTGATTTACTTAACGGATGCTTTGAATTGAACGGAAATAACCCAAGAATAAAGATAAATCAACTGTCTTTCAATCGACTTATTACTGCTACTTTCAGTAACTTGTAAACCCCTATTGACGTTTAAAATCTAAAATTTATTTAATTTGTAGCAATCATACGTTACGGTGTACACAATTTAAATGGGAGCACTTACAAGCCGCTGTACAATGGGGAATTTCTTAGTATTCGAGCTTTTAATAACATGTATTTATCTTTAACAGCATCCTCGAAACGGCTTAAGATAAACCCCATAAACAGAGATTTGATTTGTTTTTCAATCAATTTATTACAGTTGTTTTCAGTAACCAGGGAGGTTCCCATTAAAGGTTGTAAACTTAAACTCAATAAATTTATACTAATAATACGTTCTGGTAGCAATTATACGCTACGCTGTCTAATTTTAACCATTTTCTTTATTTATTAACGAAATATTTGAATTGAATTAAAATAAACCCTTAAGAAAGAGATATCATCTTACATTCCGTCAATTTATTAAAGTTTCTTTCAGCAATCTACAAAGCGCTAATCAAAGTTTGATCTTATTCAATTTATAGCAATCATACGTAATGGTGTACATTATTTAATGGTAATGGTGTACATAAAATCATCGAATTGAATTAAAATAAACCCCTAAGAAAGAAATAGCGTCTTACATTCAGCCAATTGATAACAGTTTCTTCCGGCTACATATAAATCGCCAATCAACATTTAATCTTATTAAATTTATATCAATCATACGTTCTGGTGTACATTATTTAAATAATAGCACTTAAACGTTATGGTGCAATGGGGATATACTAGTATTCAACTTTTAATAATTTGTATTTATTTTTTATCGGTATCTTTGAACAGTATTAAAATAAACTATTAATAGATAGATTTGACGTTACCTTCAGCCAAATTATTACAGGATTTTTCAACAGCCTATAAAGCGCAAATTAAAGTTTAAAAGTTTAATATTGTTAAATTTAGAGAAATCATACGGTTTGGTGTACGCCATTTAAATACTAGCACTTATACGTTATGCTGTCTACTTTTAAACATTTTTATTTTATTTGTTTTAACGGACTCATTGAATTCAATTCAAATAAACCCGTAAGAAATAGATTTCATTTTACATTCAGAGAAATTATTACGGATTTTTTCAACAGTCTATCGAGTGCAAATTGAAGTTTTTAAATTTAATATTATTTAATTTATAGCAATCATACGCTATGGTGTTCATCATTTATATGGTAGCACTTAATTGCTTTAGTCCAATGTGGATTTTAATTGTATTTAGCTTTTAATAATTTTCATTTACTTGTTAACGGTATCTTTGAATTAAATTGAAATAGGCTTCGTGTGCTTTTAATGTGCAACACTTCTAAGGCAGCACCGTTAATTCAATGACTAAAATAATTCCAATATAAAACATTTAAATGCGTGAAATATATTTTGAGTTGATGACAGAACATGTTGCAACAAAAAAAAAACAATTAGATGTTGATGGTGTCCGTTTTAGCAATATTATACTTAAATAAAATAAAAATTAAATGCAATATATAAATAAATATAATCTTTTTCTTACTCACAAGTCACAACGAAAACAAAAAGAATCCATCATGAAAACTTTAAAAATATATTAATTACAGAAAATTGTCTTGAGGAACTTCCTTTATATTAAAATATGTTATAACCCAAATCGCGGTATAAAAAAGTTTGCAAAATAAAAGCGGATACTTTATATCAACGACCGTTGCAGGCACAAACTGACATCCTTTCATTTGTTTGGCTACTGCCAGTTCGCCTAGTTATTTGCGAGACTATCGAGCAATGAATAAGCTTCTCAAAACAACGTTCTGAATCGGTATAAAATTGTAGGTCCCAGTCAGTGAGTGTAAAACTAGAAAGCGCACAGTTCACTGGTTTGTGAGAATTTCTCCCCAATCAGTTCATGGGATGTAATGTCAAACCATTTTTGATGCATCACAAACCCTAGAGTAATAAATAGTATAGTAAAATAAAGGTAATTAAATAGACTTCTAGTTCTCTCTTCCCATTCCAACTAACTCCACCACAACCCTGCGTCATAAATTGGAATATAAGTTTAGGCGAAATTCGCAATTGTTTAATCTTGCGTCAGTTGAATTTTTTGTTGACGTTATTCATTTCTCTTATTTACCCAAACAAGTTGTTTATTAGATACAAAAATAAAACTCCCGCGTTTGGTATGATGCATTGCCTAACAATATATTTGACAGGCTGTTATCATTTGAGTTTGTCAAATGACTCAAGAGGTTGTTGCCTAGAGGCCAACATTGAATAGTCTATATTTTCAACATCTTGCCCCACTGTGCCCTTACTAAAAGACATTGGGTTTTTCTAAATTTGTTGTATCGTCATTGAACACGTTTTTTTATTTGTTGGCATAGATATTGAATAATATTCGTGAGAATATTTTTGACAGTTTATTTTGAGTGGGGAGTAGGTGATAAAAAGCTATTCACCGCAAATTCAAAAAAAAGAATCATAAAAAATACGAAGATAATGAGAAAAATTCTGACATTCTTTTAGCGGTATTTCAATTGAAATGAAGACGTAGTAGAGTAATTCATTAATTGTTATGAATGGAACTGTCACTGAATCGTTAATGAATCATTTACTACAGACTGGCACTTCAAGTGTAACGATAGCCCATGTTATCGCCAGGTCGTATCGATATGAGTACGTGTATTGGCGTAATCTTATGTGGACTTTATTGATTGCTTTAAAATGACGTCACATTATAATAACTACACACTTGTTGGTGAGTCGCAGAGGCAAGAAATTTGTGAGTCAGGTCACTTTGAATGAAAGCTCCAAGCAGACTTATGCTATAAGAAATTTGTATAACTTTATATTCATCGGCGATGTAAGACAGGACTGCGAAAAACATTCACAGGACTACTAAAAGCACGAATGTTCAATATCAATATGTTATAGTATTTTTGTTAACTACCACCATTATCACCATCTCAAGTTATCCTAAGTTAAAGCTACATTGCTTGAACTTATAGCAGTTTGTAAGAAATTTAAAAATTATACGAGGGCGGTTCAATAAGTCCGTGACTTTTTGAATGAAGCACAGTTTTTTTTTTGCAAAAAAAAAATTATTTTTCAACATAATCTCCTTTTATCGTAATACACTTAGTGCAACGTTTTCCAATTTTTGTATCCCTTCTAAAAAATTGGATTTTTCAAGATGCATAAAATAGGCATTTGTTTGATCAATAATTTTATCGTTGGAGCTAAATCTCTTTCTTTAGGTTTGGAAATAGGAAATAGTCACTAGGGGCGAAATCCGGAGAATATAGCGGATGAAGTATCAATTCGTAGCCCAATTTATCGAATTTTGCCATTGAGATTACACACGTGTTTATTTTGATGAAAAATATCTGTTTTCTTGGCCATCTGGGGTCGTTTTTTTAAATCCTCGTTAAACCGGTCCAATAAGTTAATATTTGCCGTTTATTGTCTTTCCCTTTTGAGGGTAATCGATGTGGATTATCACGAGTGCATCCCAAACAACTGTTGTCATCACCTTATTGTCTGACAAACTTACCTTGGCCTTCTTCGGAGCCGGAGAAACTCATTCTTTAAATCCATGAGCCATGTTTCATCCACAGTTACAAAACGCCACAACTACTCCTTCGCATTGCGGTTAAACAATTCCAAACAAGCCTTTGGAGTTGTCACACGATTACGTTTATAGGCAATTGAGAGTAAACGCGGCACCCATCTTGCAGACAGCTTTCTTAAACCCAACTGATCATTTAAAAGCGAAACCACACTGCCATATGAAATGCCTATGGCATCAGCAATCTCACGCACCTTTACTCTTTCATCGGCCAACACCATATCGTGGATTTTTCGACATTTTCGGTTGTATTGACCTCAATTGGCCGTCCAGAACGTTCGTCGTCATTGGTACTTGTGCGACCACAACGAAAGTCAGTAAACCACTTTTTTTACCATTGAAATCAATCGATGGTGCAGAGTCCCCATAGTATTTATCAAGCTATTCCTGGGTATGATTGACAGTAGTCTATTAACAGGTGGTACTTGATGGGAGCAGTGTTGCATTTCATATAGCGAGAAGGGAAGTTCGAAAAGACACGGACTTATTGACCTTACTTTGCTCAGGGGGTATCCATGACATAGCTGATCTTTGTAGTAGGAAAATGATAGAGCGATAAGCACCCAGAAGGACACCACACAGCAAACTAAGACTAAATAGTGTTTGCAGATACTAATGACAGGCAAATTATGTTTTATGTTGGTTGCATCGAACGAAAATATGCATTCCCTTTTATTTCCGCCCGTTTTCTGTCCAACCAAAGAGAAAAATGCAACAGCAACTCGAACTCGATGAAATGGCCGACTACCTCGTAGTCAACGAGTGAACGCCAAGAGAAGAAAAGAAGCTCTTGCCATTTCTCTATGATTAGCTCTAATAATGACCCTTTAAAAAAATTGTGTCCCATAACATCCCATGAAGGGATTGAGAAGAGCTTCTTACAATCAGTGGGGATGTGTGCTTTCTAGTCTTTACACTCACTGATTGGGACCTACAATTTTACACCGGTTCCGAGCGGTATTTAGAAAAGCATTTTCATGGCTAAGTAAGGTGACCGTCGTCGAAAGAAATGTAAGGTAGTCTGCGCAGGGATCGAACCCACGTTCTCATGTGCAAGAGCAGCGCACACTTACCATTGCACAACCGATGGCCCTGAAACCATTGCTAAATTAAAAACACGTATACGCTTATATTACAATTATATTTTTAAAATATCATCGGCTACTGCCGCATTGAACCCTCAAAATGTAGATTCATCTAACCCTTTACCGTATATGTACTGCGGTGCTTCATAGATTTTAAATCTCTTTTGCGGATTGATTGACTTAACCAGATTGGAATCCCAAACACTTATACGCCTAGGTGGTCATTATTGTATTAATAATAGTTATACGATATGGTGTGATGTATAATTTTGAATATTTAATTTTAAATTTTATTGTTTTACACAGTGGTGGGATGTTTTAATTTCCATTAGATTTTACACAGTGGTGGGATGTTTTAATTTCCATTAGATAATTTTCATTTGCAGTTTGCAAAAGAACTACGCACGCAATGACAATTAATTAATGTTGCATTTTTATTTGGTCTGGCAATGCAAAGGAAAGTTGTGAAATCGGATGCCAATTATAATGAAATATGGAAATGGGTTTGATATTTCAAATTTGTTTGACACATAGATTAAAATACCAAGAGTATGCAAAATTTGTTTTTCTTGGGTAGGAAATCTTTGATAGACATTGGAATAAATGGAGTTCTCAAAGAGTCCGACTATTAGATGCCAAAACAAGTATTAAATATAATTTAAAAACACATCTTCTATCAAACGTAATGTATAAAGCATTGTCATCATTCAAGCATTGTTGTCATCATAGCAATTAAATATATTTCAATCCTGGTTCTAGTCAGTTATCTCGTATTGTTTCATTACACTGTATTCTCTGCTAATACTCCAAGCACATAGTCGATCATCAATTTCATCGAAAGCTCCTGGTTTGACAGAATTTTATATGTACTGATTTGTGGCTCCAATTGGAGTTGCTTCTTGGTAATTTTAAACTCATAAACTGGCCACAAAAAATGTCACATATAAAGCAAATGCTTTGAAAATAAGTACAATTTCCAATGGTATTTAAATTTTTTGGAATTTGTATTTCTGGACGTAATTCAGATTTAGTTTCAAGACTGTCGTATTTGTTTGAAGAGTCTAAGGTTGTTAGCATATTTCTAAGAGTATTTTGAACTATGAATCTCCGATCGTTAAACTTAAAAATTCGGATAATTTCTTAGTTTAATAGCCGGCAGACTGAAATCGTGTTGCGAGGTAACAATTGCATATCTATGTTATTAAACTTCACTCCGCGAGAATGAGACGCTGCCTTATCCAAAAGTAGAGCTATCTTTCTTTTATCTTTTCCCAGGTTGACTTTCTGTAACCACGCGTGCATAATATCCACAACTTTTTGTTTGATTTCCAAATTACAGCCAAGTTAGCAATGGAAATTTTCTTAAATTTGCTTAAATGTCTAGCAGATTTTGTAATGACTAAAGGCACTTCTTTCTGCCCTGTCATGCTCACACAAACCAGAACTGTTAATCAAATATTCTTTATTTTTAATATGTGGCAGTGCAGTGCCATTTTTCTTTGCGCAAGCGGCAGCTCTGAAATTTAGCAACTGTCACATATGTATGTCTATTCCGATTATGAGAAAGCGCTTTTCGAATGAACAACGCGTTATAATTGTGAAAATTTATTACAAAAATTTCGAAAATTATGCTGAGACCGCTCGTAAACTTCGAAGAATTTTCAGTGGAGAAAGTTCACCTAATGTGTAAGCTTTTCGAAGGGTGCTGAACAAATTTGAAGAAACTGGTTAGGTTATGGCCAGTAAGACCCGTACGCCAACGTATCGGTCGGTCTCTTGAAAACATAGCTGCTGTAAACGAGAGTGTCTACAACTTCAAATTTTACGAAGCATTGCGCAGCGAATTTCGGAAAAAGACCTCCACTTCTTGCGCAAAAAATTCAACTTACTCAGAACCTTAAACCAGCTGTCCATGGAAAGTGCCGGCGATTCGTTCAATGGGTAATGAAGCAATGTCAAGTAAATGCCAATTTTTAAAGACAAAAATGAACCTCGTCTTCTCCGATGAAACGCCTTTCCATTTGAATTTCTCGTGAGAAATGGTCGAAATTGGAGCTCACAAAATTCTCCTGCAATCCATGAGAATCAAATGCACCCACAACGAGCACCTTTCTGGTGCGGATTTTGGTCAGGCGACATGGTTGGGCCTTACTTTTTTGAAGAGCAGGCCTGAAATTGCATTGACTGTGAACAGCATTCGTTACAGGAACATGATAACGGAGTCCTTTTAGCTTCAATTGGACGGCAGGGATCTGGACGACACGTGGTTTCAGCAAGACGCGGCCACCTGCCACACCGCGCATGAAACAGCCGATTTATTGCAGCAACGATTTCCAGAACAAATTATCTCAAGAAATTCTGATGTCAACTGGCCACCAAGATCATACGATTTAACGCTGTGCGATTTCCTTCTTTGAGGTTTTGTGAAATATCGGGTTTATGCGAATACACCGGAAACAATTCCTGAGCTTAAATCATAGATCCAACGCGTCATCTGTGAGATACAGCCGCATCTCTGTGAAAAAGTCATAGAAAATTTCATGAAAAGAGTAATGGCCTGTCACCGGAGCCGTGACGGGCATTTCACGGATATTTTATTCCATACATAATCGGAACATGTCTGCTTTACAATCCAATAACAAAATCACAACTATCTCAAAAAATACGTGTTTTTATTTTAAAATTAAAAATTGCATTGTTACTGAGACATTCATTATTACCAAAACTTACATTGATATAGTGAAAGGGAGACGCAACAATTTTAATCGGTGTTTCAATCGTTTTGTAGTAGTTTTTTCAAAGTTCATTGTAAACTTCTAATTTAGGTTAATTAACCCAAACTAATTATGAATTCATATCACTCATGCGTAGCGTTGTACATAATTTAATTGATAGCACCTATACGCTATGGTATACTGTGGAGAATTTTTTGCATTACACTTGTAAAAACATTGATTTTTATATGGGGAGACGTTTAATTGAATTGAAATATTTTTGGCGACATTTTAATGAGTAACAGCAACGCGATTTAACGAGTCATTATTGAAATATTTGGTACTTAACTGCCGCTATTTAAATTTCAATTGTTGGAAAAATATTCATTTATGTTATAAATTGTTATTTACTCTTAACTGTAAAGATTCATCTTTCATTTATTTACTTTAACAGATTTTTGAATATTAAACACATATACGGCTCTTTTTATCAAATCTTATATCGATATGAAAAAACAGAGAACGATTTTATCGGAGCTTCAATTGATTACTTTTTATTTTTGGTTTCAGTTAATTGTAAACTTCTAATTTGAGTTTATTAACTCAAACTTATAATGAATTTATATCACACATACGTAGCGGTGTACATCATTTAATTGATAGAACTTATACGCTATGGTATACTGTGGAGGTTTTTTTCATACCACTTGTAAAAACATTGTTATTTATATTGGGAAACTTTTAATTGAATTGCAATATTTTTGGCGACATTTGAATGAGTTACAGCAACTCCTATTAACGAGTCATTATTGAAATATTAACATTATTGAAATAATAACTTAACTTCGGTTATTTAAATTGCAATTGTTGGAAGAATATATATTTATATAATAAATATAAAATTGCGTTTCACTCTGTCTTGGAAGAACAATTTTTGATTTATTTACTTTAACCGATTTTGACTTTCAATCACTTATATGCCTCCGAGCACTGTGTTTATATTATCAAAACTTAGATTAATATAGTCAAAATCAGAGACAACGATTTTATCGTAGTTGGAATCGTTTAATTTTTATTTTTGGTTTCCGTTGATTGAAAACTTCTAATTTGAGTGTATTAGCTCAAATTTATAATGAATTTATATCACCCATACGTAGCGGTGTACATCACTTTATTGATAGTACTTATACCCTATGCTATAGTGTAGAAGATTTGTTGTATTCCACGTTTAAAAACATTTATTTTTCTATTGAGCAACTTTTAATTGAATGTAAATATTTCTGGGGAGATTTTAATGGCACTGGCAAAATTTGAATGTGTAACTCCAACGGAAATTAACGACTCATTATTCAAGTATTTTGTTTATTTTCTTTGCTGGCAGAATATACATGTACATAATAAATATAATATTGTTCTTCACTCTGAATTGTAAAATTAATTTTTGATATATTTCCTTTAACTGATTTTAACTGATCACTTATACGCCTTCGAGAACTGTGCTTATATTGACAAAACGTATATTACTAAAATGAAAACATGACTCACCTTATATGAGTTTTCATCGATTAATTACGGTTTTTTCTTCAGCTAGTTGTAATATTCAAATTTGTGTTCATTAACTCAATTTTATTTTAAATTTATAACAATCATACGTTGTGGTGTTCATCATTCAATTCATAACACTTATACGCTACGGTATACTGAAGAGTTTATTAGCATTTCACTTTTAATATTCTCTACTTTTTAAGGGGAAACTTTTAATAGAATTAAAATTATCTTAGCGAAATTTGTATGTCTCACATTCTAAAAGAGCAACGTCAATTTATCGCCTCATTTTTCAAATATTTGGTTCGTAGCAAAGGTAATTATATTTTCTATTGGTGGCAAAATATATATTTATATCATAAATATAAACTTTTGATGTTTATGATGTTCGTTCTAGCAATATTTCGCCACTTGCAAGTCTGTTTATTAGTCACACCTCATAAGAGTGCTAAATCTAAATCACTTTGATTGTAACACTCTCAAATTAGGATCGATTTAGTCTTTGAAGGATAGTGGGTCTAAAAATTTCCGGAGTAACATTTTAATCGTTACAAACTTTGTAATAAAATTATAATTACAACAATTAATTCAAGCCTTTTAATAAACTGAAAATGGATTTTTCTTATTAATGAGACACTAACTAATAAAAGTTAAATAAAGTTTCATGCATTTTATTGTCTTCCTACGAATACAGGATATTCCCTTAGTAAACCAATAAAGACATGAGATGAGGCACGGAGAAGACAAGAAACAGGTATTTACCAATTTCAATTGACTTCAACAGCTGCAACGCAAGTAATAAAATGTTGCTGGCCAAATAGTTGTTATATCCAGTTGAGGCTGGGAAGGAACGTACACAGGAGAAAGGACTCACCAACTGAAATTTACGTTGAGCACAAGTACACAACAGCACAAGATTTACAGAACTTGTAGGAAAAGTGAAACTTTTGTATCTGTTATTATTTAAAATTAATTTGAAGTGAAGAGCTGTTGAACTAAAGTTTTGAATATTAAACTACTTGAAGTAACAAAATTCGTGAAAACAACGCTGACAGGGCGACACTTTTTTAACGAAACACAAATATGACACGAAGTTCTTCAACGATATTTTGTTTAATTTTGAACATTTTTTTGAGAGTATTATTTTACAAATAGTAAAAGATATTCTATCAGAAAACTAGAAGATTTTAAAATATTTTGCAAAACTTTTTCAAAGAATATAAGGATGCCACTTCTAAGTCATTATGATGTGTAACGTCGTCAATAGATTTTAAATATGAACAAAATGTAATTTGCTTCAGCATAAATTCTTTAACAAACTTATCTTATATATTTATATTTGTACTCACTTCCTTAGGACAAACATAACTACTTTTGTTGCCATAACTTGTTCAAAATAAATAGTGTAATAGTATATGGTATATGTGTGTAATCTGTACAGACCCTTCAAGTTTTTATGAAGTGTTATGGGAAATCTCTAATAAAATTGTTTAAGTTGCAGCTCGATAAAACCCAAAGTGAAGGAATAGTTTATCTCTAAAAATATTTAAGGAAGTGATGGCAATTGCTACAAATTCCGTTGAATATACTATATTAGACTCATTGAACTGTGTGATTGATTTTGGAAACTTTAAAATGTTCAAACGCCTTAAGTTTATGAACACGAAACACAAGTATACAAACATTAAACCATGTTCGACATGTGTAGTTTTAAACACTTGTATATGTTACTGTGTCTTACGAATCGTGTTGAGATTAGTTTGTAATACATTTCGAATTAATACTACTTATACACTACGTAGTTTTAGGTCATTATAAAACGATATATGGTATCGAAGTAGTCATTGGCACGTAGGTATTATAAGCCATTTACTTTTATTACTCAAACAGCCGGCAAAAATATTAAAATTCAATTTACCGATTTCAGATGAGAGATTCGCAAACAATTTTTTATTTTATAATACTTTCAAAATTAAAATTACTTATACGTAGCACACATCAAGGATCTTACAGCGTATAAGTTACATGTAAACTGGGGCACTCTTTAGATCTCTAACAATTTCGAGAGAAAATCAATTGATTTAGAACAAATTTATATATCTATTCTGATCAGAATTCAACAAAATTTTTAAAATCTGTTGTGACACGATCACTTTTGAAATATTTTTACTAATGCGATACACAGCAGAAGTTACCTAAAGCAGTCTATATTAAAGAAACGTGGCTGCTTGAGACGTATAATTAATACTCTATTCAGTTCAATCTAAACTCGAGCTTTGTTTAATCTTTGTCAATTCTTTCAAACCCCTCATAATAATGATAGAACAGAAAATTTAACAAGTTATAAAAATTTAAGAAAATACCCCAAATAGGCTCCATCCTTTTTGTTCTTGTGAAATATTTTGTACTTCATTTTTAATTATTACTACTGCTGCGCCAAGAAAAATAAGTTTTCTATAGTAATCTACACAAAGAAGTCAGACCAATTGAAGCGTATAAGTATCATGTAATTTAGGCAAAACTAAACTCGAATTCTGTGTAATTCTTTTCAATTCTGTAGAAAAGCTTTTAGACTGATCGAAAATAAAAATGTACACACCTCAGATCGGAACTTCCCTTTCCTATAGCAAGCTTCATTAAATAAGTAAAACGAATTGTGGCGTATAAGTAATATTTAATTAAGTTCAAGCTTCTTCAAGCTAGTGCAAGCTCCGTTTAATTTTTATCGATTCTGGCAAA
The DNA here is from genome assembly GCA_963931995.1 of Phaonia tiefii. Taxonomy (NCBI): domain Eukaryota; kingdom Metazoa; phylum Arthropoda; class Insecta; order Diptera; family Muscidae; genus Phaonia; species Phaonia tiefii. The sequence continues at coordinate 168,769,405 of OZ008367.1, read as the reverse complement.
AAAAATATTAGATTTCTTGAGAATAAAAATTTGCTAGTGTCCGACCAGAATTCACTAAGGAAGATGCTTCATTCTCCAGTTACAATCTTTTGTACCGTAGTGACATATTATTCATTATTACTAATACGTCTAACAGCAGAGCTCTATCAAATAAATAAGGCTAATTGAGGTGCATGAGTAGTATTCAAGCTCGTTCAAGCTCCGTTCAATTCATTTTATCTAGTTTTAGACCAGAATTCGTGTACAAAGATGTTTCGTTGTTCCATTAAAATTGTTTGGGCTACAGTCATATATTAGTCGTTATTACTAATACGACAAGCAGCAGAAGTTTCCTATAACAAGCTCTATCAAATAAGTACAACTAATGAAGGGGTATGAGTAATATTTAATTTAGTTCCAGCTAAACTCGAAGGCGTATGAGTAATATTCAATTTAGTTCCAGCTAAACTCGAGCACTCATTAACTCATGTCAATTCTGGCAAAAAATCATTAGATTGCTCGAGAATAAAAACTTGCAAGTTTCAGGCCAGAATTCGGCAACAAAAATACTTCGTTGTTCACTGTTTAAGTCTTTTGTGTTAGATTCACTTATTAATCCCTATTACTAATACGCCAAGCAGCAGAAGTTGTTGGTAGCTAGCTCGTGCATTTTACATAAAACTTTAGATTGCTCGAGAATAAAAATCAGAATTTTGAATTCGATGACCGATTTTGTTAGTTTTAATTAATATATTAGAAGTTCAAGCTGACATGGTCAAGAACATTTTTCTAAATGAAAAATGCTTGGTTTTTATGTTGGAATAAAAGACAATTCAGTTAAGCACACTCACTGGCTTGATTGGTTTCGATCTCAGTGACAAGTTCTTCCTCAGATGTCTAATTACAGTGCCTGGATTGACACCATCCGTAGATCATCAATCGTATATATATACAAACTCAAATATGCAAATTAGATATGTGAATTAGTACCGGCCGAAAATCCCGAAGTACCAACATACACTGAAAGATCCATAATTCTAACACAAGTCTGTTATATAGATTAAAATCCACCTAAAAGCACTGCAACCGTGCGAGTATGCAAGAGGAAAAGAAGAACATGGAGGAAAAAAGTATTCTGCTCTTGTTTTGGAATTATGGACCTATCAGTGTGTGTTGATACTTAGCGGTCTTCGATCGATAACAATTGGCATATGTAAATTGCATATTTGAGTTTGAGTATACTTATAAACGATTGATGATCTACCGATGGTATCAATTCAGGCACAGTAATTAGGCATCTGATGACGAAATTGTCCCTGTGTTCGAAACTAATTATGCCAGTAAGAGTGCTTAACTGAATTGTATATTATTCCAACAAAATACCAACCATGTTTCATTTACATGAATGTTCCTGACCTTGTAAGCTTGTCGTATGCACTTCTCATACATTATCTAAAAATATACTTGGATTTTCTGTCTAAATTCTATGTCACAGAACGACATATTAACAATTATTAATAATACGTCGAGAAAAAGATGTTGCTGCTAGCTGGCTGTACTTGTAAACCATATAAGTTATATGTATTCAACTCAGTTTAAGCTAAATTTGTGTCAGAAAATCTGTTAGAATGATAGACAATGAAATATAACTAGCCTCAGATCATAATTCCCCCAGAAAGATACATAGTCTGCTATATTGTAATTATTAACTTATACGCCCTAGTATCTTCTTGATTGATATTACTTATACGCCATGCAGATTAGGGTTCCACAGCAAGATCTATTTTATTGAAATTTTTAGTAAACCTTATGCATTTAATGCAGTTACTGGCGAAACAAACAGGTATTCTATTAAAATCTTTTAGATTTTCCATTAAGAATCGATAGATTTCGATAAACTGTAAAAGAATAAAGTTACAACTAATTTGTATCAATATTCCTTTAGCAGAATATTGTATTGACATGCAGTTTCAAAAAGTATACGGCACAGTGTATTTATAGTTAATATTATTAATGCGTCAATAACTGTAAACTGTACTGAGTAGAAATGTACATCAAATTCATCGAGAAATGTGCAATTTTATTCGAGCTAAACTCATAGTTGGTTGAGTTTATCTGAATTCTCCAAACTCCGGTTTGAGTTGTGAAATCTATAATCAACATCTTTCGCTATTTTGAATAGCAATTAGTTTTTATGTTTAATCAATATAAAAAAGTGATGATTTATGCGACCTTTCGTATTATATTCTAAATTAAAATGTTCGTGCGTTTGGTCGTTTTTTTAAATAATTTTATTCTCCAGTATTTCGCTGCCCTTAGGGTGGCATCGGCAGGAAGATTAATTAATAATTGTGTTTATCTTCCTGACGACGCTACCGAAAGGACAGCGAAACATTGGAGAATAAAATTATTTAAACACATCGAACATTTTAATTTTGAATTTAATTAATATAATTAGAACGCGCTCAAGATAAACCTATGCTCTCTTTTCCATTCTCCAATGGTCACAAAACAACCAACATTTTGAGAAAAAACGCTACGTTTAATCGATATTACTATAGCAGAATATTAACCGCCTTATTCATAAAAAGTTGTCTCTCCCAAACCTCACACAACTTTTTATGAAAAAGGTCGTAAATCTATATCGAAAAGTTGTTAAAAACTTATGAGTTTAAGTCAGTAAATGACATTTGAATTATTAATACTTATACGTCACGTATAAGAATTTTCAACATTTATCCATCACCATTTGTTCACAATAAAATTTCTGAAATCTTTCTAAACATCTTTCAATTATTACAGTTAACTAAATTCGTATAAGATTTGTGGATTGTATGTCTTAATATATCCGCGTTTTGTTGAGCAATGTCTTGAAGCCTATGAGTAACCTGAAGTAAATTCACACGCTGTTTTAAATAAGCATTGGTCGCAGAGTGATCTGAAATTAATATTGTTCATACGCTGGATTTTTTAGAATGCCGAAGTAAATCCTATGTGTGCCTTAGTTTGATTCTTAAAGGATTTATCTAAAAAAGTTTATGCCATGTACTTGCAATTTATGTCATCGATAAATTTAGTGCCTAGGTTGAATCACGCCGGTAATCCCTGGCCTGTAATTATTGGGTTCCAATTTTTCTTAAGCATCGCTGTAGTCTTTAAGTACCCCAAAAGCAATAAGTCTAACAAGATCTCGACGGTCACTTTACCCGCCCGAAGCGTAAGATAAACAATTTACCGAATTGTTCTCGCATTAATGGCATTTTGCAAATTGTGTAGTTGGACAAGGCAGAAATTAAGACATCCTACGGTTTACAAAGAAATATGACATTAGTTTTATGTACAATTTCAAACCTTTTTTCATTTTTCAAAAGCTTGCAGAAATAGTGTGAAAAAGTATCATTTGGTTTCGAAATCAAATTGAATTGTGTTTCTGCAATTTTCAACCTAATCCGAATTTACCAATATTTATTAATTTAATATTACGTCTACGTCACACTGTCTTCATTTCTTCTAATCAGCTACATATTTATTCGAAACGTTCGCTGACCAATAATGAGGTTGTAATTTTCGATAGCGCGTTCGACCATTACGTGTAATATTTGGTGACTGTTGCGAAAATTATTGGCTTCCAATTTCTTAAGCATCGCTGTGGACTTTAAGTACCCCAAACGAAATAAGTCTAAACATGGGATATCACATGATCTCGACGGCCACTTTACCCGCTCGAAGCGTAAGATAAACAATTTACCAAAGTGTTCACGCATTAATGGCATGGTTTCCCGAACTATGTGACAAGTAGCGCTGTCTTTTTGGACGCAAATATCGTCAAGATCATTAACTTCAGTTTTATGCAGGAAATAGCCGGTTGCCATAGTGCGATAACGGCCGGCATTACAGTTTTATTTCGGCCGGGCTTTTTTTTTTGAAGAAATATGGACCGGTCATTCGACCATCCCAGAATCCACTCCTAATCGTTTTTTTGTAAGGATATTTTGGCACCGCTTGAACCTCAGCGCTGATGAGAACAGTTGCCAAAGCAGTGGATCATCTTCAAGCTTTTCAAGCTTCCCATGGCGAAATATCAAAGAGTGCTGAACAAAACTATTACTTCAGCATTAGCTGTTATAAAATTCGTAATGGAAAAAATAGCTCTGAATGAATCACCGAATATTGTTTGTGTCTACCAGAGACATGAGCCCTTGGTACCATCATTCGTAATGGGCCACACTTTGTCGCTTTCAATATTATTTTCCAGAACTAACAAATTACTTATCCACTGGACTGTGAATATGGAAGACGTTAGTTCGGAGAGAAACTGACGCCGTAGTCACTACTGATGCACTAGACTGTGAAAATAGAAGACGCGAAGCATTTCCCGGCAATAAACAAAATAGAATAACCCATTGAATATTATGGAATCCTGCAGATGGGAACAGAAGGATAAAGCTACCAGGGGCGACCCGTATGGGAACAATATCAGAGAGCTGATGAAGTTGCACAAACTCGAACTGAATGACACATAGATGTTTTGACTGCACACTCCACTTTGCGGGAATATCAACATAAAATGACCCAGCCGAAAATGACCCAGCCGATGAAGAGCATGCGAGAATGACATCATTGCACCGCTTTCGCCATTCGCAACACCTACAATGCCCAATTTGGAAGGTCTCAGAGGAACAGCTTGGATTTGGATCAGCTTGGGTCTAGGTATACACCCCAAAATATGTCGTGTAGCACTGAACCAATATTTCGTATCCTCTTTATCAACCTGACCTAACAAATTGGTGGAAGAGTTTTAGCTTTTAAGTTTTTCTCCGAACTAATAGGTCTGGGTTTTTTCCAAATCGTGAAAACATTAAACAGTATTAACTGGAGTTTTAACTAATATTGACGGACAATTGTTTCGCAGATTGCGAGTCTTCCCATCGGCGCCTTAGCGTTCTAGGCCAGTGACGATCTTGTTCAATTGTATCACTAATTGCAGTTTTCATTTTTCGGGGTTTCGCTGTTGTTGTTAGTGTTGTTTCCATATCCTCGGCATGCTCCGTGTTCTTGTGAGTTGAAACATTTGTTTCATTCTTGCTTTAACAGATGAAATATCACATGAACAACCTGTAAGTTGAGTAATTGCTAAAATTTCAACTTTTACTACTCCTTGTACATAATGTGAGTCTACTTAGATTAATAATACGTTACCATTTTCGTGCATATTGATATGAATCATACACTGTGTTGAGCCTGAGCAAGCTTGACGCTGTAGTCACTAAAATGTCTTAGAATTTTGAAATGTATTAATTTTATTACACAAGTTTCTTCGAAGAAATACTTCCACTACTCCTGCTTATATAAGTCCGAATGGATATGATTACTCTAATAATTTTGGCTCTATCTTTTTCGTCCTAGAATACTGCAGATCACTCATTTTACATATTAATATAACTCATACGCTGTGTTGAGCCTCTTCATACCAGTCAGCTGTATAACGTCAAGTCACTAAAATTCTCTAGTGTCTTTAACACTATTTATTTTTTATTGGATTTACTTTAAGAAAATACGCCTTACTTACTTACTACTGTCAAGTTGCGAAACGCCATATATATGAAATATATTCCATTATAGTATTCTTTCCATCCCTTTCCACACAACAGAACATCTATCCATATATCCGCATGATTTGACAAATGTAGAGCAAGAAACTGAAAGTCGATTGAATTATTTCACAAAATAAACAATTTAATTACCATTCAAACAATTTACAAAATTCGGTCCCTTTTAAAGTGGCGACATCTGGACATTTTCTCATGTTTCAGTTTTTTTTGTGTTTTTGCTTGGTTTTTGCAAAGGAAACCAAAAAGTTTCTCATTCATTAAATTGACGGCAGCTCTAAAAAATATTCAGCAAAGTTTACCCACTAAACTATACATGCATGAAAGGAACTAAAACAATTGACACTGTGATGGCCGTCGTTAACTCGAGTATAAGCATTGACATCGATAGATGAACATGGCTGAATTTAAAGGGAATTGGCAAGTATGTATATGGAGAAGGGGAATGAAAGTAAGCAAGAAAAAACAGGATACCACTTCTTCTTTAGGGACATGCAATCAATCTTGTAGTCGAAGTAAATGAAATGGAAGAGAAGATATAAGTAATTTTGCAAATTGTGTAGTTGGACAAGACAGAAACTAAGACATCCTACGGTTTGGAAAGAAATAAGAAATTAGTTTTATGTATAATGGACAGGAACTTAGGGTCAATGTAGAAATACAATTTATAGTGCAATGAATATTCGCAACTTAGGGAATAACCAAAACATTTAGCGATAGTTGTAATTCGTTTCAAGCTAAACGATCATGCTTTTTCCGGTTAGTGAACAAAATGTGAATGCCGCGAGTAGGATTCGAGTTCACATTCGCTGGACGGACGAGAACTGTTCAGTTGCTGTCATTTTCCCAAAACTTGCAGAAAGATTGTGAAACAAGCTTAACCGGTTTCGAATCCGAATTGCTTTGTATTTCTGTAATTTTGAAACCTGCATCTTTTAATTTAATATTACTTATACGTCACTCTTCTTTAGTTTACTATCAATAATCAAAACCCTTTTCTATTTTTCAAAAACTTGCAGTAATATAAGATAAGATATCCAAAACCTTTTTCATTTTTCAAAAATTTGCAGTAGGATTGTGAAAACATATCATTCGATTTCGAAATCAAATTGGTGTTTTGGTTTCTGCAATTTTCAACCTAATATGGGTCTACTACGTATACATCACACTGTTTTCATTTGTTCGAATCAGCGACAAATTTATTCGTAAAGTTTACTGAGGCGTATGACCAATAATATGTAATTTCCTTCAAGCTAAACTTTAAATGGTTATTGAAAATTATTCCTATAGATCCGATACATTTTCGCAGCAGTGTTATGTTTGTTTAGAATATAACCAGTACTCCAATAGCTCCACAAATCTATGACGAAGCAACATAGGTGTTTTCAACTTTACATATTTGTTTCTACCATAGTGGAAGTCATTACATCTCATTGAATCAATTACATATATTTATTGAATTTTTAAAACTCATACATCTGCATATTTGTTATAGTTTATATTGATCATACGCCACGTAGCTTGACTAACTAACTTGTGCATCGCTACCAATACCGAGTGCGTATGAGTTATCTTGAGTTTTGTTCTAACATAAATCATAAGTCGCACTTGAAACTTTATCACTCATACTCGAATAATTTTAGTATACCATCGTGCTTAAAAACATGTCACCAATCCGTGGCAGAACATACAATACCTCCAACAACTTTTGTTCCTCTTTCATTCCCAGAAACTACACTCTTGGGCATACGTTGGACATATATATTGATCGCTTCATGTTACAGAAATCCATATTCTCTCATGGATGGGTAAATGTAATGGATGTTTTTACTTGTCTAGCATGTACTGAACTGATTATTTATGGTCAATGAACAAACTTCTATATTTTTTATGATTAAACGCCAAATCATATTTAACACTAACATTAGAACAGCTGGTGCTGGGATAACACCACAGCCCAGAACATTTTGTTAACTTTAGTTTAGTTCCTAAGAAAGTTTACCAACTTTCACATAATCACTGGATAAAACACAATTTCCTCTGAGATGCCCCCTTTATCTGTTTTAAAGTCATGTTCTAATTATAACATTCCATTCCCCTTCCCCATCGCTGGAACATTCCCTGTGTCATCTATCTCACGCCATTCTCGTTGGCATAAATGCGATGTGTCATTTCGGTTCAGTTTCATGGATGAATACCACAACACAGATGATGCTGTGGTTTCTCTAGCTCCATATTGCTTCAGGTGGTAATGTCGTTAACGTTCCGGTCCTTGGCTTAACTATTTGGAAAAATATTTTCACCATTTTACATTGATGAACGGTTTATCTATAAGAGGAGGATGAGATGAATTTCCAGATACCACAAATACTTTTTTTTTTGTTTTCAATATTTACCTAAGCTATGATGTGATTATATTGGATGTGATAGGAAGGATTTGTGGGTAGATTTACATTGGATTAAAAAAAGTAGTGTACAGAGGCGTCTGCCGGAAAGATTGCTGAGTGCCTAGAAAGGGCGAACGAAACAAAATCGTGACATTTATACCAACAGGGATGGAAATGGATTTGCTATAAATGGGCGATTATAGTGTAGTAAATGTACATATGGGCATTTCCACAGAAAGTGCCACCCTATGTCACATCACGTCACCCTCGTTAATTGTTTATATTTTAGGACCATGAAGTTATACAGATATGAAGATATACAGAATGTAAGAAGCTCTATATTTAACAACAGATCAGAAAACAATCAATGAAACTGGTCCTGAAATATAAGCAATTAACGAGGGTGACAAAATGTGGACCATTCTGTGGAAATGCCCATATACTCACAGTGTTATATTTTTTTACATAAATTAAGGATATATATATATATTTAAATGTATACTCCTTTAAAGAATATCATTCGTTATGGTGTATACTTATATAAAAAAAGATACAGCATAGTTGAGAAAACGCATATAGATTGGCGGTATTGTTAATGAAAAACAACAATATTTTGCCGCATTTATACAAATTTAACCACAGTAAAAGTAGTTGGCATATCGTATACGCCTTGGTGGAAGTTGTAATTAATAGCAATCATACAGTACAGTGGCGACCTGTTTTCAATGACCCAAATAAGGTATTACTTTTAGAAACTTGGAGGGCAATCATAATTTTAAAAAAATCACTCGTTGGATCTACGTTACTCTGTTTATTTAAATTTAAATCGTGGCCGATTCGTTCGAACTCATATTATGAAAACAAAACGTAAAATTGAGAGAGAAGATTAAAAAATGTTTACGCTCTACCCACATTTTTAAGTACATGATATCTCAAACGTTTTCGATGGACATGCAAATAGCTTGAGAATAGTTGCAATTTTCGATGACGCTTTCGACCATTTCGTAGTCGTAGTCTTACCCATGTAGTCTTTTGATTTTATGTAGCCTCAAGGAAATAAGTCTAGACATGTGACATCGACGGCTAATTCAGTCGTCCGTATCGTAAAATAAACAGTTCACCGAAGTGTTCTCACAATAATGCTGTGGGTTCACGAACCGTGTGGCAAGGAGCGCTCTCGTTTTGGAACCGAATATCATTGAGATCACGAACTTCAATTTCAGGCAGCAAATTGTCCATTGGCATAGCGCGATAGTTGACCGCATTCACACATTACATTTCGCTCAGCCTCATTTTTGAAGAAATACGGTCCGAGGGTACAACCAGCCAACCAGCCATAAATCACTCCAAACCGTTGTTATCTCAGGATATAATGGGAGCTCTTGCATTTTATGTTAATATGAATCGAAATATAATATGTTTTGGTGTAGCTATAAGTTCCTAAAGAACGGTTCTGCATACATATACCTCTTAGTAGTGTGTCCGTAAAAACAAAAGAATAACTGCAGTTATATATAATGGTTATCATACGTCACAGTGTATATAAAAATATAGATAATATAAGACAATGCGTATACGCCTCTGTGGTGTTCCCAATAAATATCTATAACAAGTATTAATTGTCAAATTTCCAAGTGTTTATAAAAATATGTATTTTTTTGGTTAGATAAAATTTACGAAAGGGTTAGCTGTCATACGAACTGTCATACTTTGGCTCACGTTTTGGCATTTAAGATCAGTATACTCTGGCAAGTCGTCCTGAGTGAATTCACGCTTGAACAACGCTACCAAGTTATATAAATTACTTTAAAAATCAGGCATTGATTCGAGCAACTTTATCTATTCTCGGATTTTATTAAAGCAAGTTATGTGATGTTAGGATTCATGAAATAAAATACAAACTTTTGTTTTATTTGCATGGACCTGATCGATTAGAAAGCTCAAATACTCAACATACAAATCACATGTTAATTTCATGTATCGATCTTCCTAATAGGAAAATGGTTTTGATTAAAATTAAATCTTTTGTATTCAAAAATTAAATTTTTCGAGCGTTTGGTCGTATTTTTAATTAATTTTATTCTTCGATATTCGTTTCTAATTAATAATTGTGCTATGGACCGAATAATGGGCAGCTCTCCTGCAAGGACGAGAACGGGAATCTGGTTACAGATAAGTAGTGTGTGCTTAAATTGTGGAAAGACCACTTTTCAGCACTACTCCACTCAGATTCTTCCACTGCAGATCTGAGGCTAATGACTGTTGAAGACAGAGTAGATTGTACCCCTACCCCTTCCCTATAAGGTGAGATTAGAACACCAGTCTCCCGGCTTAAGAATAATAAAGCCGCTGGTGTGGATAGGCTACCCGCTGAGCTTTTTAAGCCCGGTAGCGAAGCACTGCTAGCCCACACGCATCAAGTTATATGCTAAATATGGTTGGGTGAATCTATGGCTGACGATTGGAGTCTCAGTGTATTATGTCCTGTATTCAAAAAGGGTAATCCGTGTGTATGTTACAACTATCACGGTATCAGTCTTTTATCAACCACGTATAAAATCTTGTCAAGCGTATTTTGTGAAAGATTAAAGCCAATTGTTGAGAACCTGATTGGATCTTATCAGTGTGATTTTAGAGCAGGTAAAATATTCACGCTACGCCAAATCCTGGAAAGGACCCACGAATAGCAAATCCATACATACCATCTATTTGTCGATTACAAAGCTGCTTTCGATAGCCCCATACGAGGAAAACTGTACGAAACTTTGTCTGAACTTGAGATTCCGGCAAAACTGATCCGACTCTGTGGAATGACGCTGACCAACACCAAATCAGCAGTGAAAGTGGGGAAAGGTCTCACTGAACCATTCTGTACCAAGCGAGGACTGAGACAAGGCGGCACACTTTCGTGCAATCTCTTCAACGTCTTAATGGAGATAATAATGAGAAAAGCTGCAGTAAATATTAGCAAGATCAACGTGAACAGCCATATGTTGCTGGCGTATGCTGACGACATCGGCAACATCAATGGGCGAAATTTGCGAGACAAGACAAAATTGATGGTATCAACGACTAGAGAAACCTCTCGACTTGGTCCGCACTTGAACGTCGAGAACCGATTGAATTTTGAGGTGGTGGATGAATTTGTCTACCTTGGATCTGCCGTGAACAAGGACAACAATGTCAGCGTGTAGATAAATTGGAAATTTTGCTTTCAATTAAATGCTATTTTTGGCTCACAAAGCAGTTTAGGAACAAAGCCCTCTCTGGACAGACAAAAGTCTGGCTATACCAGACTCACATTTTACCAGTCTTGGTATATAACTCCGAAACTTGGGTCACATCGCATGGGGATGAAAAACACCTCGGAGTATTCGAGAGAAAAATTGCTTCGTAAAATATATGGTCCTGTTAAAACACACGGCGAGTACCGACGTTGTTGCAACCAAGAGCTATATAATTTATATTCCGACGTGGACATAACTAGGCGAATCAAATTAGGGCAAATGTCTTGGCCAGGCCTTGTTATCAGAATGGGTGTAGATGAACCAGTGCGAAAGGTTTTCGTTGACGTGCTCGATAGAAACAGGTAAAGAGGATGACCAAGAAGACTCAGCTGGAAAGACCAGACAGAAAAATTCAATCACATCCTTGGTGTTACCAATTGGCGAGAAAAGGCGAAGTATACAACCAGTTGAAGAAGTGTGTTCAAATTTGTTTAATTTATTTATTTATTTGTTTAATTAATACGTGTAAGGCATTTGACCCCATGAGGTTGTACAACAGCCAATAAAAGTAGACGTAAATCATTGTGTCTCAAACATATGATATTGAATAGCAAACACAATGTGTTTGGAGAGAAGTATAGCATATTTGCCACAAGCTTCAGACACTTGTTCTACAGGGTGTCTGGTAGCAGATTTATATTTTCAAACTTAAATGAAAAACATAATAATTGACACAAAATTTTATTAAGAGCATGCAACAATAGAATGGAAATGCGGATTTTATTTTTTAAAGAGTATACGTATAATCCAGATGTCTTCCGTTCAAAACTGTTCAAAACGGAGCCATGTGTTCTGCGCCACACACTCCAGTAAACTTGGTTCAATTGAGCTGATTTCTCGACGAATATTTTCCTTTAAAGCCACAAGAGATTGGGGATAGTCATTATAAACCCTCTCTTTGAGGTAGCGCCATAAGAAAAAATCCATAGGAGTTAGATCCATGGGATGTCCCCAAAGCGACTGATCAGTTTTTGGTGGAAATTTTCCCGAAGCAAATTCATCAAAGCTCTAGCTGTGTGTGCAGTCGCCCCATTCTGTTGAAACCACGTGTGTGAAAAGTGCGTTGGATGAGCGCGCAAGTTTGGCAAAAAGAATTCCGTAATCATGCATCGATAATTTTCACCGTTGACATTCGTCGCCTGGCCTCGAAAATTTTCGAAAAAAATGGTACAATTATCTCATGCCTAGACAAGACACGCCCAACAGTTACGCTGGGGTAATGCAATTGTTTTTGATGTTTCAATCGAGGGTTGCAGGTTCTTGGAAACCAGTAACGGCAGTTTGGCTTGTTTCCGTGGCCGTTTAAGTGAAAATGTGCCTCGTCGCTCCAAAAAAATGTGATTTACTGCGCGAAAACGCTCCAATATCGTTTCACAAAAATTTTTCCGTAAATCAAAGTCACTTTCTTTCAGTTCTTGAACAATTTAAATTTTAAAAGGATGGAACTTTAGATCCTTTTTTAAAATTTCATGAATAATCGCTCTTGGAAGTCCCAGTGAGGCTGCTCTTTTCCGTATTGAAAGCCGCGGATTTTCACGTAAACTGCTTTCAACCAGTTCAATGTTTTCGGGAGTCCTTGAAGATCGACTGGGCCCTGGCCGTGGGACATTCATAGCCAAAGCAGTTGCGCGGAATCTCTGCACCCACGAACGAATTAAATTTACATTCGGTCTATCACTTATTCGCCGAATACCGAACTTTGAACAAAATTGTCGACGAGCAATTACGTACGAATCATTACTCCTAAAAAATGTCTCCACAGCGAACGCACGATGCTCACTGGACCACTGCAACATCGTGACTGACAAATCCGCACAATCGATAATTCCAACAGCGCCACCCTCCCTCCGCACAGTTTATTACTTTATGAAATAATCGTATTTAAAAATATAAATTTGCTACCAGACACCCGTATTTGTAGTTAGAAAAAAAACTGATTTTTAGCGTGTAAATATTAAAGTTGATTCACGGTGTTCACGCTTTAGTTGCATAACATGTCTTAGTATTTCTACCCGCATCTGTTTCAGTTTTCGGTAACCGAACATCTGACCTGTTAGCTTAAAAGGATTTACAACTTTCGCAACATTACACACGCTGAAAAATGTGTCTTCTTTTATTGTTTGGATGCAAATATAACGTGTTTGCAGCTTATCGCAAATATAGTATACTTTTGTCCAAACACATTGTGTTTACCATACAATATAAAATTTTTGGGACACAATGATGAATAGGTTAAAATATATGTATTTGTGACCCAAATGTGGCTTTGGTTGTTGAAAACTGCTAAAACCAGAAACGTGGCAGACAATATAGAATGAAAAGGTAGCAGATCTTCAATTCACGAAAACAATGCTTGTAAACATATACATGGTTCCTGTAATATGTTGCTGGGGCCGTTATTTTTCAGCGTGTAGTAGGTACATCGCGGTACGTGTGGTTTTTCAATTAATAACTGTAATACGGCCCGATGTTCACAATAATAAAATGAGAACAGTTGATACAACGTATATGTCTCAGTGAACATATAAATATAGAGAGAATAGTACATAAAAAATATATAGATAGTTCCTGTTTAAAATTTGTTAAAAATATACTTACATGTCAGTTCAAATTCATCAATATTAGAATTCCTGGAATAAAGAAAAATATATTACTTAGACATAAAAGACAATATAGCAAGAGGTTGTGGATTAGTAAGGTTTACAATATTGCGAACTTCTCAAGCAAAATTCGCTTAAGCGGATACCACTGTTAGATACCGGTAACACTTTTATGACCAAGGAGTGACCGCTATTGTAGAAATATTCATCTTCTTATGCGTTCTGCTGCTCAAATTATCTATCGAAAATTTATCTGTCTTATGTTAACCCAATTAATCCTTCCCGCTAGCTCCGCATCTGATATCCATACCATCGTTTAATCTCGTTATCTCTGTTCATTTTTTATTTCTTTGTTATTTAATGTTATTCGATTTTAGCAGAGACTGAACGCAAAAATATACAAAACTCAATAAAAATAGTTGTACTTTAGTTTCAAACAAAAATTTGAATAATATAGTAGAGACTGTTAGAGTCAGTGCTAACCACGAACAACAACATTTTTGTACACAGAAAAAAAATAACCCAAAATTGTTTAAAAACTTAGTGAAGAATCAATAAAAGCGATTGCAAAGGCAAACAGATTAATAACAAAAAATGAGTTAATAATTTTCGCGAGAAAATTATAAAATAAAAACATGTGTACATATTTTCAACATAAAAATAAATATTTCGATGCGAGGAAAATGTGCAAGGGTGGGAAACAAGTACAAGTAGTTCAACAAATTGGTGTGATGTCAAATCAAATGCACGAGTCAACAAAAAAATGCGTGAATTTTTAATATCGTACAACAAATATGCACAAAAGTGATCAGAAACATAAACGAAAATGGAATACAAAATAAATGGCCATAATTACATTTATCAAATATTTAAAAAGTTTTTGTAAAAAACGTTTATAAACAACAACCATGCAAAGAGGTAATTAGAGGTTTGTTAATTCCCACCAATCCCTTTGATTATACAAAAAGTGTTGCTATAGGGTGTCTCAGTAAGGTTGCACTTTTTAAATTTAGTGTAATTTTTTTGTTTTGGAAAGTGGCAACTCTGAAATTTGGACTGAAAGAACATCGCGTTATAATTATGAAAATGTATCACAAAAATTTGGAGAGATACTCACAAACTTTGAAGAATTTTCAGTCGAAAAACTGCATCTAATGTATCAACCTTTCGAAGAGGTGTTAAAATATTTGAAGAAACTGGGTCGGTTTGTGGACAGTAACCGCCTTTTTCAAAAAAAAAAAGTTTTGAGGTGTTTGAGAGACGTTTTTTGTATAAACAACTCTCTCTCAAACCTCTTATAAGGTTTTATGATTAAGGCCGTAAGACGGCAACGTACCGGTCGATCTGTTGAAAATATTGCTGCTGTAAACGACAGTGTCGCCGAAAACCCGAAAACATCAATTCGGTATCGAATTGAAAAACTTCAAATTTCACAAAGCATTACTCCGGGAAATTTGATAAAATGCCTCTATCTACATGCGTGCAAAATTCAGCTTACTCAGGACCTTAGACCAACAGACCATGGAAAGCGCCGGCAATTCGTTCAATGGGTAATGGAGCAAAGTGAAGTTAATGTAAATTTTTCAAAAAACGTCATCTTCTCTGATGAAACGAATTTCCATCTAAATGGATTCGTAAATACACAAAATAGTCAAGCTTAGGGCTCAGAAAATCCTCATGCCGTCCATGAGAAACAAATGCACCTACAAAGAGCAACTGTCTGGTGCGGATTTTGATCAGGCGGCGTGATTGGGCTTTACTTTTCTGAAGCTGAGGCCGAAATTGGAGTTACTGTGAACGGCGTTCGTTACAGGAACATGATAACGGAGTTCTTGTGGCCTCAACTGGATGGCATGGATCTGGACGACATGTGATTTCATTAAGACCGAGCCACCTGCCACCTGCCTGCAACAACCGATTTATTGCAGCACCGATTTCCACAACAAATTATCTCTTGAAATTCTGATGTCAACTGGCCACCAAGATCAGGCGATTTAACGCCTTACGATTTCTTTCTTTGGGGTTTTGTTATTTCTCGGGTTTATGCAAATAAACCAGAAACAATTCCTCAGCTCAAATCCAAGATTCAACGCATCATCGGTGCGATACAGTCACAATTCTATGAGAAAGTCAAGGAAAATTTCATGAAAAGAATAATGGGCCTGTCATCAGAGCCGTGGCGGCCACTTGACTTATGTTTTGTTCCATACTTAATCGGAACATTTTGTTTTTGCAACCCAATAAAAAAATCACAACTGACTAAAAAAATACATGTTTTTATTTTAAAATGAAAAAGTGCATTCTTACTGAGACACCCTTTATTATAAACTATTTTGACCATAGGCGTGTTCCTACATGAAATTTTTTAATTTGCACTAGATTTCAAATTGCATTAATTGGAAAAGCAATTAAGAAAGCAATTAGTATCATGCAAAGCAATTACAAACAGGCATCAGCACGGAGAGTCTTTTTCAGAAACCGACTAAAAAATTATACCAAATATCTTCAAAAAAGTGTGCCGTTTGCAAAACCATTACGCTAAAATTGATTTATAGTATTTTTTTTGTAAATTTAAACAGCTTTTATACCTTAACCCATTTATATTTTTAGAATTTCTACATCAAAAAACAGGTTTAAAATTTTGTATTGTTGGAAATCCATTGCTTTTAATTGATTCTTTCAATCTTCGTGGAATAGAATTTCCTTAGTGTCCATCTCTACTAAGAAATTATCTTTGTCGTACATTTCTCTCTTAACTAACCCAGACTTTATATCTGGAGCTTCGGAAAGAACTACCGTCGGAATTAAACTATTTTACAAAACTCATACATATCTTCATATTGACGGCACAGTACTGTCGAAAACGACTAATGCTGCATTCAAAAATAGACAAGACAATTGGTAATATATATAAGTTGGCAAAGAAGAGAAAAGTGTTTGTGTAACGCAGGCGTCCGTGACTTTTCGTGTGAATTCAACATCGTTTACCAAAACCTACAAATTAGAACAAATTTTTTTGAATTGAGCTGTCGTTTTCAATTTTATTTTTTTTTTTTCGAAAATTACAACCGAATTGGCCGCTTAAATCAAATCATTTGTCGAATTTACTGTCTTTGACAAATCAGAGACGGTGACAAAGCCAATGAGAGAAGTGTGTGTATTAGTAAAAAATTATAAATTTATTGCTATTGTCTCCGCAAAACTGTATCGTGTAAACGCCAAGTAATTTGAAGGATTACTATGCTCCATAGTTTTATTATTTTCTACAGTTTTATTTTTTTACGGAATTTTATGAAATAGTCTACCAATTTGTACCTTGCAAATAATTCATGAACTCCATTTGTTGTTTTTACCCAGGTTAACAAAATAGTCGGTGTATCAACATTTTGGTCGCAAAGAATGGTTTCCGTACGAAATTGCTTTGGTATAACAAACCTGTAATTGATTTTGTTTTCGAAATTATCTCAAAGATGTGAGACACTTATTACTATTTACAAAAATACTTAAAATGTACAAAAGTGTAATATGTAATAAAAAGTACCAAAAAGTTCATAAAATGCATCCACAAGTACAGAAAGTGTACCAAAATGTCCATAAAATGCACAATAGGTACAATACATGTACCAAAAAGTTCATAAAGTATATTAAAAAGTAGATAAAGTATACCAAAACGTACGTAAAGTTTACCAAAAAAGTATATCATATACAAAGTACGTAAAACATACCAGAACGTACATAAACTGTAACAAAAACACAAAAAGTTTGACGAGAAAGTGCGTAGTGTACCAAAATGTACATAAAATTTACCAAAAAGTACATGAAATATACGAAAAATTATGTAAAAATGGACAAAATGCACTTAAAAGTACTAAAATTTTACTAATTTATTAATATCAACAATATCTGTGCCAAAATACGCAAAACAACTTACGTAAATGTCCAAATTTTTTATATGACCACTTTTAGAAGGTATTTGCATGTGAAATTCGGACATTCATTTAGATAAGTCAAAAAATATCTTGTATACAACTTGTATACAACTGGCCGTCGGTGGTGCAATGGGTAGTGTGCGCGCCTCTTGTACATGAGATCCTGGGTTCGATCCCTGCTCTGACCATTCTTTCGGCGGCGGTCACCTCGCATAGTGACGGCGACACTATCGAGTATTTAGCCATGAACAAGCTTCTCAAAATACCGTTCGGAATCGGAGTAAAAACTGTAGGTCCCAAGCAGTGAGTGAAAAATTAGAAAGCGCACAGCTCACTGGTTGTGAGAAGCTCTCCCCAATCCCTTCATGGGATGTAATGGGAAACGGTTTTTTTTTATACAACTTCCTGAAGTCAAAAAATATCTTGTATACAACTTCCTGAAATATAGGTCGAATTAAACAAAAACTGGATCTGACAGTAACGGAGACTCCAGTGGTCTTCGTACTACACCCAAACAAGTTGCTGTCCTTTTTGACACAGATATATGAGGCGTTCAGGAGCCAAAGTGATTATCTGCACAATTAAAAAATATTGATAGGGTAGTGCCTATACGTTAAACTAGTGTACCCAGTACATTTTGAAAGTTAATTTGAATTTAGATCGAACGTGAAATTGTAAAATACAACGGAAATTTCAGTCTCTACAGGGGTTTCTTAATGGACTTAATCGTTTTGGAAACTGACACACACATCTATATGACAAAAATTTGCCAAAAGTTCTTTACGTATACCAAAAGTGCAGAAGTGCAAAATATACCAGAAAGTACATAAAATGTACCAAGACTTTTATAAAATGTACTCAAAAGAACAAAATTTTTTCCCAAAATGTACATAAAGTGCACCAAAATATAAAAAAAGTGCACCAAAAGTTAAACAAAGTGTACCAAAAACGTAAAAAAGTCAACCCAAAGTTTCATTAAAGTAATACAAATTTCATCAAATATACCGAAAAGTACATTAACTGTACCACATAGTGCATAAAATTTAGCAAAATGTACAAAAAGTTTTCTAAAAATCACAAAAAGGGTAACGAAAATGTGCTTACTATACCCACGAGTACAAAATGTACCCAAGAGTTCATCAAATGTACCAAAGAGTACATAAAGAGTACCCGAAATACATACAGTGTAACAAAAAGGAGATAAATTGTACAAAAAATTATATAAAATTTACAAAAAAGTACTTTAATTCATCTCAAACGGACATAAAATGCGCTGCAAAAATCAACAACACACGGATGAGCTACTGAGATGCCAATTGATCAAATGCCATATTTGACCAATTTTGAGATTTTAATGCTTTTAGTACTAAATCATATTATAAGACTGCCATACATTTCTGGCTTAACTAACATTTGAATCTATAGTATGTGAAACTCGCCCTTAATGTCGATACATAATTCACCACTTTAAGTTGAAAGCTCCCATATACGATCTCACCACGAATGTTTAATGAATTCGATAAGAACTCTGTAACAGATAGGGGTACTCTGCAATTCCACCAATGACGGCTAAATCGCTGCGGAATTCTCTGGAGCAATCGAGCATGATGGCGTTACTACGAGATGGTTCTGGCGAGAGTATAACTGTTACAAACAGCCTACCAATTGACCACTGAGTAGAAGGTATGAAGTGTGTTATGAAGTGTCACACGAAGTGTGTTATAGTCATAATGTTTTTTTTTTTAAATACAACGAAAGATGGGGTTAAAAAATGCTCGGAGAGTTATCATCCAAATGCAAAAAGGATTCCATTTTTGAGTTTCGAAGGGGTTTTGGGAAAATGGTCCCATAATGTGGCAAAAAAGAAATTAAAGAAAATCTTCAAAATAGAAACAGACCTAAATCTAAAAGATTTAATATCTGACTTTGTAAATCATCACCCTCTATAGCATCTATGCAGTTTATCTGATCGCAATCAAGTCTTGCAGGTTTTTGCATACCGGGGCTAGTCATTTCTCCTCGCATTACAATGAACTCCCTCAAGTGTGGTCACATTCCTATCCAACTGAAATCCGAAGTATCTATAATCAGAAACGAGTTGCCATTAAGGGCATTCCGTTTCCTGATCATCCCATACGGGTCCTCCGCTACAAAGGCGATATCTAGTTCCGCTTGCCTAAAGCTGGTTACGAAAGTCAGCTCATTGCCTCCATTGCATGTGGGACGGTTAGTACCTATGACAATTTCAGCTCTCTCATTGCTGTCAGTGTTACTCCCTTCCATAATCATTGGGGTACCAATCCTTTTTGTCTACTCTATAATATATCTTAAGGGTACTGATGACAGCTTGTCCCTTTTCACCATGGGGCTTGTACGATGCGACCAACCAAATATTGGATCCGATGAGTTCCATACTGAATACAACGTTCCTCCTGTTGTATGACGTTACCCGGAAAATATTCGAGTCGTTTCTGCATGTAACCTCTGGAAATATTTACTCCAACTGTGGCTATTGACATGTCTTCCTTCATCCTTAGTCCCCACGCATACAGCCGTTAGTAACCCAGTGCTCTCTTATTAGATCCACATCTACCTCGGCTTACGCTACACAAAAGGTTAAGTAGCAGATATCACTTTACTGTGGTCAAAGTTGATTTAAAAAGTCGCAAAATTTTGTTGGTCTCTCCAACACCGTCACATCCTGTTCGACCAAAAAATAGTCTCTCCCTGTGCCATTATCCGCAGAACTATCAAGCTCATCTATAGGCTTAGCCAGATTGGTGTCGGTTAAGAGCCAACCCTCTGCCGGATATACTTTACTAAGGGCTACAACAAGTCTCTATGCATTTTTACATTTCCACTCATCGTCTACATTTTATTCGCAGCCTCTTGTTCCTGACCCGGCCTCCGAAAGTCTTCATCACCATATTGTGACACTTCTGCGTTCACAGTTGACATGGTACCAACATCCTTGTATTCTTGTTCCCGTTTATAAATTCTCAGGGTTATTTTCCGAATATCAAACGAGACCATCTTATCGCATTACTTTTGAAATGACAGTGACTCGTTGTCCAAAAGGAACATCGCCTGCTTGCGGACACCATCTACCTCTCGCAGTCGCTCGGTTTTCCAATTGTATATTGAAAGTTCGGATTGATAATTCTTGAAAATATTCACAATTGTATCCACGTGGTTGGGTTGGCTTGTATAAGTCTAGATGGGAGGTCCTTCCTCCGAAGAACATCTAGTGCTGATCCTTAACACAGCTCACTGAATTTTTTCGGAGTTACACGGATATAATCTACAGACGACTGGTTTCCAAATCGTGTATGATTTCTCAGTATCTCCTTTCGGATCTGAATGCATATTAACGTATTTCCATTTGTCTTTGAGAATAATTCTGTCTTTCTCATCCTTCTCGATAATCGCCCGTAACCGCTTGTGTTTTACAACCTCACAAAAGTACATTTTTCCAGAGTTCCAACTGGTCACCCTAGCCGTCTTAGGCTGTTGGTGCGTATCAGGTAAGCGACGCCTCTTCTCCCTTTGTTGCTATGTGGCGGCTGCTGTAATGTCTTGATTATCATTAAATTACGAGCCTATTTCGGAAAATCTCTCTGTTTCGGTGTATCCTGGTTGACATCACAATTTATCTTGATAATTATTAAAGCGACGATCGTTAGATTTCTTTGTGGAGAATGGGTAGTGTAGTTTTATAGCAGCGGCTGGTGCTTCAACGTATTTAGCGGACGTGCCTTCTGCCTTCCCCAAAGAACTGGCAATGCAGGGCCTGATATCAATTGTGTCCATATTAGAACACTCTGACATGGGCATCGGAGGGTTTTTGTCAACACTAGGTCTATAGACCTGCCTTGCATCTGCTTGTGTTTTTGTTATTTGTGATATTTTATTATTGATGTGATTCCAATTACTGTGGTTGACCGCACCGTAGCCCTTAGTAGCATAGAAAGTACTTGACGAAGTCCTATTACTCACTGGGACGGCCAGGTATCAGTGAGCATAGATGACATCTAGAACCTCTTGCTTGGACTGGTAGCGACAATTTTCTTCATTTGAATCGCTGGTAGCGGAAACCACATGAGTCAACATTTCAGTATTGTCAGAGAGAGGGAATGAACAAAAAGCGTTACTGACTCATGTGGTTTCTAAAACAATTTCATTTCTTGCACGCTGGACTTTGAGATTTTTAACAACCAGACTCATGTCATTTCTGTGAACATGATGTAAATACCTCCTTAGAATGTAAAAACAGCATACAAGTAATTTTGGAAAAAAATAAACCCATGTGGTTTCTGCAATCAGTGATTCATATATATGTTATAAAGATCGAACGAAAAGATGCCGCCTCATGATAAACTCCGTGAGTATAAAACTGGAACGCGCACAGCTCACTGGTTGTGAGAAGCTCTTCCTAATCCCTTCATGGGATATAACGGGAAACCATTTTTTTGTTGTTGTGAAGTCCATCACCTGTATTTACTACTATTTTCAAGTATAGGTTTGTCTCATTTAAGATTTGCGTGTAATCACAGACTGACCACAAATTCCAAAGGACTCAGCTATTTATACGAGTTATGCTACTTTCCACCAGAATCTCTACCAGTTTCTACCTTTGTTCTATAGATTATAGATTGTTCCAGCCGATTCCAGAACCTGTAGTATAGCAGTTTTGAAATAACGCATTTGCAGGGGGTTTGTTTGGTTGTAAGGGTATACTTTCAGGCGCAGCATTAATCGCCCTGTTATTTACATTATGTTAATTTGGTTATTAGGAGTAAGTAAAAGCTTTTACTTACTCGTAACAGTATAATTAACATTCATGCTGTCACCCTAATGACCTCTGGCAAAAGAATTGTTATGGGTTTAACATAATTTGCATATTTGCATAAAGCATAACTGGCATATGCAACCTGTTTGGCATAGCAGTTTTACAGAAAAATCCCAAAAATAAGGAAAGTAGAAAACAAGACATTCCTAGCATCTCCTATACTCCATTTTTGATAAATATATTTAACATGCGGTAAAACAGAAGCATCAAAAGAAAAAGTAAAACATATCCAATATTTATTTAGGATAACAGACATTAAATGGTATCAATTCCACCAGGACACTGTGGTTTTCATTCAGACTCCAATGGTTGTTTGACCCTGCTCGCCTTCAAAGTGAATACCTTAATGGCGGATCAAAATTGTATGTTTTTTATTTTTAAACTGATTACAAATTTATTTGCAACGCCATAACAATTCGGGTGTGATATTTCCCAAAACCCCAGTCATCCGAAGAATTATTTTGTCCTTTTTTGTTTTGCACTCTTGTGTCGCGTCGCCTCCATTCTTAATTGGCTCCGATATGCATTGTATACAAAAGTGTCAAAATGTCAGAAATTCGTTTGTTACTTCTCGTTTCGTTTGTTTTGTTTTGTATTCTACAGAAAATGACACATCGGTATCCTTTTTAATGCTACCCCACTCACTGGTACACACAAATATGCGAAAGTCGTCAACTCAAAGGATAAACAGCTCATGATGTGCTATGACAGAGCAAGAGAATCCCATGAATTGATTATTTTTATAGTTGGTTACGAATGATATTACACTGGATACATACGTATGTATGTATGTTTGTGTGTGTGACAGGAGATACCGAGACCAAATCGCATTACCAACATGTAGCAGCAGTATTCGTAGTACTAGCCTCTGTACGAGGCTTAACAACAATAGTGACACTTGCAGCACATGATTAACTTCATCATCGACGGTGTCTTATTGTGTTGCAACAAACAGACGACATGTTTCATAGACGGAAGGAACAGCATTATATTGGAAGGACATGATTATACTCGGCACTGCTTCGCTAGAAGGTTTTACGTGTTGGTAAATATGTTTGTCACACCCTGATACATTAGCTAGACTTTAGACATGTAATACGAAGTCTAATTTATCAGGATATGACAAACATCTTTGTCGATTTAAAAGGATTTGATTGGTTTCCAGTTATATCTACAACTAATTTGCTGTGGCATTGCGAGGCTTGAACAAACATTGTATTTCTATTACTTCCGTGAAGGAATTAGGGATGACTGGACTACGAATTAAATTCTTCGGGAACATCAGTTTTACACCGATTCCAGAGGGTTACTATAGTTAATATTAACTTGATTTTACCAGTCCAGTAAATGTTTCACTATATGCTTCATGTAGCTGCATAAATAAAGGGTGTCTCAGGAAGAATACACTTTTTAATTGTAAAATAAAAACACGTATATTTTGAGATAGTTTTGATTTTTTTATTGGATTGTAAAAAAGACATGTTCCGATTAAGTATGGAGTAAACTATCCGTCAAATGGCCCTCACGGATCACATGACAGGCCATTACTGAAAATTTCCATGACTTTTTGACAGAGATGTGGCTGAGTCTCACCGATGACGCGTTGGATCTCGGATTTGAGTTCAGGCCTTGTTTCTGGTTTATTCACATAAACTCGAGATTTCTCAAAACCCCAAAGAAAGAAATCGTTTGGCGTTAAATCGCATGATATTGGTAGCCAGTCGACATCAGAATTTCTTGACATCATTTTTTCTGCAAATCGTTAACGCAATAAATCGATCGTTTCATACGCGGTGTGACAAGTGGCGCCGTCTTGCTGAAACTATACGTCGTCAAGATCCATGCCGCCCAGTTGAGGCCACAAGAACTCATTTATCATATTCCTGTAACAAATGCCGTTCACAGTCACTGCAATGTCGGCCTGCCCTTCAAAAAACTAAAGCCCAATCACGCCTCCTAGCCAAAATCCACAGCAGCCAGTTGTCCAGTTTCTCATGCATTGTATGAAGATTTTCTGAGCCCTAAATTCAACAATTTTGTGTAATCACGACGCCATTCAGATGGAAATGCGCTTCATCGCAGGAGATGACTTTTTTTTTTTGCAAAATTATTACCCAATGAACGATTTGCCCGCTGTTTTCATGGCTTGCTGACTTGAGGTCCTGAGTAAGCTGAATTGTGTATGCATGAAGGAGATGGTCATTTGTCAAAGTTCGCTGCGTAGTACTTCGTGAAATTTAGAGTTGTTGAGAACGATGGCGAATTGATGTTTACGGGGTTTCGGCGACACTCTCGTTTACAGCTGCAATGTTTTCAAGAGACCGACCGGTACGTTGACGCACAGGAGTCTTACTGTCCATAACAGACCCAGTTTCTTCAAACTGAACAAAGTAATGGTTGGAGACTATTCTAGAGCGGTGGGTTTGTTGTTTTTTGGGCTTTTTGACTTTCAGGCAAACACAACCACTGAGGTAGCTCTTTCCTTGTTTTGACTCTTTCGGAATGATATAGAGAAAGTTTTGCATGGATAATTATTTGAAAGTGTCGATTCCACTAAGTGAGGCGACCGTCAGAATAGTGATAAAATTCATGTTTTCGATAGAATCCAAAGTAGGATAACCGTTGCATCACCCACGGTGAGGCTGCGGTAAATATCTGCAGTATCTGACCTCAAAAATTGCCCACAACTAGCCCCTATCTCTAAATCAGCTAGCTGCCCAAGCAGTTTGATATCCATAGCCTGGAAGAGCTGGCGAGATTGCGATTAGGGATAAAAGCCCAGGCTTAAAACCCAAGCTCTCAGAAATGCGAATCATATGTGGTCTGAAGGCACAAATTGCATTAGGTAAAGCCACGTCGTCAACTGAATCTTTATAATAAAACTACGCTAGTTGCTGGGATCTCTAGGCATATTTGCCTGCAGACTCGAGGCTGGACTTGGAATCTCAGCTCGTGATTACTGCAGAAGCTATGGAAATGAAGAAGACGACGTGCGCGTCGAATATGTTATTGGATCTAACAAACACTCAGGGAGTTAAGCTGAATCACCTTACACGCTGTTCCGTTTTTCTTTTCAGCAAAGCCATATTTGTGTCACAAAAATATCCATTGTTACATATTAAACATTGTGTCTCCAAAACGAAATATTGAATAGCAATCACAATATGTTTGGACACAAGTATACTATATTTGCGACAAGCTAAAATACATTATTTTGGCAGCCATACAACAAAAAGCCCGTTTTTCAATGTGTAGAATTTCTTTGTGCAGCACAAAGCATCTTTCCTCATCCTTATCTTGTTACGCCGGGTTGGGTATCATATGGTTTGAACGCCCCTTAAACACTCCGGATCAATTCCCAGGTTCAACATTGGGCACAAAATATGACGGCCCGTGGTATCACAACGGCTCTCAGTGGACTGTATCAATAGTAACAGTCTCTTATGCCCAACCGAACCTGCTTCGAAGACATTGCTATGGTCGAGAAGGCAAAATTGATATTTAATCTATTTAAGCCCTTGAAATTATCCAGTTCTTTAGGATTTGGGAATAACCTGCTCTAACATTTGCATGACAGGTACGCGCTGAAAACTCTGTCTTTTTTTGCAAAGATAACGTGTTTGTAGCTTGACGCAAATATGGTATAATTGTATCGAAACACATTGTGTTCGCTATTCAATATAACATGTTTGGGACACAATGACCGAAAGGTTGTAATATTTGTACTTCTGACCCAAATGTGACTTTGTTTGATGACAAATGCTGAAAATAAAAACATGGCAGACAATAAAGGACCAAAAAGCACCAGATCTTCAATTCACGAAAACAATGCTTGCAGATATGGACATGGTCCCAGCAATATGTTGCTAGGGCCGATATTTTTCAGCCTGTATCTGCTATATGCCAAAGTAACATAAGAATATTGATGAAAAGTTTGTAGAGTTTGTAGTTTAGTGAGGCTTAATGTCACATCTGTGTCCTTCACCGTTAATGGTTGAGGAATTCGCTAAGGAAATTTTTGGAAGAATCGAGAAAATATGTGGAGCTATGTTGCGAGGTAACGGATTGGGTGGATTACAGGCTGTAAAATCACGTCGTCAACTCGGAAATTTTGTGGAAGTTACGTGAAGGGAATTGCTACTAGGGGAACACCAGAGGTCGGAGTTTTGCCCCCGTCCTCTGACTCTTTGTGATGAACGGAGTACTCAATTCATTCGACAGTGATGTTACGAAAATTGTGGTATATGCTGACGATGTGGTTATCATGATAGGTGGGAAATTCCTACATTATGCAAACTGCCCTTGAAAGGCTGCTACGGTGGGCCATGACCTGTGGCTTGGGGGTAAATCTCCAAAAAAAACGGAATTGGTTCTTTTCACTCGTAGATATAAGATTAAGGACCTCAGCCCACCGAAGCTGAGTGGTGTGGAACTGAAACTCTCGACGGGGACCAAGTACCTAAGTGATGTAATCGATCACAAGCTGAATTGGTGGCTAAAGTGGGATGTAAACACCCTATATGCATGCCGGAACTCTGCAAGTAAGAGCGGAGGACTCAGGCCGAAAATGCCAAAGTAGCTGTATACTGCAATAGTTCGGTCGATAAATACAAATGGATATCTGGTTTGACGGGAGGGCCTTGACAAGAGTAATCTTCGGGAAATGCTCAGCAAGGTTAAGAGGATGGCTGCTATGGGCATCACTGGGGTTAGAAGAAACACGCCGGAAGTGACTTCAGATGTGTTCCTGTGCCTTCCGCCCCTGGACTTATATGTCAAGGCTACTGCGGCTCGAGGGACTATCAGATTGAGGAAATCTGGCGATTGTCATCCGCCCGCGCATTGTCTTGCGAATATTTTGTAGCTTTTAGATAGTGAGGACTCTTTTCCTGTGCCGCTTCTAAATGACTTTTTAACGAAACGTGTGGATTTCCGCAACGTGGACGTCATAATTCCGGAAAGATCGGAATGGAAGGAAGGCGCGATCCCCTATGGTGGCTCTATTTCTGTCTTGACGGACGAATTGAAGATGAATCATGACACAGGAGCAGGTATATACGGCGAGGACCTACAACTAAGCCTTTCTTTTGGGATACATAGTGAATGCAGTGTTTTTCAGGTAAGGTACTGGCCATTCAGAGGGCCACGGAGGCCATTATGGGATGTGGAACCGAAAACAACCTTCTATATGGAAGGCGATCAGTTCTACATGGTACAGATCAAAGTTGGTGAGAAATTGTAAGGAGAAGTTGGAAAGGCCAAAGTCTCTGGATATCAGCCCCTGTTGGGTTCCAGGACATTGCAATATTCCTGAGAACGAATCAGCCGATTTACTGGAGGACTGGATGTGGAAAACAGCTAGCAGACAGTGCGTATCCAGACCCGAATGTATAACTGCTAGATCACTGTGGCGCGAATATAGCAGATCCCGATCAGAATACATGGTTTGCCTGTGCAGGGTCGATTTGAGACTGGCTTATGGGATTGTAACAGGCCACTGCAATATCATACAAATGATATGCAAATCGGATAGATCCATGCCGGACTACTGTCTCTTGAGCGAGGTCGAGGAGGAGTTCGAGACGATATAACATCTTCCTTGTAGTTGTCCCGCCCTGGCACGTAGGCGGCTGAGCTACTTGGAGCTATATTTTATAGAGGACCTAGAGTATCTCTTCTCAATCGGAGTGAGTATTCTACTCGGTGCCGACCATGGTTGGCCGGGTTAAGATGAATGTCTGGGTTGCACTGTTGTGGGGGCTTTTTCCCACGATCATCTCTTCTTTCCTCTATTATATACTCCCTTTTTTATTTTTCCTTGTATATTCTTATTTTACATTCCTTTCATTTACACTCTTATTTTTCCGACCATGGTTGACCGGGTTAAGATGAATGTCTTGGTTGCACTATTGTGGGCGCTTTTTCCCATGATCATCTCTTCTTTCCTCTAGTATATACTCCCTTTTTTATTTTTCCTTGTATATTCTTATTTTACATTTCTTTCCTTTACACTCTTATTTTTCATCGGACAAACACAATGGATCAATGGAAAGTCGAATGTAGTGTGAACTGTTTTATACCAAATCACACGTGTCCCAAACCTAACCGAACCCTTGCGAGGTAACTGATATTAGTTTACAGATTTTCCATTAGAATTGAGAAAAAAATTTATTGCAAATTAAAAAACCTCAGACATGCTTTTAACATAACTGAATTAAAAAACTCCATTTTTGTGTTTAAATTAAAATCGATGCCAACAGGGAGCGACATACTGCTCAAAGAAGTCACTACTCGCACAAATACAGTTGGTGTATGACATGGCTGATGTGGAAATCCCAGTATGATATTTTCTGTTTTTAATTATGAATAATAATAATAAAAAAAACCTCAATTAAATGACATCATTTAATAAAAGACCAAGTACTTTGTTCAGACATATTGTCATTTACAGAAACAACTGAGACACTGACTGGAAACTTTTGCATATTACGATATTTGCAAATGCTATTTGCATATTATTTACATATGTTAGTGCTAAAAATTACATGGAACACAGCAACATGAAACACCAATGTTATCTGCAAATTTGTTGCAAATATCTATATTTTTCCAAACATGACTATGTAATTCTCAGAATTTCAAACAAACTTTTCAACATTTTAAACCAGTGATTGAATACAAATTCCCTAAGAATTCTCTGAAGCGATGTAAAGTTTTGCACGAAGTTGCAATTCGGGTCATATCTTGGACGGGCGGGTAGGTCCTGTTCTGGAAATAGACAATGAGTCCAATAAAAATAACAACTGTATGTGTTTTCATGAAGACTGGCTGCAAAGCGCATAGAAGTACAGTAACATGTCGAGGTATTATGGCAACAAATGTGAGTGGAATGAGTATTTGCAACTTCGCGATTTTTACACTTTAGCGATTTTTTTCAATAAAATTTGGTGTTATGTTAAAAACTTGGCTTGATAGATGCCTCAAACCGACATCAAAAATTACGTTAGTTTCGCCATTGGATGCTCTAGTTTTCAGTTATAACCAAATTTATGTTTTAGCGGTTTTTGTATTTTGGCGATTTTTGAAACAAAAATTGCCACAACGTTAGAGACACACCGATTTTTTTTTTACTAAATCTTCAATCTTTTTAGTTTGGACTGGCACGGAGGCGCTCCCAAGTCAAAGTCTGGATCACGAGCCGTGAACCAAAGTCTATTATCCCAAAAAAAAACCAACCTGTTTTCTTAAGATTGTAGTATGAAATTCTCAAACAGTAACGAAAGCAGGGTTCGCATTTTGTGGGTAATAAGTTACCCTGGGTTACCCAGGGTAACCCATTATTATTGCCGTGGGGAATGGGTAGCGATCGTTTACCCATTACCCACAGGGTATGGGGAAAATAATGGTTAGCTATCCACGAACATGAGGAATTACCCATCACGATTATCCATTATCCTCAGGGCAATGGGGAAAATAATGGGTAGCTATCCACGAAAATGAGGAATTACCCATCACGATTACTCATTACCCTCAGGGAAATGGGGAATTACTCATCACAATTACTCATTACCCTCAGGGGAATGGGGAAAATAATGGGTAGCTACCCACGAAGATTGGTAATGGGTTACCCATGGTAACCCATCCCCACTTTTGATCGAAAATATCAAAAAAAAAAAAATTAGGAAAAGTGTCTATACCTCGGAAAAGGAGCGTCCAATCGAAAAAATAACAAATTTTTGCGAGTTTCTAACGGGTTTTCATAAAGTGGTCCAATTCGTATAAATCGCCACCGTTTTCGAGTTATAGCCACTTTTTTTATTTTAGCGATATTCTTATTTTGGCGATTTTTCGAAAAAAAATTTTCCATACGAATTGGACCACTTTATGAAAACCCCTTAGAAACGTGCAAAAATTGGTTATTTTTTCGATTGGACGCTCCGTTTCCGAGATATAGAGATTTTTCATAATTTTTTTTATATTTTCGATCAAAAACTCTGGGTAACCCATTACCAATCTTCGTGGGTAGCTACCCATTATTTTCCCCATTGCCCATCTGCCATATTGGCATCGGAGGGTTTTCCGCCAACTCTAGGCCTAGCGGTCTGCTCTCCATCTGATTGTGTTGCAGTTTTGATATTCTCCTTTATATTAATTTTCATTATGATACCCACAAGCGCAGGGGATTTCAGATCGACCTCATCACAACCACCAGTGGTACGGTTATAACTCGAATGACGCCCTATTACACCCTGAGGCGCTCAGGTATCAGTACGGCATCGCTAAACTACATTCATATACTCCCGAGTGCAAACTCTTCGCAGGCTTGGTACACATGATACCCTCGATTAGGGAAGTTAGTTTTGAGCAGAACAACTACTGTGATAAACAGCCGCCCCTAATATGGATAACAAACGCTGTACAGATAGATGCCCACCGTGGACATTCATATACTCCCGAGTGCAAACTCTTCGCAGGCTTGGTACACATGATACCCTCGATTAGGGAAGTTAGTTTTGAGCAGAACAACTACTGTGATAAACAGCCGCCCCTAATATGGATAACAAACGCTGTACAGATAGATGCCCACCGTGGGCAGACGCTCCTGGATGTAATTTGACTAGGGCACTATGAAGGCGTCACTCTCCTGATTTCAGCCTTCCCGGGAGTGTCCCCAGTGGTAATATTCTTAATAAATAACAGCATCCTTTCGCCAGTTGTGCAGAATCTTTTGCGGACATTTGTATCCATGTGAATCTGCCGCTCTTGGACGGCGAGTCCTTATTCTTCGCAGCTTACCAACATATATGTAGGCTGTCCAGCTATTTGCTCCCATAGGGTAGCCTGAGCTTAGACATTGGTACCTATCGTAGATAGCAACCACAGTCAGCTATGCCTGTAGTTACCACACCCATGGCAGGCACCCTACAGTATGTACATAATATTAGCAGCCACTTTTACTGCTGCTGTTTTCAATCATGTTAACTTCAGATTTTCTTATTATGATCTTCATTAAGACGTTGCAGATATCGCATTGTCGTTGGTCTAATTGACGCAAACCTCTCTAGTTCCCGTCTACTATCCCGAATCCTTCCCAAACATATGTATGTTTGTTGTAATAGTTGTATACATGGCATATATGTATAATAGTTGTTTAACATAGCTCTGTTACGTAGTTAACAGAATTTTGATAATTTTTTTCCCGGCAAAGCTCTGGAAGTTACATATGTCACTTAGTTGACAATTGACCTAACTTCAAATTTTAAGCATTTTAAGATTTTAATGTTATTAGAAATAAAACATTTTAATATTGGCATATTCAAAACGTCCTCCTTTATTACCATCCTAAAGTACACGCTGAAAAATATCGGGCCCAGCAATATATTGCACGAAACATGAATATGTTTGCAAGTACTGTTTTCATGAATTGAAGATTTTTCAGCTTTTTTGTAACTCTATTATCTGTCTCGTATTTGTTTTTAGCGGTTTTCAACAAAACATCCACAATTTGGGTCTCATAAACATATATTATAACCTATTAATCATTGTGTAGCAAACATGTTATATTGAATAGCAAACACAATGTGTTTGGGCACAAGTGTAGTATATTTGCGACAAGCTACAAACACGTTATATTTGCATCCAAACAACCAAAAAATACAGATTTTTCAGCGTGTATTTATAGGTCTCCTATTAGTTTTGTATAACAATATGTACATTTGTATTTTGTATGACAATATGTACACAACAGTTGCAAACTTCTTTCCAGTTTTCTCCACTTTCTGTTTTGTGGCATTAGATCAATTAACCTCTGAGTAGCTCATAGGGAGAAATTTTCAGTGATTCGTGTTCATAATTGACTCCTGTGACGAAGTTTTTCCTGCCAGTGTACTTATATACTTTAAGTATCAAAAAAAATTTAACCGGCAGTATATCGTTTTGGAAACTGCTAAACGGACATTGAGATAATGGACCTAATGTCACATTTAGACTGCAGTTTATCGCGATCAGGTTAGAGATAACCTTGTTCTCTAATCTTTGCCGATACACCACCCAATTTGAGATTAAATTGGTATTTTAGGTGGCAACTCTGTGCTTAGACCAACGTCGCGCAGAAACACAATTACAACAGAAATTTTAAATTGGCGGCTATTGATTTTGCCAGTTTTATAAAATTTTGTGGTGTTTGTGAAATAACCGTATCTTTAAATTGGATTAGGCGGTCAAATCGAGTTAGTCGATAAAATCAATAATGTCGCATTTAATAGAACGCAGTTTATCGCGGCCAGGTTAGCGATAACCTTGTTCTCTAATCTTTGCCGTTTACATCACCCAATTTAGGTGGCAACTCCGTGCTTAGACCAACGCCGAGCCGAAACAAAATAAAAATAAATAAATGCTTTCCCATTACATCCCATGAAGGGGCCGGGTAGAACTTCTCACAATCACTGAGCTGTGCGCTTTCCAGTTTTCACTCACCGATGGGGACCTACAGTTTTACACCGACTCCGAACGGTATTTTGAGAAGCTTGTTTCATGGCTATATACTCGATAGTGTCGCCGTCACTATGCGAGGTTACCGGCGCCGAAAGAAATGTTCAAGGTGGTCAGAGCAGGGTTCGAACCCAGGATCTCATGTACAAGAGCCGCGCACATTAACTAACAATTGCACCACCGACGGCCACAAAAAAAATTACAGCATAAAAATTAATTGATTTTGCCAGTTTTATACAACTTTGAGATGTTTGTGAAATAACCGAACCTTTAAATTGGACTAGACGGTCATATCGGGTCGGTCGATAAAATCGGCTCACATTATAAATCAATAATGTCGCATTTAGAACGCAGTTAATCGCGGCCAGATTACCGTTAACCTTGTTCTCTAATCTTTGCCGTTTACACCACCCAATTTGAGATTAAATTGACACTTCAGGTGGCAACTTCGTACTTAGACCAACTCCGTGCCGGTACCAAATTTTTTAAGACGGCGGCAAAACAGAAAAATTAAATGAGCGGCTACTGATTTTGTCAGTTTTGTACAAATTTGGGATATTTTTGAAATAACTGAACCTTTAAAATTGGATTAGTCGATCAAATCGGGCCAGTCGATAAAACCAGCTCACATTTTAAACCAATAAAAGCCAATTATTATATCGGCGCGGCGTGAGCATCAGAAGATATTTGGTGGCGGTGACGCGTCGGTAAATTTTCGAGCGGCGTCCGTCTGTCAAACAGTTGTTTTTATAATGTTTACATTTTGTTAGTAATTAACAATGTTGGCATCAAAATATACAACAGTTTAAAATGATGTTAAAAATGTAACTTCAGATTTTACAGATTAAAATTGTATGAGTAATTTTCTGGGTTAGCGTGAATTAAGGGAGTGAACCTTCGAAATGCATTAATATTGGTCGGTGTAAATGCCGTATAATTCTACTGATTAAGATCCTAGCCTTTACCGCCTTACCCAATATCATTTGGTTATTCTTGTTGCCTTCTTGGAGTTCTTTAAACTACATAAATACGCGCTCTAATGTTCCATGATTGTTACCCACAAAGTAATGCAATTTTCTGAAATATTTAATTCGCTTTCATTATAACCAATCAGGATACTGTGTGACTCTGCATTATTCACTTGTGCACATTGGGCGAAAGTTTACCCATCTGGACACACATGCATACATGCAAAACGCAGTCTCCACTACAATCGCAAACTTGACGTGTATAAAGTTAAAGAACATATAACAAATACTTACACATGTGCCGTCATACAAAACAGACAGACAGACATATGTCAAGTACACATGATTGTTAGTACAAATTCGAAGTTTTTAAACACTCCCCGTTGGAAATGCCATCGGGAGTGATATGTGCAGATAATACACGCAACACAATGCTGATGACAACATCTGTGATTCGCTTTGTCGTAGAAGAAGCTGTTCAATCAGTTTGTCATGCTGCTGCTGCGTGTGTAATATTCATCCGAGCATTTGTTGGCCCAACCAAACCCAACCCCTTCGTCAGGGCAACATTTCCTTAACGAGCATTTCAATGTCTCATGTTAACGTTAAGTTTGAAATTCCTGCACGTAAGTGTTGGCCTTTGTTGTTTGTGACACAGTGCGATTGTAGTGACAGGAGAAATCGGATATTTTGCATCTGATCATGTGAAATATTTGACAAACAGTGACAGATAAAACTACAGAGGGAGAGTAAAGTGATTACTTTTTTTATATGTAGATATTTTAAGATCAATTAATAAGTCACGACAATTGGCGTATTTTGTTTAAAATTATTATGAATTATTGATGCAAAAATCGGTAAACCTTTTCAGATATCGACTTGGTGTATTTTACAAATGTCACAACTCCACATGGTACCACTGACTTGGTCGATCATAACGTATAGTTTATCAGCAGAAGATTAAATATATCATAGTGGAAAAACCTGCCACTCTTGAAGTTGTAATTCAAAATTCCAGTGTTGATACAGTTGATACGATTTTCGGTGGATACACTTCGCACATATAAATTTACTTTGAAGTTTTCGTATATACGAATGACGAGCTACCGGCAGTATTAATTCAAGGGCATTTGGTGATGAACTTGTCACTGAGTTGGAAATTAGTCATTTGAAACTGTAGTGCTTTCCAAAATTGGTCACTGTTAAAGTAACAGCCGGAGTTCGTATTTCGTGGGTAAATTGTGACCCTGGGTAGCCCATTATTAAAAATTCCTCTTCGTAAAAGTACCTTTTCTTAAAAAAAATAATACATTTTCTTTTCTTTTCTGGAGATAAGTAGCTTTTCTGAAAATAAGTAAATTTCCGTAAAAAAATAACCTGTTTTTAAAAAGAGTACCACTTCTTTAAAAAGTACCTGTTCTAAAAAAAAGTACTTGTTTGTAAAAAAAATGTATACTATTTTTCTTTAAGAAAGCACTTCTTATTACAAATGGTACATTTCCTTAAAAAAACATTGGCTTTTAATAAAAGAAGTACCTCTCATTAAAGAAAGGACCTTTTCGGGAAAATATAATACATATTCTTAATAAAGGGACCTAAAAATATACTTTTTTTTAAAAAAAAGATACATTCAATAAATAAAAAATTTCTTAAAAAAGTTTATTACTTTACAAAAAGTATCTTTTCTTAAAGATCCATTTAAATTGCAGCAGTTTTCAACAGTCGCCTTAGGCGTGTTGGAACTAACTAGTACATAATATATAGCGGAAGGAACTTCGTTCCAACCGGGTGGCCCCTGACACCTAATTTTTTTTTGCTACCCATTATATACGTTTGGTGCATTTAGTGTACTTTTTGTACAACTTATGTACATTTTTGTACTTTCTGTAACACTTTGTGAGTATTCTATGTACTTTTTCTTAAAGATACGTTATTTTTGGTACAAATTATGTTAATAACAAGATGTTAATAACAACCCAAACCATATTCATTGATTGGAGCCGTTTCCTCCTACCTCTCTATACAAGTATACATATATAAGTTTACGTCTCGCGGGCGCTACGCAAATCAACATTTGGGTCACAAATACATACATTATAGCATATCAATCATTGTGTCCCAAATATGTTATATTGAATAGCAAACACAATATGTTTGGACACAAGTATACTATATTTGTAACAAGCTACAAACTACATATTTACATCCAAACAACAACAACAAAAATTTCTGCGTGTATAAATAAACGCTCGGGCTCATTCGCGGATGAGTGCTTTCTTGTTTTCTTTTTGCACTTACTCGTGAATCGTATATTTTGAATTTTTTTTCATCTCACGACTTGCGAGTACGTGACTTTTTCTACTCCTCGTTTTACGGCTTGTGGCAAGGCAGTGAGCTGGGAGCGTACATTTACGATGCCTGAGACCAACACCTCTACGAATCCCAGTGGCAATTGTAGATTATTAATATCCATACCCATTCTGTTATATATCGTTAGCTTTGTATTTAATCCACAAGATGTTGAAGCGATCGCTAAAAAGGATATTGGCCTTTCTGAATAATAAACTTGCAAATACATAAACTATTATAAATTAGGAGCCGTCGGTGGTGCAATGGTTAGTGTGCGCGCCTCTTGTACATGAGATCCTGGGTTCGATCGCTGGTCTGACCACCTTAAATTTCTTTCGGCGGTGGTCACCTAGCATAGTGACAGAGACAATATCGAGTATTTAGCCATGAAAACGCTTCTCAAAAATACCGTTCGGAATCGGTATAAAAACTGTAGGTCCCAATCAGTGAGTATAAAACTAGAAACCTCACAGCCCACTGGTTGTGAGAAGCCCTCCCCACTTCCTTCATGGGATGTAATGGGAAACCATTTATTTATTTATTACAAATTATGGGAAAACTAATGCTACCCAGCGAACAAATTTTCGGAGCGTTCAGAAAACTCAAATCATAAAAAGGCCAAAAAAATGTAAGTAATGCAGAACATATATAATTCTGACTCATAAAAGCCACACTCCCTGCTAATCCTTTTTTTAACAGCCCTTTAAAATGGACATCTCGAGGCGCTTTGAAATGTCGGCACTAAAGAAATCACTGTAATGTATCTTTCAAAAATTTTAACTGGAAAGCGTGTCCGAATATGACTCTTCATAACTCCAATCGTAAATCGCTTCACTTTAACTATTTGAGTATGGACTACTAACGTGTGGCCATTAAAATCCGAACAAGTGTTTAAAACAAAATAGAAAAGAACACATGATCCAAGAAATGAAAGCAAAATATTCAAAATTAACGGTACTATTTTCTTGTCTAAAGCAAATAAAAACCACGTGGATCACAACACATTTAGTTGTCAAAATGTCTTTAAACGAGTTAGACCGTCGCAAGTTGATCTGCAAATTTTGTGAAGAAAATCCAAACAAATCAAAAAATGAAATTTTTCACCATTTTAAAGAAATGGGATTTAAAAAAACGTGTATTTATAATACAATTAATTTATTTCTAAATAATAAATCAGTCGAAAGAAAGCGCGGATCGGGTAAAAAATGCAGTTTACAAGATTCTAAAGTTCGAGCTAGATTAAAGGCTGACACACTCTCTGGACACTCTAAATCTTTTCGGCAGTTGGGCAAAAAATATAATTGTAATAAATTAACTGTAAAAAAGTATTTGGAACAAATGGGTGTTCAGAAAAAAAAGAAAAAAGTTGCTCCATTTACAACTGCAAAGCAGAACAAAATCATCAAAACTAGATTACAAAATATTTCCAAGAAATATTTTTCAACATCTTCAAATTATATATGTGTGATGGATGATGAGTCATATTTCACAGTTGAAGGCAACGAATGGCAATCTAAATACTATTTTGAGTCTTCCAGTCACGATGCACCTGAAAAATCTAACTATATACTTAAGTCAAAGTTTCCAGGAAAGGTTTTGTTATGGTTGGCTATAAGTGAACGTGGTTTAAGCGAACCTGTGTTTTTTAAGGGCGGACTGGCTGTTAATGCCCAAGTATACAACGAAAAATGTGTTCCGGCTCTTCAAAAATTTATTAAAAAGTATCACAAAAATGATAAAACAATATTCTGGCCTGATTTAGCTTCGTCACATTATGCGAAAGCTACACTTAAAAATTTAAGTGATAGAAATATTCAGTATGTGGAGAAAGAAAACAACCCCCCAAATGTTCCTCAACTTAGGCCAATTGAAACTTTTTGGGCAAATTTAAAACGAAAGGTCTACCAAAACGGTTATCGTGCAAAAAATGTTAATTGTCTTATTGCAAAGATAAGAAAAGAGCTGAAAAAAATTGATACAACTGGAATTCAGAGGTCAATGAAAGAATTGCCGAAAAAAATTCGGAAAGCAAGCCGCTGTGGGGCAAATGTTTTTTTGTAAATTATCCATTTCCTTTGTAGAAAATAAAATAATAAAATTTAAAACTAAAAAAACTTTTTTTATTTTTTTTTTTTTTTTTTAAATGGTTGTTCGGATTTTATTGGCCATACGTTAATCTCACGCAAATTCGTAACAATAAGCATGATGGCGATTCCGAAAACACAAAATTTTTTGTTTGATTCTCTTCATGGAAACCAGGGATGTGAAAAGCCCCCAATAATACCGCAAGTAAACGTGCAATTATTTCTCCACACATTTTATCAAAATCATCTTCAGCAACCCCAACGTCGTGGTTGTTGTCGCTGCCATTGTCATCAACATACCATACCATTGCCACCATATCATAATCTGCTGTATCATTGTCATCTGCCGCAATAACTATTGCTGGTATGACTGCATTCTAAAGCTATTATGTCTTTTGTTGCCCTCCATCATGTCGTCGCAAACGCGAACGCAAACAATTATGAATGGTTAAGTCTTAAATGCGACAACAACAAGAAAACACATATCAACTATCAGCAACACAAGCATATCTGTGAAACTGTGTCGTAATACAGCTTGAACTGGGGAGCAAACCCTTATAACCCTCATTCATTGCAATTCACAGGCATAAAGGATTGTCGGGCGACACACGCCTCGGAGTATTCGTCACATACAAAATAAAGAGGTATTATGTGTTATGTACACACGAGTATACGAGGGTAAACTGACAATTTTATTTAGTCATTTACACAAGTTGTAAACAGTTTCTGTAAATTTTAGCTATTACAAGTACAAATGTTACACTCAGACGCACATATTAGTAACACTTATTAACACACACAAGTGTTGAAAATCGGAAGCGAACATACTTGCTGCTTCATCAAACACACCGTCACCAAACTGGAAAAGTGTCATAACTCAAAATTGCCATGCTCAAGTGAGTAAAATGAAATTCACCCACAATCGCGCGAGACTCACTCAGTTTCTTTTCAAATTTTCCTTCTTCTTCTTTTTTTATTTAGAAAATATACTAGAACATACAATTTACATCAAAAGCGATCAGCAGTAACACACTAAGCTCTATTTTTGTAACATTCTTCTTCTTGTAACATATATTTCATTAATCCTATGCAGTTTTTCGTAAATTTTATACTTATAAATGTTAAAAAACCTTTCATAACTAGTTTACGAATTTGTAAAATTTATTCAGAAAAAAAGGTACTTACAATTTTTTTCACTGATTGAATAAAATTTTTTTATATTCTGTCCCTTGTGTTTGGGTGCCTGTATTAGTTTTCAAACAATTGGTTTCTAACGAATTCTCATTGCATTTAGATATTTCGTTGTACATACTATGAAGAATGTTTCCGTAGCCCCATTCGGAACAATCGCATCTGTGGATCTGTGACTAGATCTGGGATCATAAATATATATTCTAATGCTATGACACGTATCATAAAATCTATGAAAATGTTTCATAGATCATATGCATATGAAAAAGTTTCCTAGATGTTATGCTCATGAAATCTGGGAAAAAGTTTCCAGCATATTTTGAAAAAGTTCATGGATTTCGTTACATAGAATCTATAAAAATGGAATGTTTCGTTGGCTAGAAATTAATGAATGTAATCGATAATGAAATGAGTTTTATAGTATTAAAGGTGAAATTGTTTATATGACATTAATGACAATCAAAATACTTTCAATTAAAAACAAGCAGAAACTAGACTCACTCACTCATTTGTTCTACACTCTAACATTGCTGTATTCAGGCAAGGGGTATCCATGACACAGTTGATCGACTATGTATAAGTAGTAGGAAAATCATAGAGAACAGAATGGATATGCGAGAGAGTGATCAGCAACTAGAAACAGACCATGCAGCAAACTAATTTTAAAAAGTGTTTGATTGATACGATTACTAATGACAGCTAAAGTATGTTTTATGCTGGTTGCATCAAACGAAAATGCGCATTCTCTTTAGTTTCTGTTCGTTGTATGTTCAACCAGAGAGTTACATACAAAAGCAGCTCGAACCCGATGAAATGGCCTACTACCCCGTTCTCATCGAGAGAACGCCAAGAGAGGAATAGAGGCTCTTGTGTATTTCTGAACCAATTAACGACACCCACACTGACACGTGTGACAAGTGATTCGCGAAAATTTCGTAAAAATATCCCATCTCTGCTCAGAACATAACCTTTGAAGTTGACTAATGAGACTCTGGAGGCAAAAAAATACTCGGTATCACTAGACAAACTTATGACGTTAATAGATTGAAATATTTTCTATCTTGGGGGGCTGTAAGCACAAGTAACTGTTTGTAGTAAGTAACATAGATTTTATGGAGCCTTTGCCTTGCATACAATTAGCACATATTTGCATGACTCCTAGCAAACACTAAATCTAATTCAGAAAAAAACACAGTTCACCATCGTAATGGTTTTAAAAGACGCTATTGAAAAATTAATCATATTCTCTGCATCGAAATCTTTAAATGCAATGAGAATACTCTAGTATAGAGTTGCAAACGCCAGATACCGAAATTGAAACATTCCCTTTATGTCAATGAAGAATATTTTATGAAATTTGAAAACGTTTTTCGTAATATCTATGACATTTTGAGAAACTTCAGAGGATTAATAAAGAACGTTTCATAAATATTACGAAGAACTTATTTTCAGTGCGCGCAAGCCCTGCTGAGGCTACGGACCTACCGATACGATCAGATTTGCTTGGCAAGCAAATGGGTGCAATGTCATCCATTCTACGACATTTTTTACGATGGGTCACTATTACTTTCGGTCGCACAACGATATTGAGAGAGATGCAGCAATCCAAAATGGTAGAGGACCACATGAAAATCTTTTGTCGATCTTTTGATAAACATTTCACTACTCATATCGAAGACAGTCGGCACTGCAATAATGATTAATCAATTAACTGAGAATTGATTAACATTATTTGAATATTTCTAATTCACTATTCTAATCATAGGTAAAGGAAAAAATAGATATAGTGCGACCATTGTCAACTTTGTTCACTAGGTGCTGTCCTGTACTACTGTCACTTTCGTAGAAGTTTCCCATAATTCTCATTGACGTTTATTCAAAATTGTATGAAATATTTGTGAAAGTAATTTAAATAAGGGAAAATGTGACAAAATTCAAATGATTTTATATCATTTGGTTCGTATATAAAAAACTGTTTCAAAGCCATGAGGCCGGTGTTGGGATATCAAAAAACATAAAAATGGTTTCCCATTACATCCCTAGAAGGAATCGGGGAGAGCTTCTCACAACCAGTGAGCTGTGCGCTTACTAGTTTTATACTCACTGATTGTGGCCTACACCGGTTCCGAATGGTATTTTTGAGAAGCATTTTCATGGCTAAATACTCGATAGTGTCGCCGTCACTATGCGAGGTGACCGCCGTCGAAAGAAATTCTAAGGTGGTCAGAGCAGGGATCGAACCCATGATCTCAAGTACAAGAGCCGCGCACACTACCCATTGCACCACCGATGGGATATCATGTATCAAAGATGAACATGCCGGAACGCCTTTTTAAACCAAAAACTTCGCCGCACAAAAACTGTAGTAACTTATGTGGTCACAGAAGCCAAAACCGTTAGAGTGTCTGAGGAGTCTCACCAAGGAATGTTAGCTGAACCGGAGGAAGAACGAATTTATTAGGCCATAGACGGTGATGACATGGGTTTGTAATTCGATGGCCATCAGATATTCTACTTTAAGTAACGTATTGTATTCTTGTATCGAAGTGATATTTTTGTTGAAAATAATTTTTTCTTTGATATGAAATTTTAGAATTTTAATCTCATATTGTTTTACTTTTTTTGGGGGAACAACAAAAATCCCATTTATTACTTTCAATGACATCTGGAAAATTACCCATTACACTAAAATTTTCCCAACCTTGTGCTTCATCTATTAGAGGAATGCATATATAGATAGAAATTTGTCTCATCTTAAGTTTCCTTTCACACCCTTCGTGGTGAGGTCGGTGTGATAGAGAGCTGTTCGGCTTACACCAGGTGGATTTACACAGAAGTAGGTCTAAAGCCGCATTCACAATGCAAGCGACAGTTTAATTTTCATGCCAACTCGTTCTCACACACAGAATTTCACATAATGACTTTTCGTTTTTTTTAATTTTAAAGTTGGTCTATTTCTACTTCAGCGACATATTTGTTCGAATAAATAATATACTATTAAGCGATAGATGGCGCTGTACCTCGAATTTCAATTTGAAACTTAATAACATCAATGAAAATTTAAACCATTTGTTTTACACGATGCCTTATAAAACGTAATTTTATCTGTAGAATCGTTTAATAGCAAATATGTTTAAATACACTAACATTTTTTAATATTCAAAATATATACCTGGATGTGACATTTATGACATTTGAATCATGATGCAACTAATAGAGGTTGTGTTATAAGAACAACTTAAATTATTTGATTTTTCTTCTGTTCATGAACAATCAAATTCAAGTGTAATTGGTTTTTGTAATTTCTGCCTTACTTTTATTCTTGACATAAATTTGTGTTAATCTTGACACGAGAACAAAATATATTTTATTGTTGCCTTGATATATTGGCCGTAATACTGGTACCACCTGTTAGAACAAACAATGATTACGGCTTAATTCTACTCCAGCAACAATTTTGTTCGAATATATAATATACATACTACTAAGCGATAGATGCCAGTGTACATCGAATTTCATTTTCACACTTCAAAAAACATCAATGAAGCTTGAAACCAATTGTGTCAAAATGTGCGTCATAAAACATAATTTTATCTGAAGAATCTTTTAATAGCAAACATATTTATATACATTAACATGTTTGAGTATTAAAAATACAAACGTGGAAGTAGCATTCCAGTTCTAATTGAGCTACTAGAGGTTATGATATAAGAACAACCTAAACTAGTTTATTTTGTTTTGAACCATCAAATTCAAATGATTTTGGTTGTTGTACTTTTTGACTTACTTTTATTCTTGACATACATTTGGGTTGAATTGGACACGAAAGAAAAATATCTTTTATTGTTGTCTTGATATACTTTATTGACCGTAATACAGGTATCACCTGTTATAAAAAAAAATCGCCAACCTAAGTAAATATTTCCTTATTTCCCATGAACTATACAGATCAGGGATTTATTTCTGCAATTTGAAAAAATGTAAATAGTCGGCACAAGAAGTTGAACTCAGTTTGGCGGACGATCGTTTCGAAGTTTGTGACTCT
Source organism: Phaonia tiefii (assembly GCA_963931995.1). NCBI lineage: Eukaryota > Metazoa > Arthropoda > Insecta > Diptera > Muscidae > Phaonia > Phaonia tiefii. The sequence continues at coordinate 168,725,637 of OZ008367.1, read as the reverse complement.
TCTCATCAGCGCCTTAGCTTTCTAGGCAAGTGACGGTCTTGTTCACACTGGAACTAATTGCAGTTATCGGAATTTGCTTCTCCTTCTTTTTTTTGTATTTTTTTTTTGTTTATGGTAACATTGTAGGCAAATTACGTCAAATGAAAACAAGTTACATCAATTACATTTGACTGAGAAACATTCTTCGTAATATTGATGAAATATTCGTCATTGACGAATTTTTCATTAATCGTATGGAGCTTTTAATAAAATCATATATATTATAAAAAAAAGCTTTGACAAAAATATTACGCATTTACGATACGATTTCATAAAATATTTCAAAAAATGTTCACACAAATTTAAGGGAAATTCAGTCCATTGTGTTTGGGTGGCCATTGGTAGTGCAATTTTTAGTGTGCACGACTCTTGTACATGAGAGCCTGGGTTCGATTACTGGTCTGACAACTACACACTCCTTGCTTAGTGGCGGCAACACTATCGAGCACGCCCGTGCGCAGGGCGGGTGAAAATATTTTTTTTACTTGTTATTTCAAAATAATTTTTGTATTTATTTTTAGCAAAATAATAAATAAATCCCTGCACACGGCCCTGCTATCGAGTATCTAGGCATGAAATAGTTCCTTAAAAACTCCTTCGGAACTAGTATGAAACTATAGTCGCAAACAGTGTGTGTGAAACTAGAAGGCGCAGAGCTCACTCATTGTGAGGTCTCCCCTGTTCATTAATGGTATGTAATGGGAAAATATGTTTATGTTTGGGTGTCAGTATTATTTTTCGAGCAATTGTATTCTAAAGAATTCTCATTGCATTTTGATAGTTTGTTGGCTATTGCATCATAATTTTTTAATATCTCAGCTAGACTTGAAATATTTATACGGTTTGCATGGAGTCATAAAAATGTCTTCAAATTCTGCAACAGGTTTCTTGATATCTTCAGAAAAGTTTCATAAATGTTATGGTCACAGAATCTAGAATATCCGGAAGGTCTTGTGGAAAAAAAATTATATTAAAATATTAAATGGCATACACGTTCTTAAGCAAACTACAGTTAAATTTCCCATTTTGTATCTGTACTATTTAATTCTCACAACAGCAATCAATATCTGAAAATGAAAAAATTATATAAAAATAATTTTTGTTTTTTGCATTTCAATTGATCCCATCAATTTAAGTTAATTTGCGCTCGATTGAGAATATTTGCCAACTGTTTTAATGAAACTGTTAAAAAAATAAAAATTAAGAAAAATAATGAAATTTTTATTAACGATGAAAACCACAGCTTTTAATATGATATGCATTTCACAACGAAAAGCAAGTAAAACAAGAGCGACCTACACAGTATCCAATGAAATAAATTACATTTATCGATAAGTCAATGGTCAAATGGCATAAAGGATGCGAAACTACATTCAATCGCAAACGGCCACCAACACTTTCACTATCCCAAACATTTTATCAATCCACTACGTCCTTACTCCAGACTAACTCGACCATAAACAATGGACTCGATTAATGTGAATAGCAGGTGTCTATAAAGCCCATCCATTCATTCGTGGAACAGCCATTGTAACTGTACCATTTATATTGGGAATGGAAATTGATAGTGTTCGATTACACGGAGATATAGTAGATGCAATCGATTGGTATCATCCAAGCAAAAAACTGTGGTAGAAAGGTAAATCCAATTGCAGTTTAACAGAAAAATGTACATGCAATAATCTGTGGCTGAACTTTGGCTAATTTCCAATGTGTAAAGAAACTGAAAAAAGAAACTGAAGCGAGAACTGAGATCCGTATAGAAGTTGGAACCCAAAGAATACATATTCCTCGTGCCGTTTAGATGATGTGAATTCAGGAATTTCTTCCCATGTTACATGGTTATAAAGAGTGATTTGTTAAGCATTAGTTTATAATTTCAAATAATTGTTTTTGTTTTGTTATAAACCGAGCGACGACGTCCTGCTTGTTTGAATACATCTGAATCAAAAACAATATTTAGCTCAGTGAAATAATTGTTTTTGTTTTGTCATAAACAGAGCGACGACAAAAAGTATTGAATAGTATAGAGAACTTCAGGTAAGATTATCTATCGGGTTAACTCGTCAGCTCAGCTGAGTTGTGGTTTTTTCCACATTTACGTGGGTAAGTTGTCAAATTTGATTTTTTTCTTTTGTTTGTTAACAAAATTTAAAGAATTTCAATGAAACTGCAATTTATATCATGGACTTTGTATCCAGTAAGACAATGTTATGGAACTTTACACATTTTGTGTACTTATAAATACATAGTGTTTTTCATTATTCAACTAATTTTGACACCTTAACCACCGAATTGCTAATGCAACTACCTAATAGATAATTCTACCATGGAGAACTTATTGCACTCTTTTCCCGCTCTCATTGAAAAAGAGTCTGAGTAAGAAAGAATAAACGAGTCTTATGCTCTTTATAGAATATTTCAATGTAAATGCACCATTTCGACAATGTTGTTGCTTAAAACAATACAAAAAGCATAAATGTTTCAAAAGGTATCAATGTTTCACATCAAAATTATGAATGTACCAAGTTTTTCTTTTGTCAAACCAACACTCGGGGGATGCCCTCTATAAATACAGTGAATTGTGTTGACGAAGGAAACTTGAGGTAGTGGAGGGTGGAAAGAGGGAGTAGTGTCAGTTAAGATTTGCCTTGAATCTTTGTATGTCACAATTGGTGGGAAATACACTAGCCGGAAGTTTATTCCACATACGGAATGTACGGCTGAAGAATGAATTTTCTCTATAGTGTGTAGTGCTGTCAACCGGCTAATCGATAAAAAAATAGATGAGAGTTACTTGAAAGCCGCGTGCTTAAATAATAAATATCCTCACGTCTGGCATAAGTTGACGGAAGTCCGAGGAACACAGACCGTGGAAATATCGATAAAACAGCGACACCCATCCCACATTTCAACGATGCTCAAGGGAGGCAATAGAGTTGGATACCCTACTGTCCCCTATCAACACCATCGCTCTCCTCTGGACACGGTCGAGAAGCTCCAAAGATGTCCTAGGAGCACCTGCCCATATATGGGAGTTATATTCCATCTTTGGCCTGATGTAGGTGGTTTAGATATTGAGAAGATCAGATGGAGTGAAGTATTTCTTGCAAAAGCCCAGACACTTGAATGCATATTTCGACACTTCAAATACATGTTTTGACCAACGAACATCACATTGTATTTCCATGCCGAGAACATCAAGAGCGTTTGATTCACCAATATCCACACCGTCCATAGACAATGACGACACACTTGGGTCAGCAATCCGCTTATGCGACAACAAGCAATACTGGGTCTTATCCGGATTAAAATCTACTCTATTAATTCGACCCCATTCAACAATGGACACCAGATCCCGGCCGAGTGTGTCATTCAACGTCCGGCGTTTGACTTCAATCTCTTGAAGACTTGGCCTACGGTCGAATGAATAAGAATGACAGAGATTACTGTCATCCGCAAAAGAGTAGATTGGACTCACAGTCTGACCAAGGAGATCGTCAAGAGAAAGAGAAAGAACAAAGCCCTGTGGTACACCTACAGTCAAATTATGCTCGTCGGATGAAACCCCATCTACAACAACTCGTATCGTATAGTGCGATCTCTGAGAAAACTCGATATAAATTGAGTGAAGTTATCAATGACACTAAAAGCAGCGAGCTTTGACAAGACTGCATCGTGCCATACTCTGTCAAAGGTCTTGGAAATATCAAGAGCCACTACCTTACTCTCACTAAGCCGGCGGATGGATCGACAATTGATAAACGCCATCAGGTCTCCAATAGATCTCATTCTACGCAAGCCATACTGCCAATCATTAAGAAGGTCATTGGACTCAAGATATTTCACAAGATGGTGGTTAACCGTATTCTCCACAACCTTCGGGAGCGCAGAACAAATTGCAATTGGGCGGTAATTTGCAGGGTTACTTGCATCACCTTTTTTAGGCATTGGCTGGACATTAGCAACTTTCCAACGCGCCGGGAAGACTCCCGCACGGTATGCAAGGTTGAAAAGGTTGCGCAGTGGACACGCCAGCGTCGAAGATCACCTACTCAGGACCAGTGCAGATATGCCATCCGGGGCCGGGGATTTATTTACGACGAGATTCGCAAGTATCTTTTTAACTCCTCGCGTTCGAAAAAATATCTTGGGCATGGAACAAGATATGTAGTTGATCACGGAGTGGTTGATTGCTATCCGGCAAGGAAGACTTCCTTGCAAGCATTTCAGCCAGGAGGTTAGCTTTATCAACCGGTTCAGTGAATGTTATTTCATCTTTAAGAAGTGTTGGGATAGAGGAAGAACTATCCTTTATTCTTCTTGCAAATGACCAAAAGCTCTTACTTCCACTAGGGAATGAAAGGATTTTAGCACGAAAACGTTCTTCGTGAATAAACTTTTCGCGTCGAAGTACTTTGGCACACTTGGATCTTGCCTGTTTGCGTAGCAGTTCAGTATTAATGTTTTCCTTAGAACGCCAGTCTCTGAACGCGTCCTCTTTGGATCTGACTGCATTCTTGCATGTCTGGTTACACCACTTTTTTCCGATGGTTTAACCGAAATAATTTATGACAAAAGAGAGTAATACGTTTTAAATCATTCGCCAGATATCGCCAGTGCTTGTGAGTCATACAGTTCGGTCCATGGGTTCTCTATAATATTTAACACTCTTTGGCGACCACGACCTGCTTGTTCGTTCGCTGCCGCTACATCAATACCATCATACTAATTTCCAGGCAGAGGCTATTGTTGTACAACAACCACGTAAGTGATGCTAACGCTGTGTGTTGTTAGCATGTGTTCACTTTGATAGATTGCCCTACCTGTGCCTATAGATGCTAATATATCAAAAAATAATCAGAAAAAAATTAAAAGAAACTGTAAGAAATTTGTATTTGAGTCGATACTTTTTTATGACTAACTGACACTAGCCCGGTCAATGCGCAGCTCTTGTGCATGGGAACGTGGGTTCGACCGCTGCTCTGACCACCTTACATTTCTTTCGACGGTGGTCACCTTGCTTAGTGACAGCGACACTATCGAGTATTTAGCCATGAAAAAAGTTTCTCAAACTACCGTTCGGAACCTGTGTAAAACTGTAGGTCCCAATCAGTGAGTATAAAACAAGAACGCGCACAGCTCACTGGTTTGTGAGAAGCTATCCCTAATCCTTTTATGGGATGTATAGGGAAAACTTTTTTTTTCTATTGGGACCTACAATTTACAGTCTACACCGGAGAAGCACTTTCATGGCTAAGTACTCGATAGTGTCGCCATCACTAAGCGAGGGGACTCCCGTTAAGTGGTTCCAAATCGATTTTTTTAATTAATTCTATAAGTTTTGAACGGAGTCAGATATCGTGATGCAATTTCACATGCTTAGACTAGAGGTAATTTTGGATACCTAGTGGGCATGGGGGCTACTGCGCAACCCTCTAAAGTTAGTCAGCTCGGCCATGCACTATTTTTAATTGTGTGTCAAATGTACAACTATGATCTGACTGCAAAGATATTTAGTATGGTGGTAGTGCCTGTAAATACCTTCAAAACATATGGTTACATGTGTGGGTTATCTCAGATAGTTTAAGAGATATTTAATTTATAAGAAAAAAATGTCATATTTAATGGCATGTGCGTGAAGTTAAATTCGAATTTAACTAGCAAAGACACAAACCACTTTCGTTAGCAGAGCGCTGTTATGACGGTAACAGGTATCTGTTAAAGTACCAGAAAGGGAAGTATATTGAAATAAACAAGGTTTTTGGCGAATTAAATTAATTAAAAAAATATAAATCTAATAAATCGTATAAAAAAACATTACGAGCTTTCAGTATTAGTGGCACAAATCTGGAACAGCTGACCAACGAGCATTATACTTTACATTATACAAAATGTTAAGACATGGGACAATACTAAATTCCATATATCGCTGTTCTGAAATTCCTCTGAAGTATGCAGATAGTAAATTTGGAAAGCACAAATGAAGGACTTTATTTTTGGTATAAGTTTGATCCCCGGAGAATTCTTAGTTTGGGCACAGTGGGTCAAAATGTTAAGACATGGGACAATACTAAATTCCATATATCGCTGTTCTGAAATTCCACTGCAGTATGCAGATAGTAAATTTGGAAAGCACTAATGAAGGACTTTAATTTGGTATAAGTTTGATGCCCAGAGAATTCTTAGTTTGGGCACAGTGGGTCAAAATGTTAAGACATGGGACAATACTAAATTCCATATATCGCTGTTCTGAAATTTCACTGAAATATAAGTATGGTAAATTTGGAAAGCACTAATAAGGGGCTTTAATGTGGTGTAAGTCTCGTCCGCCAAATAATATATATTGTTGGATTGCTTTTAAAATTCTAAATACACTAGTGGAATTTGTGCAAATATATTATTTCAAACAAAAGTTAGACACTTCTAAAGACAACACTTCCAAAATAGTCCAATTTTTATTGTTTATTCCAAAAAGGTGAAAACATTATTTCGCTTGTAAATTTGTGTTCTTCCTGCAGGTGCAAATCGCACGACCGAGGAGACAAGTGAACATTTGGTTGACGACACATTTGCCCATATTGGGCCAAATTCAAAAAAGTGCCCCGAAACTGAAAACATTAATTTGCGAGATTCTGAAACCGTTCACCTCAAGGGCTATTAGCGGGTATACATTTGGTTTATGATTGAAGCCCCATTTTGTCACAGTGGGCCAAAATCAATTTTCGTATACGAATTTATAATTCTTTTTTGGACTTTCTGAAATATATGTTTACCATTTTTAGAATGTACACCTTGAGGGCTCCAAGAGTTTATGCACCTAGTCCATGGTTGACGACGCATATGATTATAGTGGGCTAATACGATAAACGTCCCCGGAACTGAAAATCTTAAATTGCGAGATTTTGAAAATGTTCTGAAAATTGGGACAGTAAATTCGAAAAGTGGACCTCTGGTTCGTGGTTGAAGCCCCATTTGGCCACAGTGTTTATTATGTACTTCAGAAACTAGAAGTAGTGATGCACAGACTCGAGGAACCGGTTCTTTACAAGAACCGACCGGACCAATGCTTACAAGAACCGAATTACGGTTCCAAAAGAACCAAAATCGGTTTTAAACGAATCGAAATACGGGTCCAAATGAACCGAAAACAGTTCTTAAAGAACAGTAAACGTTTCTAGAATGACCGAAAAACGTGTTCACAAAATCCGAAAAATGGTTCGAAAAGAATTGAACAAGGGTTGGAAAAAAACCGTAAAATGGTTCCAGAATAAGAAGACTGAGTTCCAAAGGAAACAAAAGTGTTAAACAAGGTTAACAAACAGAAAGTTAAAAATGTGTTTTGTTTTGTCAAATTTAATAACTTAAGCAGTTAAGCCTCTTTGGGACAGCAATATGCTGAGAACCGGAACCGGTCCAAATACTCGATTTTTTTCGGAACCGGCCTCGATAATACCGGTTCTTTAAACACACAGAACCGCACATCACTAGCTAGAAAGTTTGAAACTAGAAATTTATGTACTTTTCTACAGGTTCTTGAATTACTACGACAAAAATATAAATTCGAAATATATATTCTTTCTAATTTCTGAATTTGACATTTAGATATTGCTCAAATCGGCTAAAAAGTGATTCTATTTATATATTCTTCAATTCTAAGCGCTTTAACATAGCTCTGTTAACACAATAACAGAGCTCAGCTAACTGAAGTGGTTTGTGTCTTTGCTAGTTATATTCGAATATTCGAATCTTCACGCACATAAATATTGTGCTACCAAAGGGATTTGAATTATTTTGTAAACTTATTTTTAATTATATTTTTGAAACCAATGTTATTAAAGTATTCTCATCATGTCATGCTATAAACACAGATTACCGTGTAGTAATTAAGTGGATTCTGGTTAATGTGTGTACTTGATATTTTCATCAAATGTTATTGATTCTCTTGATGTTTGAGGTATTCTAGACACACTCATTATGCCTGGCCAAATGTATAATCCATCTATAGGCAAATATTACATTTCCACATTTACAAATGGAAACAATTCTGTCCAAATGCGGCTTAGCTTCGTAATGGGGTCTGCCAAATTGTGTGTTGTGGCACTAAAAATCAAATGGTAATGAAAAATCTCCATATGCCTGGATCCACCACGGTGGCACAATCGGTGATTTTCATAAAGAAAATGGGAAATATATGATTTGTGTAATAACCACCAAGTCTCGAACAAATCGAGCTTTGTCAGTGATTTTTTTATTCAGGCATAAACAATGATACATGAGAGGACATGTGTGTATATGAGGTTTATTAAAATTTACAACTTTGGGAGATTTAAAGGATTTTTGTTAGCCAAAAATTGCTGGAGATTATGATGAATTTGTGAACTGTAAAAAGATTTTCAATTATTTGTCATGTACAGATTTATGTCTTTGCGGGGGTGGCCTACCTACTGAAATTCAAATTACTAATATCATTTAATTAATTGTTCCCACATATAACGAGTAATATCTGATAATTGACCAAATATTTTTTCAATATCCTTCAGTGTGTGATGTGTAACAGCCATGGAGCACCACACATCTCCAACCAGCAACGCATGTACATATTCTCTTTGCCATCACGATTGAGAACATGTCTGTCCAACTGATTGTAGCTGTAAACATTTTGGAATAAACACAAATATCATTACGGCTAACAACCTACACCACCACCACCACCACCACCATCGCCACTTCCAAACTTCTATACGATATGTACGAGTATAATCGAAAAATATTCCAAATGCGTCCAGACCATAGACGAACAGATTTGGTTAATTTGGTTTAGAACAATTGCGTATGCGAATTCACCACAAAGGCCATAGTAGAGAAATTGCCTAAAACGAATGGAGAAATTAATGAATGTTGTCGTACACTCGTTGCTGCACATCAAATGCAATTTTGGTTGCATATTGCATTAGAATTGTACATAAACATGGGAATTTTCTACTCTTAATCATTCCGATTTCGATTGCATCGTTTGAAAAACTGCACTGCACCGATGATGATATCGTAAATATGTTGAAACAGTTCAAATAAATTTCTGTGATTTATGGGGAAAATTACGTTTAATATTAAATGTCTGCTACTGATAGAAAATCATTGAAAGATAATAGTGTTCTTCATTAAATTTTAGTTTTCCCAAACTCTTGGATAGTACACTGAGGATAACAACTTAGTGTAATTTGGTACAGTCGTGATCAAATTAATGTAAGCATAAACTGTTGTTGACGTCAAAGGCTAAAATTGTATAACAATATTTTACCAGATGTCGAAATATTTTAACACTAAAAATTACAGTTGCATAAATTGATGTTAGAGGACGCTTCCTAGAGGTTCACGTTAACATATTGGGACTGTTTTTGTGCTCTGCTGAACTAATTTTTCGACGACTTTGTATGGAGAGCTATGAGGTTTTAGACGGCTCCCCATACAAAGTCATCGGAAAATTAGTTCAGTTGGAATAAAAAAAACCACGAATATTAGTTGGTAGGTTTCTATTGTTCCCGCTTAACAAAATTTTCTGTCACAGTTTCCATTTGTTCATTTGATCCATTTGTATTTTCCAGCATGGTCTGTGGTTAGCGAATTCCTAAACCTTCTGTGGTTAATGCACAACTTTATTCGTATATTTTCGTTTTCGCCTCTAAACTAATTTTTCGACCACTTCACTTAAAATTCGGTACATTTTCGTTGGCCCGCTAAAGTAGCATTTCTACCAGTTAGTATGGGGTGCTAAGCGAATTTAATTGAAGTCGCTTAATATTGCTTAATTCCACATACATTAGGCCTGTTTCTTATCCCCTGCTAAACTAATTTTTCAACCACTTTGTATGGACAACTAAACAATAGTAAGTGCTGTTAGGCGCAACCCCATACAAACTAATCTGACAAATTAGTTTAGCGGAGACAACACAAATACGAGGGCGGATCAATAAGTCAGTGACTTTTCGAACTTCCCTCGAAATTATATGAAATGCACTATTATCAACTATATTCGGAACTTTTGCTTTGGTTTGTGTCTAGACTAAGATATGTTGGGAAATTTCTTGTTTAATGGGAAGTTTTCTAGGTGGAGCGTGTAACCAATATTTAGTATATATTGTAGTTTTGAACCCAATAAAAAGTAAATTTAGAAAAGCCAAAGTAAACGAATCGATTATATTAGACTCGTCTGGTATTTCTAGTGTTAGAGCTCCGATGTACGTAATGCTCATACGCAGTGGTCCCATAACCGAATCACGAGGAACACCCGCAGAAACATTATATTTTACTGATCCATCCTCCGTTTCATACATAGCATAGTTTCTTATTACTAAAATATCTGGAAATAATTTTTGTAAGGTATGCTAGAACTCCCAGTCCGTAGAGGGTATCAATTATTCGTTGCCAGTTGGCGGAATTGAATGCATTCATCACTTCTAATGTGGTAACCGCACAGTACTTATCTTGTGCTTCATTTCATTCTACAGCCTCTTTCGGTGTTTGAGCCACCATGCTTTTCGGAAGCCGAATTGTGTGTCCTACAAGGCACCCACTATTTTCAACCATCAGTAGAATTCTGTTGAAAAAAATCTTCTCCAGTATTTTGCACATTGTATCTAGGAGTCATATTGGCCGATACGACGAAGGTTCTCCTAAGCGTTTGGCCGGTTTCGGAAGCAACACTAATTTGTACAACTTCCATGTATTACCTGGGAATGTGAATTCTCTACGACAATGATTCAGGACTAACAAAAATATATCGGGACAGTTCTTCACCGCCGCTTTAAGCGTCTTATTTGGTACCGCATCTGGACCTACTTCGTCATCACCAATTTTACGAATAACTCTCATAAGTCCGTCTGAGGTCGCCAAAAGTAAATCTTCCGTCGGTGGCAATTCCGCAAAATCGTTTTCACTCACAGTATGTCTGGGAAATAGGGTGGACACAATATTGGCTAGAAATTCCGGGCTTGTTACTTGCGGTGACTTTGCATTTCAGTCGTGCTCTGACAACTTTTTACGCAGTTCCCCATGGATTCGATTCGGCTTCTTGGCAGATTTGTTTGAAACTTTCTCTTTTTCTGATTGCCTTTTGTAGCTAATCTCTCGCTGTTTTGTATACTTGTTGCCGTTCTTCAAAATCCGGCATGCCTTTACTACGTAGGCTACGACGTTTCGCCACTAGCGAGTTTTTCCTAAGAGTATCTCGACAGTCCACCAGTAGTTTGGTGGTCTGGGTTGAGTCAGTCTTCAACGCGGCATTGAGGCATCATATGCAATCCCCAACCCTGAAGCCAACTGTTCCGCCATGTCCTCCGCTATGCCACTTAAGGCTTGTATGTGAAATGCTTCAAGAAATCACCCCGCGTCCATCTGTCTTGACATCTAACGAGTGGATCTGGTATCATTTCTCCTTGGTGTATTAAGGCTACTTTTCTCCTTGCGGCTGCCAAAGTAGATCGCCTGGTGATCGTTGCTGGCGTTATGGTCACTAGTCCTACAACCATCGATTCTTCTAATCAGGGATTGCTCATGAACGTAAGATCTATTACAGATCCTTTACTTGGGCCCTAAAAGTGAGCGTATCTCCTTCTTTAGCCAGCACTAAGTCACCGTTTGAAATGGTTTCGAAAAATGGTTTGGCCCATTGTTCGTTCTTCTACTTCTCCATTCGACTCCCCAATTATTAAAGTCACCCGCTATTTTGTTCGTTTTGTGCTCTCCCAGAGATGCCCTAGGTGGACTGTACCAGCTGTATATGTATATATTACCAATTTTCGCTCGGAAAAAACCCATCTTCGGAATATTCAGCCACATCTTCTTGCACGATTCCACGTGACCATATCGCCACCTTCTCAGATTTATCAGTTACCCACACGCTGCTCTCCAGGTTCCTATACTAATCACATATGAGTCTCGCAGATTGTCTGCGAAAGCAGGTCCTGTGCCGCCTGACGGGAGAAGTTGTACGAAGGTGGTACGTTAGATGTTAGTGAATCGATGACGGACTAGTCCACTGTGATACCACGGGCTATCAAGGCTAACCATTAGCCCCAGTAGAGAATCATTTAGTTTGTTGCAAACAGGTTTAGTTGCAAACAGCTCTAGTGTCTTGTCAATCTAAGATAATTCCCAAAGGTCCCTAAATAGGTAGGATACCATAGTAGACATGGCTAATGATGGACAGGAGAAAATTAAATGTTCAGTGGAATCTACATCTACCTCATAGTAACAGCTTCTACAGAAGTTGTATGCCCCGACTATTAGTCTCACCGCATGTCTAAGAATCAGACAGCTTCACCTCAAAACTGAAACGATCATTGATATCTTGGGCTAAAAAGAGAATGTTAATGTACCTTCTGCTATCCACTATGGGCCTAGTTCCCTAGAGTAGACACCGTAGCCTATCTGATCATTCAATTTCAATCCTCCCATGTGTGGTATTTCCGATCGAATAGTTGTCCCGCCTTCTAATAGTCGACAGACCAAGGAATTTTGGGAGTAACTTCCAGCACTGTCCCATGACCGACTCCAACTATGCCTTTGATTGTGAGTGATGCCTTAACTTGATGGCAGATTTGGAGGCAATTTGCCTTCCTATAATGTCGATAGGTAACAAATATAACATAACACTCTATGCATCAGTGGAAGTGGTGCGTAAAGCACTCATGATGAACTTCGTCACCAATCTCTGAGCCCTAGTCAGCAGTGCACAATAGGTGGGTTTCTCAAGCACCTGCCACCACACGACAACCCCATAAAGCATTAATGGTCTCACCTCCGCTGTAAAAATCCAGCTTAAAATCCTCGGATGAAGTCCCCGTCTTCGCCATGTTTACAACCAGCCCATTTTCATTCGGCCATCTGCTCAAATTCAGTAAGCTACCTTGAAGAATATTCCTTAGAGTACTGGGATACTTGTAGAGAAGCTTCTCAAAATACCGTTCGAAACCGGTGTAAAGCGGTAGGTCCCAATCAGTGAGCGTAAACCTAGAAAGCCCACAGCTCACTGGATATGAGAAATCCTTTGATGGAAGGTAATGGAAAACCATTTTGTTTGCAGGTATACTTGCCTCTATAGCTATCGCCATATCGCCGGCATCAAATTTCACTCCGGAATTTTCGAGAATGCCCAGTAATACATTCATCGCAAATTTCTATAGAAAAGGAGACGAGACCCCTCTATGAGTTGGGCCTCTGTTAAAATATCTCGTAGAGAACGAGTGCCCAAATCGGGTGTGGCACGGCTCGTGGTGAGCATTTAGTATACAACCCCTATAAGATCTACGTGCACCTTAAAAGCCGCTAGCGCCAATTCTATCGCATTAGCTGTGATATTATTGAACGCGCACTCAAGGACAAGAAAGGCTACCAACATACTTATACCACAATAGATTTTCTTTCAACCTTTCGTGCTTAATACATAATAGGCCTGTGCGCATTTGGGGTTTGAGTTATATCTGTCTCCTCACTTAAAACATAAAAGATATCCTTTATATCCTTTCCATATTTTTACAAAATTTTGTTGTAGAAACTTTTATTCAATACAGACTATAAATATTGCTTTGAAAAGATAAAGTCAATCATTTGTAAAAACGAGTTTACGAGCATAAACTCGAATGCATTCATGTCCTGAATACAGGTTAACCTCACACACACACACACAACACAACCACCAGTCTTTTCTTTTATCCTATCGATTTTATTCTCCTCACAAAGAGATAAAATCTGTAACATAACCGCTTGAAAATATTGTAAATTTATTTTTATATCCGTCCATTGACGGATGATGATAAATAATAGAGGGAGAAAATATGAAAGCAACAACCTCATCATATTGAAATCCATCTAAATAACTAAAATTATATTGAACACAAAAAGTAATAAAGGAACTCCCTAATGTCCCCTAATTGCAGAGCATTCACTGTCCATGCATATTTCTTGGAAAGGTGCTCCAAACATTGATAATTTCGCCTTGATTTGATTTCAATGACATTCGGGTTTGTCCAGCAATCTGTCGTTGTCTTGCTTGGGTTTTTTCTGTTTATTATATTTTTTTCTTACATATTTGCTACAGGATATTAAGGATTCTTCAATGTTACAGTTGAATGATATTTATTGTTATTTATTGGCAAATAAACAGATTGGGTTTCTTTGACAAATTTCAATATTCTACTCATATTTCGTGCGTATCTTAGCTTTGAATGGTTCGTCGGGTAATAAGCACAAAATATTGCCATAAAATATTAATGGTTTGAGGACGTAGATGATGAAAATATTACTGAAATATTTCCAGTATTTTTTTTAATAAAATACAATCTTATATATCGTATTCAAGGACATTAGTGTTCATATGGTTACACAAGGTATAAGCGGCATGGAGTGGCAGCATAGGTTGTAAAATGAAAATGCAATTAGTTTTAGTCACGAGATAATTTTTAGACTAACCTACTCTTTAGATAGGCATTATGAAAAGACGAGTTCAACTACACAATTTCCAATTGAAATTTGAAAAAAAAAACAAGTGAAATTTAAAAATTCTTTCTTTTGATATACTTCTATTAAAATGTAAAGAACATCAATTGAAATTTGAAATACATCAATTAAAGTTTAAAATATATCAATTGAAATTTAAAAAACATCAATTTAAATTTCAAATACATCCATTCAAAACACATCAATTCAAATTTAAAATACATCAATTGAAATTTAAAACACATCAATTGAAATTCTAAATGCATCAATTGAAATTCAAAAGACATCGATTGAAATTTAGAAGACACCAATTGAATTTTAAAAGGCATCAATTGAAATTTAAAATACATCAATTGAAATTTAAAAAACATAAATTAAAATTTAAAATACATCAATTCAAGTTCAAAACACATCAATTGAAATTTAAAATACATCAATTGAAACTTAAAATACATCAATTAAAATTTCACGTACATCGATTCAAATATGAAATACATCAATTGAAACACAAAATACATCAATTGAAACTTAAAATACATCAATTAAAATTTCACGTACATCGATTCAAATATGAAATACATCTATTGAAACACAAAATACATCAATTGAAATTTAAAAAAAATAAATTAAAATTTAAAATACATCAATTCAAGTACAAAACACATCAATTGAAATTTAAAATACATCAATTGAAATTTAAAACACATCAATTGAAATTCTAAATGCATCAATTGAAATTCAAAAGACATCGATTGAAATTTAGAAGACACCAATTGAATTTTAGAATACATCAATTCAATATAATAAAGATTCAAGTTCAAAACATATCAATTGAAATATAAAATACATCAATTGAAATTTGAAGTACATCAATTGAAACTTAAAATACATCAATTGAATTTTAAAAACATCAATTGCAATTTGAAATACATCAATTGAAATTTAAAATACATCAATTGAAATTTAAAAAACATAAATTAAAATTAAAAATACATCAATTCAAAACAAACACATCAATTCAAATTTAAAATACATCAATTGAAATTTAAAACACATCAATTGAAATTCTAAATGCATCAATTGAAATTCAAAAGACGTCGATTGAAATTTAGAAGACACCAACTGAATTTTAAAAGGCATCAATTGAAATTTAAAATACATCAATTGAAATTTAAAAAAACATAAATTATAATTTAAAATACATCAATTCAAGTTCAAAACACATCAATTGAAATTTAAAATACATCAACTGAAATTTGAAATACATCACTTGAAACTTAAAATACATCAATTGAAATTTAAAAACATCAATTGAAATTTAAAATACATCAATTGAAACTTAAAATACATCAATTACAATATCACGTACATCGATTGAAATATGAAATACATCATTTGAAACACAAAATACATCAATTGAAATTTAAAAAAAATAAATTAAAATTTAAAATACATCAATTCAAGTACAAAACACATCAATTGAAATTTAAAATACATCAATTGAAATTTAAAACACATCAACTGAAATTTTAAATGTATCAATTGAAATTACAAAGACATCACTTGAAATTTAGAAGACACCAATTGAATTTTAGAATACATCAATTGAAATTTAATAAACATAATAAACATTCAAGTACAAAACATATCAATTGAAATATAAAATACATCAATTGGAATTTGAAGTACATCAATTGAAACTTAAAATACATCAATTGAATTTTAAAAACATCAATTGCAATTTGAAATACATCAATTGTAATTTAAAATACATCAATTGAAATTTAAAGAACATAAATTAAAATTTAAAATACATCAATTCAAAACACATCAATTGAAATTAAAAATACATCAATTGAAATTTAAAACACATCAATTGAAATTTTAAATGCAACAATTGAAATTCAAAAGACATCAATTGAAATTTAGAAGACACCATTTGAAATTTAAAAATCCAATTCCTAAAATCGGTTAAAAATTTTTAAATTTCAAGTGACGAATTTGAAATTACAATTGATGTCTTTCAAATTTAAATTGATGTCTTTTAAATTTCAAATGAGGTTTTTTAAATTTCAATTGATGTATTTGAAATTTCAAATAGAATTTTTAAATTTCAATTGATGTATTTCAAATGGGTTGGGTACAAAATTCTGTTCGACGAAAATTCTGCTTTACAAAATTCTGTTTTACAAAATTCTGGTTTCCAAAATTCTGTTTTTCAAAATTCTGTTTCACAAAATTCTGGTTCACAAAATTCTGTTTGTAATTGCATTTGAATTGAATTTGAATTTTTTCTTTTTTGTGTGGAAGAAATACTCTTTTTGTAGATATATATAGTGGCTTGGGCTTGGCTTATATTATATTATATCAAAGTATATTTTAAATAAAAAATCATTTGAAACAAATCGCGCGATTTTTTAACGAGCAAACACATACATAAAAATAAAACAATTAAGAAATCACTTTGCCCTAACTTTCCCTTACATTTTTAAAAAAATACTGTTTAAAAAAACACTTTGCAAATTTAAATAAAATGCATCACATACACTGTGTGTTTGGTCAAAAATTATGTTCCAGCATTTTATTTAAAATTAGTCGCAATTGTGTTGTTTAATGTGTCGTGTTTAAAAAAATAAAAATGAATAAAGTGCAATTAATAAAAACCAATAAAAATAAAGAAATGTTGTGTCTCAACGAATATTTTTATTATTTGGAAATGAAAAGACAAAAAGGAACCTTTAATTGGACGTGCTCGAGAAGAATTCCAGATAAGTGTTCCTCTCGAATAATAACAGCAATGGAAAATAACGAGCATGTTTTAATAAGATATCCAAAAAAGCATACCCACGAACCTATTGCTAGTGCAGTGGAAATATGCAGAACAAATACTTTTGTGAAATATGCCGCTATAAACAAACCCCTTAATCCAAGTCAAATAGTGCAACAATCGGTGGTAATTACAAACCAAAAATGTCGCGATTACCTTCCCTCGAAGTACGCGTAAAAGCGAAAAATAGGATACACTCGGAATGAAATGGGAGTTTTCAGAGAGCCGCAAGCAATAGATGAAATAGATTACCCTCTAAATCTATACGTTTTGGATAACGAATTATTTATATTGGCAGAAGAGAAAGTGGGAGATGAACATATGGTTATATTCGGCACAAAATCATCAATTTAACTTCTACCAAAAAGCGATTGTTGGCTCGTTGACGGCACTTTTGATGTTGTGCCCACAGTAATGCGCCAACTCTTTTCCGTTCATGGAAGGATTGAACGAGAGGTCGTCCCACTCCTATTCTGCCTAATGTCCAAAAAATCTGCAGTACTCTATGAAGCATTTTTTAAACGCGTAATTCAAATTGCTTTGGAATATGGAGTTTTTTTTTAAGCCTAATCGTATTATATCTGACTTCGAAGTTGGTCTCGTGTCAGCAGCTAGAAAATGCTTTCCAGATTCGCAGATACGAGGGTGCTTTTTCCATTTTTCCCAGATATTGTGGCGCTGTATTCAAAAAGAACGGTAAGAATTTTTAATAACTTTTATAATTTATAGTAATGAACTTGTAATATGTACAACATTATCATTTCAGATTGGTTACTAAGTACGGAAATGACGAAAATTTCGCACTGCAAGTAAGATGTTTAAAAGCGCTTGCGTATGTTCGTCCAGAAAAGGTAGCCAAATATTATTCGAAGCTCCGAAGAACATTTGAAGACGAAGATATTATTAAATTGGCCACCTGGTTCGAGGCCAATTATGTCTATAACGCTCGTAAATACCCACCTGAATTTTGGACGATATTTGATTGCGAGTATTCTGAAAAATACCCGAAAACTACAATGTCGAGTCATGGCACTGACGTTTGAGTGTTGTAGTTGGACGAAAAAAAAGCGGACTCTACAAAATTGTAGAACATTTAAAAGGAGTATTAATCTATTCTCAAAATATTGTCTCAAAGATTGAGAATGGAGAAAAAGTAAAAAAAAAATAAAAGAAATGTAAAAAAAAGAAAAAAATATTTCACGTATTGTAAAAAAATTTAATCGTTTAAGAAAACTACAATATTTAAAAAGAATAGCAAAAAACTTAGTTTATAATTAATTAAATATTGTTATCAGTTAAATTGAATTGCTATGATTTTTTATTATTTTTAACTTTGTCTTAATTTAATTGATTTTTAACTAATTTGTGTTTTTATTTAATGTTTGTTATTTTTTTTTCTTTTAAATTAATATGTTTTTCAATGCTATGAATTTATTTAGATCGATTTTGAAAACCCATTAATCTGTTTAATTATTTATTACATATTTCATAATTTGTTTCCAACGAATAAATATCTAACCATACACATACCTTATTATATGTAACATTTCTTATTCATAATAAACTGGCTTTAATTCTTAATAAATAATTTAACGGCATTTTATTTTTTTTTCTCATAATGAAAGGGGAATAATAACATATTTCAAAAACCAGAATTTTAATAGACAGAATTTTATTAAAAACAGAATTTTGTAAAACAGAATTTTAGTCAGACAGAATTTATTATTGGAAAAAAACAGAATTTTGGAAAACAGAATTTTGTGGCTATCCCATTTCAAATACCAAATATAATTTTCAAATTTCAATTGATATTTTTCAAAATTAAATTGATATTCAATTGGAAATGGTGTAGATTATTGCTCATACACGCAATGTGTGAGGACTGTTTGCCGCAGAAATATTTTTTCTGCTACGTTTACTCAAAGTTGCCCACAACATTACAAACAAATTATTTGTCTTAAAAGTCGTTTGCTGTGTTGTAAAGGAGCTTTCGTTTATCCCAAAATAGGTTATTTTTTGCCGTAAATTTTAAAATAAAGACATCGTATGTGAACATGTGAAAAACAAACAATCGTTTATTTTTTGTTTTCGTGTCCACTTCAACACAAATCTATGTCAACAATAACAATAACAGTAAGCCAAAAAGTACGCAAACAAAATATAGTTAAACTTGATTATTCATGTAATGATGGAAAAGAAAAAGAAATAGTCTAATTTGATTTATTTTGATCATTTATTTAATACAACCTCTAGTAATTGAATCATGGTTCGAGGGAACATTCAGATTTGTATTTTGAATATTAATGAAATGCAAAGATGATAGAAATACCATAGATGGACCATTTTCACCAGATGACAGAGGCTGTTTCCGTACAACCATTTTTCACTCGGATAGGACGAAAAAGCACCCAAAAATCATTTTTGTTTCGATTCTGCTGTTTGAATTTGAAAATAAAATATAGATAATAGGAAACGTTTCGCTTTTGATATTTATATTTTGACAATAGAAAAAAGCATGGGTAAATTGTTTTTCAATAGCTTTTGATTTTGAAATTGCCCATTTCCACCATTGCTGCGCCATCTAGAAAATTTATCTTGACTTTTAAATACTCTATACCATAGATAAAGGAAGTAAGTAGATATCGCCATAGATAAATAAAACCTATAGACGATTCATTCTCTTTTTCACCATCTTCACAAGAGGGCACATGCAGTTTCCGTACGACCATTTTTCACTCGGATGCGAGGAAAAAGCACTCAAAAATAATTTTTATTTCGATTCTGTTGTTTAAATTGGAAAATAGAATGTAAATAATAGAAAAACATATCCCTTTTGATATTTGTTGACACTACAAAAGGCAAAAAAGAATGGTTATATAGTTTTTTCAACAGATTTTGTTCTCAGGGAAATTTGCCCATAACCTCCACTCCGGCGCCATCCAGAAAATTTCCCTTTACTCTCTTGTAACTCTCATTGAAGTTTCTCATAACACTCATCGACGTTTATTCAACACTGTGGGAAATTTGTTAAAAAATAAATAGATGGTTTCCCATTACATCCCATGAAGGGGCAGGGGAGAACTTCTCACAATCACTGAGCTGTGCGCTTTCCAGTTTTCACTCACTGATTGGGACCTACAGTTTTACACCGATTCCGAACGGTATTTTGAGAAGCTTTTTTTCATGGCTATATACTCGATAGTGTCGCCGTCAATATGCGAGGTGACCGCCGCCGAAAGAAATTTTTAAGGTGGTTAGAGCAGGGTTCGAACCCAGGACCTCATGTACAAGAGCCGCGCACACTAACCATTGCACCACCGACGGCGAATTTGTTACATACAAAAAAGTATAATTTTCCACGTTGTGTTATTAAAACAACTAACTTAATTTTATTCATGGCGTTGTGTTCCCCACTTTCAAGTTCTTCTGTTTCTTCTGTGGCTTTCTGTTTACTGTTATTGTTGGTAATCGTTTGTGTTGAATTTGAGAGCCACGGACTATGTTCGCAATACGTCTTGCAATGCATCCTTTTTGGGATCAACCGCTATAATTATTGCATTCAGCTCCACCTAGAAAATATCCCATTGAACAAGGAATTTCACAACAATGTGCGATATCTAGTGAATTCCTTTATCTATGCTCTATACAGATTTCACCATCTAGGGTTTTTCTATCAAATTTGTAAAATGTTAATGTGTATAATATATTTGATATTAAAACATTCTACAGATAAAATTATGTTCTGTACCGCATATTTCGGGACAAATGTTTTCTATTTTAAATTATATTTATATGTTTAAATTCGAGGTGCAGCGCCATCTATCGCGTAATAGTATATTATGCATTCGAACAAAATCTTTGCTGGAGTAAAAGTATACCTAATTCTACGGCAACTTTAAACAACTTTTTGTCAAAACATAGGACAGGTCATTATAAGTATATGAAATTATCTGAGTGGGAACGAGAGGGGCTGAATTACAAAATTGTTGTTAGCTTTGTGAATGCGGCTTTATGTCCCGTATCTTCCGTTGAAGTTATACATGGGGTAAATTATGTATATGGCAATTATAATTTTTAGTTTAAAGCCGGAATCACAATACAAGCAACATTTTCAATAGGCGTTCGTAATGTAAGCAACAGTTTACTTCGAATCTAGACGTTTCTTCTAACAGGTGATACCACTAGTACGGCCAATATATCAAGGCAACAATAAAATATATTTTGCTTTCGTGTCCAGGTTAACACATATGTATGTCAAGAATAAAAGTAAGCCAGAAATTACAAAAACCAAATACATTTGAATTTGATTGTTCATGTAACGAAAAGAATAAAAAGCAAATAATTTAAGTTATTCTTATGAAACCGCCTCTATTAGTTGCACCATGATTCAAATGTCATAAATGTCATATCCAGGTTTGTATTTTGAATATTAAAAAATTTTAATGTACTTAAAAATATTTGCTATTAAAGCCGCATTCACAATGCAAGCAGCAGTTTCGTTTCTCATGCCAACTCGTTCCCACACACAGAATTTCACATATGAAATATAAATGGTTGATGAAATATAAATGGTGAATTTGAAAGTAAAGGGAAATGTTCTAGATGGCACCGGGGTGGTGGATATGGGCAAAATTCCCTGGAAACAAACCCTATTGTAAAAACTATATAACCATGCTTTTTTGCTTTTTGTATTGTCAACAAATATAAAAAGCGATATGCTTTTTTTATTTTTTATATTCTATTTGCAAATTTAAACAACATAATCGAAATAAAAATTATGTTTGAGTGCTTTTTCGTCGCATCCGAATGAAAAATGGTCGTACGGAAACAGCATGTGCCCTCTGGTGAAAATGGTGATTAAGCAAATGAATCATCTATGGTTTTTATTTATCTATGCTACGAGGCAACACCAATCGAAGTCACTAACCTCTAAATATAAAATATTTTAAAAAGAGAATTGCTACCAGTCAAACATATTCAAAACAATTGAAAAGCATTCCCATATTTCATTACAATTGTTATCCGATTTTACAACCTGCATTTGCATTGGCTGAGCAAATGCAAATTCAAAATTTTTTGATTGCCATTGCGACCAATAGTAATTCTTTTGTATTTGCATTAGATAAAGTAATGCAAATTAAAATCCAACACAAATAAAAAAAAAACCCCCCGATTCGTAGAGTATTTTAGAAAAAGTAGAAAATTTACAAAAATCTGAGAGAGTATTTTTTTTTGCGGTGGCATTTTGAAATCTTGATCAAGCATATATAAACAGTAAAAAAAACTGTACACAGATATACAACAGTTTTAGAAACTTGTAGAATTTGAAAAAACAATATTCGATAGATGGATGCCGCGTTTGCAAACATTGGAGTATGCCAACGTTAATGCATAGTTGAAAAACATATTGCCTCTGACAGAAATCGTATACAAAACTTGGGCACTAAAGCCTAGGGAAAACTCAGATCAATTTCGTTGTCGCGTAAAATTAGCACCAAAGAAGGCGTGGATATAACAGGCGGCGAACAGAAGGCGAGGTTTTAACAATGTATCGTATGTGTCCTAATTCTTGTGAATTCGATTAAAAATTGAAATCTGTTTAATGGCGAATATTTATTCCTATAATTTAATCAGATGACTTAAGCAATATTTTACTCGTACATTACTTACACGATGTGAATTTGGTGAAGAAAATTTCTTTCTTTCATCATGATAGAAAATCTTATTAGAATTTGAAAATATAACCTTAATTTTCTTTACGTTTTAATTCGAGAATAGCATTTAATGTTACACTTACCTATTAGTGATTATTTTATTGGCATATCTGAAAATAAAAATGAAAATGTATTTTAATTTGTGATAATATTGATAAATTATTAAGAACGATTCAAATTCATTATTAAGCTGTTAGCAGATTTTAGAAAATTAAAAAAATATTTGATCTACGAGTATAGTGTTGAGGTTTCAAGTTAACAAAGAAATTTTCCCGAGCGTGAGACATTTCCTGATGATTATTAGATTTGAGGGGCGATAAATTTATTCTCTAAATAATTGTAACTTCATAGGTTTGGTTGCATGTAAACGTTGCATGATGGAATGAATGGATTCAATAATATCAGATAGAGGCATTACCCTGCAGTCGACGTAGCTGACGAATTGTTAGTTATTTCCCTAACTACCAATAATTACCACTAACTACCCGCCAGACTACCAGCAATGCTTTACACTGACGAATTAAAATGGGGATGTCATTGACGGTAGTCAGTGGCTACCCTCTGCACTACCATGTACCATGCTGATCGCTAGTTACATGGAATTGACGAAATATCTAACGACATTGTACTAACTACTTGACTAGTACAATCCGGTTGATGAATTCGCCGGACCATAATGAATTAATGTTATGAATAAATCTTTTTCATTATCTTCACCACATTATTTTCCTACATTTTCAAACTTTTGCACACAATTTGTTCCTTTTCATTCTTTATTAACCGTTTCATTTGTCTTTTGATTGTCATTTTACCGTTCTAAATATTAAAATTCACTTTTTTATACTTCTGACCCACGTACGCTGTCATGATGATACTTTCTACGAACGTTTAATAGCAACTGACGGCAACACAAAAAAATAACCAAGCAACCAACAAATCATAACGGGATAACGGTTCGGTGTATTGTTTTTTCCTTGTTTTCATACTTATAATAATCAAACGGCGAACTCTAGCATTACCTGTATCCACTCAAGTAGCTAGTCAGGCTTTTCGCTAACGAAATAACTGACTACATAGATCCACTAGCTACTTTTAAACCTGCAGGGTAGCTCAAAACAACTAACATCAACACAGCTATGGCATTTCGTATTTTGGAGATAAATT
Organism: Phaonia tiefii; assembly: GCA_963931995.1. Lineage (NCBI taxonomy): Eukaryota > Metazoa > Arthropoda > Insecta > Diptera > Muscidae > Phaonia > Phaonia tiefii. The sequence goes on along the minus strand of OZ008367.1, from coordinate 168,701,397 downwards.
CATCGCAAATGCATATTAATAATAAAATATAACAAAAAGGTCGAAAATACGTTTAAATTTCACAGTTCTACCACCAAGACGACATTCTTAATTAAAGACAACAGTTCTTGTAACTAAACCTGGTGTATGTTAATTTTTGTCGAACATCTCTGATTTACACACACCTACGAAGAAGAGTGTGAAGTAAAACGTCAGATTAGAGAAAGTGTTTGTCTATTCTAATTTGCTCTATAAATACAACCCTAAAATGTCAAATAGTCACTGACTTGGCTATAAAAAACCGCAGAAGAATAAGCCATGGTACGACGAAGAATGTCGCATTGCAACTGACGAAAAAGACTCTGCATGTATGACAGCGAAACAGTCAGTTACAACGCGTGCGGCGAATGCACGGTACAATAGGCTGAGAAGAGAGAGAGAGAGTGAAAAGACCGAAATTTGCATAATGAACAATGAATCCCGAAAATTTTTTCTGAATAACGGGCTGCCCTCTTGCAAAGACGAGAATGGGAATCTGGTAACCGATAAGCAGTATGTGCTTAAAATGTGGAGAGACCACTTTTCAGCACTACTTCACTCAGATTCTTCCACTGAATATCAGGCTGCAATAATTGTGGAAGACAGCTTAGACAGAGACCCTAAACCAAGGCAAGATTAGAACGGCAATCTTCCAGCTGAAGAATAATAAAGCCGCTGGTGTGGATGAACTACCCGCTGAGTTTTTAAAGTCCGGTGGCAAAGGACTGCTAGCCCACATGCATCAACTTATTTGTTGGGGGAATTGGAGTCTCAGCGTATTATGTCCTGTATTCAAAAAGAGTGATATATGTGTTCGCGTATCCATCGCGTATGAGGTCTTGTAGAGCGCATTATGTAAAAGTCTTCAGCCAATTATTGAAAACCTGATTGGACCTTATCAGCATGGTTTTAGGTCAGGCAAGTCCACGACTGGACAAATATTCACGCTACGCCAAATCCTGGAAAAGACCGACGAAAATCAAATCGATACATACCACCTTTTTGTCAATTACAAAGCTGCTTGCGATTGCCCCATACGGGAAAGCTATGTCTGAACATTGAATTCCGGCAAAACTGATCGCCTCTGTAGAATGACGCTGACCAACACCAAATCAGCAGTGAAGGTGGGGAAAGACCTCACCCAACCATTCTGTACCAAGCGAGGACTGAGACAATGCGACACACTTTGGTGCAATCTCTTTAACATCTTAAATAAATAAATGGTTTCCCATTACATCCCATGAAGGGACAGGGGAGAGCTTCTCACAATCACTGAGCTGTGCGCTTTCCAGTTTTCACTCACTGATTGGGACCTAAAGTTTTACACCGATTCCGAACGGTATTTTGAGAAGCTTTTTCATGGCTAGATACTCGATAGTGTCGCCATCACTATGCGAGGTGACCGCCGCCGAAAGAAATTTTTAAGGTGGTCAGAGCAGGGTTCGAACCCGGGATCTCATGTACAAGAGGCGCACACGCTAACCATTGCACCACCGACGGCCACTTTAACATCTTAGTGGATATATTAATGAGAAACGCTGCAGTAAACATGAACAAGATTGTCAACGTGAAAAGCCATTAATTGCTGGCGTATGCTGACGACATCGACAACATCATTGGGCGAAATTTGCGAGAGGTTACTGCAGTATTTTCAAGAATCGAAAGGGAATCAGCGAAGGTGGGTCTTGCTGTTAATGAGGGCAAGACAAAATTGATGGTGTCAACGGCTAGAAAAACCTCACGACTTGGTCCGCACTTGAACGTTGACAACCGATTTAATTTTGAAGTGGTAGATGAATTTGTCTACCTTGGATCCGCCATGAACACGGCCAACAACGTCAGGAGGATGAACATTATTGTCATGAGGATGAGGTGAACAAGAACAAAAATAAATTATTTTTTTGGACAATATGGGGCTCAATCGACGTGTCATGATGAACATATATAGGAAAAAATATTTTCAAAATTTTAACAGCATTTTTTTCACGACGTCATTTTGAATCTTTTACCGTCCCCAATTTGCTGTATTTTTCATACATATATATAAAATAGCTAATTTTTCAAAAAAATTCATTTGATCGCAGGTTTGTCTTTCTGATTCGCAAAATCACCTACAAATATTTGTATTTTATTAGTGGTTATGCAAAATATGCATGATAGAGATTTCAAAATGAAGTAGTGAAAAAATGCTCTGTACTAGGAATCGAAACTTCAACGGCCGATAGGGGACTACAAGAACCCTTGTATATAAAAAAGTTGTACGCTCCCGTAATCACCTCTTTAATACGCGTCGTTTGAGACCCCGCCACGTTTGAAATTTCTAAACAAGCATTTTTAAGTACACCCTAATGTATAAGTATGTATACTCGAAAGTATCCCAAAGTTTAGTACTTTTATTATTTTTCGATTTCACAATATATAAATATTTTAAAATTCTGCACCAAATTAGACGATGTATTTTCTGCAGCTAAAACACAATGGCGATTTGTGGGGTTCAGAATTCCTATTCCAATGAGCCGTGCATTGAAAATGGATTTTATATCCCTGATACATTTCTGCTTTATTTCATAATTTTATAAACCTTTTTGTCACTATTGAATTGAGACCTGTTACTAATAGTTAATTTTAATAATAACATTATAAACTTAAACAAACAGCCAAACGTCCCATTTCGATCCACATCATTGAGCCGTTAATAATATCAGTAGCTAGTTGCATACATATGTTTGCAAGTGATATAAAAAGTGTGAAATTGTGTTATTCAAATTTTCCATTTTCTGATTTTCATTCACAAAACTCCGACCATAATGCCGACATTCACATGTACACTGATAAGATAAATTAAGTTAGTATGCAAATAAGTAGGGGCAAATTACAACCGACAGATGATTATGGCCCGTGATGTAGTGACAAGAAGTAAATATGTTTGGCGGTTGCTATAAAGTTTCTACAGAAAAAATACAAGAAATCAAACCTAAGAAGAAAATAAGAAACTGAAATTGACAAATGAAGTTTTCATGGGGAGAGAGGGACTTTCAGAAGCCAAATGAATCTGAAGCGACATATGAAGTCGCTTTATATGTCGTAACATCCGCTATAACATTAACAGCAGCATTATGCCAGGCACTGACGATTATCATCATTGTCGTCTCGACAGCGTCATATAAAAATTGTCTTTCAGATATGCAAATCAAATACATGCAATGCTCTACACAGAACATGGCTGAGACTACTACTCGGAAAAAACACATCAAGAAATAATGAAATAAAACAAGAGAAACAGATAACAACGAATGGAGTGATATAAAGAAAAAGATATCAGGGTAGAGATTTTTTTGGGGGTGTTAATTGGTACCAAAGTTGATAGAAATACCATAGATGATTCATTTGGTTATTCACCAGAGGGCACATTGGTACCAAAGTTGATAGGAAAATCGTAGATGATTCATTTGCTTATTCACCATTATCACCAGAGGGCACATGCTGTTTTCGTACGCCCATTTTTCACTCGGATCAAAGATCACTCGGATCAACGTAGACGACCAGAATGTGATTTTACTCAAACACATTTGTCTCTCGCGTCATATCTGGATAATTTCATACTTTTTACATACTGTATTTTATTTTACTTCAACATGGTGGGAATTTTTATAGTTAGATACAAGAATACTATCTAAAAGCTGATTGTGTATTGAAATATTCAATGAAGAGCGTAAGAGAGATAGAGAGCAGAGAATGATTAACTCTTCACTCGTTTTATTTGTTGGCATTTGAGTGAAGAGAAATTTTTGACTGTCTACTTTAGTACATCATTTTTGATTCCATTAAGCTGTTGCCACTTATGACTTTCCCAAAAAAAAAACGATCCATACTTAATACTACGAAATGTGGCAACATTAGCTGTAATGGGTGAAAAAATGCAATACGGCAACACGTTTGTAGCCAGTGCCAACAAATACATGGTAGCATCATATGTTTTTGTAGTTATATGCAGCCACAACATAAATTTTTTTGTTCATTCGGTTCAGTTGTCAAACTCTACACAAATATATACCAACAATACAAGAATACAAAAAAGTATCAAAACAAAATACATATGTGTTTGACTAGTGAAACGAAAAATGACAAATTAAATCACCTGTTTAAAAGACTATGCCTGATAGATAATTCTACCATGATCAGTATGTATAACATTTACCACGCGTTGTTGTGAACAATTTAATTCCAATTTTGTTTTTAATCGAAAATGACAGTTTATCCTTCAAGGTTAGAGATATAAATATATACGTAGACTTCCATTAAATAAAATAATTTGAATGAACTTACCATGTGTAAGCCATTTTGCAAATATCTGTTTTTTAATCTCTCCTTCTTGATAACAATTTCATTCACAAGAAGTGATAACAACATTTATCTAAGATAACTGTTTGATGCGATTTCTTGAAATTGAATATGTGGCAATATTGTCATTGCTCAAGTCGGAATTTAAGTAGGAAATTGGAATGATGCTAAATATCGCTTAACTGACCCGTACAAGTTAAGCTATAATAAACTTTAGCGGGATAAAAAAACACACTTAGTATATGGTAGCTTTTAACTTATACGGCATTTACACCGACCAAGGTTAGGGCATTTCGAATACCCAAAAGATTAGTCATACAAAAGATTACTCACGCAGTTTTAATCTGTAAAAACGAAAGTTTAGTTTTTAACCTTATTTTAAACTGCTGTACATTTTGATGCAACACTGTTAATTGTGAAAAAATGCAAACATAATAAAAACATACACAAAAAATGAGCTGTTTGACAGGCGGTGGAAGCCGGTCGCCGAGAACAACATTTTTTTTTAAGCTCAGGCCGCAGTCGATATAATTGGCTCTCATCGGTTTAAAATGTGAGCCGATTTCACCCACTGGCACGATTTGACCAACTGATCTAATTTTAAAGGTGCAGTTATTTCAAAGACATCACAAATTTGTACATAAAATGCAAAACCAATAGCCGCCAATTTAATTTGTCTGTTATGGCACCGTCTTCGTTAATTTTAACTCGGCAAGGAGTCCCTATGAGTCGGTCTAAGCTCAAAGGTGTCACCTAAAATGTAATGCAAATATTAGAGATCAATGTTATCGCTAACCTGGTCGCGATAAACTGCGGTCTAAATGCGACATTACGCTCCTATCGACATTAAGCTTCACTAATCTACCAAACTGTTATAACAATCACGCTGTAATACGCACCACAAACAGTCTGTTGGCATTCAAATGTTACTTTGACATACTGCTGATTCGAATATTAGTTAAGCCAAAATTTTAAGGATTTTTATCGTAATACAACACATATGAGTTTGGCAGAAAAGAAACGCTGAAGCAAAAAGGGTAGAATAGCTGTTCAAACGTGACTACCTTTATCATTGTAACCTGAGTGAAATGTTGGCAGATTTTTATATTCCTTTTTTTAGTTAATAAAAAAAGAACGAAAAATCGTACTACCACCACAAGGAAAAAAGTATTCCTACCCCGACAAACTCGCATCGACGCTTAAACGCATGTAAACAACACATTTAAGATATTCACTTCAATTCTTAATAATTTGAAAGGAAAAAAACCAATACCAATGGATTTACGCATTTAATGGATTTTATTTCAAAATGTAATTGAATTCGATTTTTTTATCAATTCGAACAAATGTTGGGCATAAATTAAAAGCTTTTACAAATTCGATTCCAATGAGAGATCTGTAAGTGAAACAGCCAATGCCTAAATATGCAGTCGTTTCGAATTTTGGGTTTCATTTGGCAACAGACAAACGAGCGCGCTCTTTTTTTCACAGAATCGTAATCTGCTTTAGACATTTTACTTAAGTATTATTTTTCTTAACTTGTCAAAAAGGAACGAAAACACCAAAACAAATAAATATGTATTCAAGAGAAGAGACGAAATGGATTGCGAGACAAAAACGAGTTTAGTATGTTAACTAAGGTAAGAGGAATTGGATGCGGTAGTACCAAAACTTGGTGAAACTTAGTAGTCAGTTCTTGTGAACTTTTCGTAAACAATTTTTTCATTTCCCTTTAAGCCTCGTAATTAGCTTTTATAAAATATGCAGTCCCATAAGCACTACATGTATTTATAAAAATAATTAAAATTTTCCTTGCTTGTTGCTCCGCTCTTTACAAAAATTTCGTAAACAAAATCAATTACAGGGTTGTTATGTCAATTTTATTTCGTGCGACAATAATTGTTTTGGCATGTCGATTATTTTGGCTAACAACGTTAAGAAAAGTAATGGCGTGGGAAGATGAACCATTTATGCAATTTGGGCAAGGTAGGTGGTAACTCTCTGTAGCAAAAAATTTCAATTTAAAGTTAAATGACACAGTTTTTTACGAAAAATTAAAACTTTTATCCGACTTACGGATTTTTCCCCTCCAGTGCCGGAGGCGAACAATTATTTCTGAAAAAAATATCGCAATTTTCTGTACGTTTAGTTTAGAAATGCTGACAGTTATTGACAGCTGCTTCTTTATTTAATACCCCCATTTCCGAAGGTAGAGTCAGAATATCAAATTCACCAAGGAACTTATGAAAGTTTTGAGTCGGAGGCACAAGATGCGCCCATGGTGGTCGCAAGGGAAATGTTTACAGACTAAGACCATAGAGTTAATTAGCATAGAGAAGCCATTTCCCCTTATCTGATGTTTCATTTCAAACTCTTCGTCATGGGCTTGCGCAAATGAGCGGTGTTCGACGAAAATTGATGTAGACCGGGACAATTGTTTTATTTTTTTTATTTCGATTTGGTATAGAACTGTGAAATTTAAATGTATTTTGCACTTTTTGGTTAATCTTTATCGTTGGCAGACATTTGTCTTGTATGTAACACAACTATTTTACCACACAAACACTAAATGCTAATGGTGCTGTCTTGTTTGATGTTTTGTACTAAAGCATCTATCTGGTATGATTGAACCCATGCTTTCCACCATCCAACGTTTACATGCAACCATAACTAAGAAGTTAAAATTATTGAGAGAAGAAAGATTTCTACAATGTCTTAATCTGTGGTTGAATGAGCGTATAATGAAATAATTGGGTTGTGTCTTTGCTAGTTAATTTCTAATTTATCGAATTCTTTCGAATTATCTGTATCTAGTCTTTTGTTTATTAAATTTAAGTAACAACTTTTACATTTTCCTTCGACCTAAAATGACAAGATTGTGGAACCAAAATCGAATATCTTTCGCTGAGAATGGGGACGATAGTTTCATTCGACATTCGTTATTAAGTTACATCCGTTATCCGCATTAAGTCCGTTATACATTTTGAAAATCCTCTGGAAAATAAGGAGTTGAAAAATACACCTGAAGGATTATCAGCAGGTGCATAAATGGGTCGTGGTCGACGCCAAATTTGGTGAAAATAGGTCATATTCACTCTCCCTATATGTATTTGTGCAAAACTTCTAAAAAATACGGATAATATTTTCAAAATGTGCACCTCAGGGGCTCTTGGCAGGTATACACATGGTTCAGTATTAGCAAATTCTTCCCAAGGGATCGGAACTCAAAACATAAAATGCCGAGAAATTTGAATGAATTCCAAATAATAATTATAGTAAACTCGAGAAGTGCACCTTAATAGTTGGCGCCCCATCTCACCGCTGTGGGTTAAATTCACCTATCGCCACTTAAATGAGGATTTATACATTCCGAAAACTTTCTGAAATATATAGATGCTATACAAAGAATGTACACATCAGGGGCGCTAAGTAGGTATGCACTAGATATCTGTACAAGACGTCTTGAACGGTCATTCAAGACATGGTTTTTTTTTCAAGACATATACTGTAGCAAAGTTGCGGTAACCGAATACTTCAGTGTTCTGAAAAAAACATTCGTGTATGTGTATGAGGTGTAGAGAACAAAAAGGCAATACTAGTTACACACATACAGGAGTACTTTGTCGACAGTATCCCGAAGTACTTGGTTGTCGCAATTTCGTTGCAGTACGTGTCTTGAAATAAAGTGAATGTCTTGAATTGATTCAAGTCATCTTGGACATATGTCTAGCGACCTATTTGGTTACAGTGAAGCAAATTCGACCGAGGGGCGTGCAACCCAAAATCGCTCAAGGAAAAAAATCGAAAAGCACACTTCCAGACTTTATACCAGGTATATATACGTAATTGGATTGTACTTGAAGCCCGTTTACATAATCCATTATGGAGTTATTATGCCAAAAAAAATAATGTCGGAATGTATCTACTTTCTACTTTTTAATTTCTGAATTTATCGTTTTAATTTGGTTATAATCGGCTAGATATCTAATGGTTTTATATATGGTTACGATTCAGATTTAGCTGTTTGGTTTAACGAACATTTATGTCAAAATAATTTAAGAATGTACTTTGGAACAGGGTGGTTTATATTGCATCTTGGTAATGGTACTTACGCCTAAAGGTGTGCTTCTTCCAATTGAAAGCTTCTACATTGCGATATCACCACTACCAGTATCAACCCGAACATTCGAGAATAGACAACGCAACTTTGCTATCTCACTAATACCAGTATTTCAAATATACGAGGACAGATGGAAACTAAGGGATGGTTCGGGAAACGGCTGTCGATAAGTTATAACTGATATAAATAGATAGGGTAGCTGACTCCGCTGCGAGAAGGATCAGTCAATTTCGAATTGATGTTGCGCTAAAGTGTTGAATTTTTATAAATAGCTAATGCGCGGCGTGTGCCTCAGTGTAAATGTGCACAGCTACAATTCGTAGTTATATTGAATAAAGACTTATTATAAATTGTGAAGTACAATACAGGAAACTGCTGCACTTAATGTAATTATAAAAGAACCTTTTTTTTTAGCGGAAAATAAAACAAACCTAAAAAGGAGAATTAAGAATTAAGTAACAAAATGTTCCCAATTTTAGAGTTGTTAGCACAATAACGGAGCTCAGCTATATGAAGGGGTTTGTGCCTTTGCTAGTTATATGTGAATTTATCTACACGCTCATATAGATGTTGCAATAGCAAACAAATTGCATACTAAAAGTAGCAAATATTGTTAGAAGTTAACAAAAAACTTTATATTTGTCTGTAGTTTGCCTTTCCTGTGTCTTCTAAGCTCGAAACAGAAGATTTCGGCTGTAAAGTAAAAAAAGCCTTGTATAAAGTCAGTTTATAAAATATTTAATTCACCGCAAGTAACATTTAAAGAAGATATAAATACAAGGTTGTCAGTTAAACCAGTGGAAAGGACTACACTTTTTGTTTATCGGTACTCAGAACGTGTTGATGTGCTAGCATTACTTGTGGATTTATCAGTGACTCGAAAAATTCGTCTCAGGCAATTAATAGAATTGACTCGTGAACATTTGCATGCGATTATTTTCCACAACTTTCAATGTGGATTATCAAGAGAAGAGCGCATTGATGAACTTAAATCTTAATATGATGGTGAAGCACCATTTTACTGTACTGTGAAAAACTGGTATAATGAATTTAATTGGAACCAGTGTTTGATTCAGGACACTTTTCGTGCAAGGTCCTCAATATCGGTTGTTGTACCAGAAAATATCGTTGCTGTGCGTGAAGTGGTATTACAAGAATGTCATGAGATATACCGTGAGATAAAGGCAACCTTAGTCATTGCTCCCACCTCCCCACGTTCAAAACTGCATGAAAATTTGGCCGCAAAAAATTGCTTGCGATGGGTACTGAATGATTCATCAATCGCCCTAAAACGGCTTCTGTCGATTGGTGCAATATTCAATAATGCAATGGCTGTGCTTCATTAGATATCGGCATAAGACGTCTTGAATGAGTATTCAAGACATTTGCTTTTTGTCAAGCTATGTACTGTATCGAAGTTGCAACAACCAAGTACTTCGGGTACTGTCGAAAAAGCATTCGTATATGTTTGAGTGCACAAAAACGCAATATGATGTGAAGCGAAGTAGAAGTAGTAGTATTGTGTTTTTGTGCTCTACAGCATCACACACATACACGAATGATTTTTATTTAGAGCACTGAACTACAAGGTGTTTCAAAAGAAGTCATCCGATGTTGTTTGGCTCTCTTTTTTTTCTAAATGAAAAACTTCGATTCTGTTTTTTGATTATGTTTATTTGAACCTTTAGAATTTTATTGGTTAAGTTTTTGGTTGCCGCAACTTCGATGCGAAATACATGTCTTGAAAAAAATCAAATGTCTTGAATGATCATTCAAGACGTCTTGTTCAAACATCTACTAAGTACATGAACCTGAGACTAAACAGCTAATGACTGTATATGTCTTCTAAGACGTGCCAAATCCAACTGAAGTTGTTGGCGCACTAAGCAATTCAAAGCAAATGGTGGACTGCTTCTTCGGGATAACTGGTCATGTGGCAACAGTTTCATTAAGCATAGTAGGATGGTTAATTCTGAATAGTACACAACCATTTGTATGCCGCACGCTTTTGCTGAACTTAGGAAAACAAACCTCTAAAAAATGAGAATCATTCTCCATCACCACAATTCTAGCCCTCACACAGCGGCTCGAACAATCGCTTATTTGACCAAAAAAACATTGATTTGTTGGGTCATTCTTCGTACAGCCCCGAATTGGCACCTAATGATTTCTTGTTATAAATATAAATAAATAAATATTTTCACATTACATCCCATGAAGTGATAGGGGGAGCTGGGGAGCATCTCACAATCACTGACCTGTGGATTTTCCAGTTTTCACTCACTCTTTGGGAGCTACAGTTTTAAACCGGTTCCAAATAGTTTTTTGAGAAGCTATTTCATGGCTTATTACTCAATATTATCGGCGTCACTAAGCGAGGTGGCCGGCATCGAAACAAGTGTAAGGTGGTCAGAGCAGGGATCGAACCCACGGTGTCTCGCACAGCAGACAGTACGATTTCTTGTTACTCCCGCACATAAAAAAATAACTTGCGTGACCAAAGATTTTAACGCCTGAGGAAGCCTTTGATGCGTTCAAAACGCATCTCAAAATGTGGTTTAAACGCATGCAAAAAAAAAGTGTATTGATTTTCATGGAGAATGTTTTCAAACACACTAAAAAACAATTTCGATCATAAATATTTCTTTTTTTTTTTAATTTTTAGGTCATAAATATGAACAGCAACCTCGTATAAAATTATACTTTTAATGGATAATTTTGAGCTCGAACTGAATTATGATTGAAACCCCTATTGAATTGAATTGAAAAGGGTGCAATCGAGAATATGTTGTTTTCGAATTTTATTTCCAAAAACAGCTGATTTTTGTACATCAAATTTCTCACGCATTAACTAAAACTAATGTATGTTTGGCGGGTTGAAATCTCTTGAAACTTGAAAGCCGCTTATAATAAATAACAAGAGACTGATATGCATTTTGGTGCGATTTTAGAGTTTTTTATGTTGTAGCATTGATTTGAAAAAAAAACACCATTCCGAGGTTTGCAACTCAATATGTTCATTTCCTTCTTTTTAGTTAAGCAATTTTCGCTTGCATTTCGATAATATTTTGAAGAAAATATTGCCAAAAAAAATCGTGTCACTCTGTTATACGTCACCAAAAATTTGCCCATCATTACATTCATAAAATGTGAATATTTTTAATATACGTTTTTACCGTTCATCACACTTCTGCACTCCGTACAGGATAGAGACCATCGTAACAGAAAACAAAAAAATATATATATATAATGGTGTCATCAAAAGCCTGTTTTATTCATATGCCGCCCACCCCACTTCAATGATTAAGACATTCCATCGCGTCTTTTCTTCGAGTGTTTTACCTTTTTTTGGGGGCTGTCAACGAAAACAGCAACAATGTCCGTATGTACACAATGTGATGAGTTGAACTAAACGGGAACAGAATAAACTGAAATTCGAAAAGACAAGACTGCAATCAACACATAATACTAAAGTAAATCCACAAAAGCTTAAATTCCACCACTCTTCCCTCTTTGCTGACTGACTGATGAAAGAAGAATAGAGTGAAGTAAAAAAAATACATAAATTTACATAATTTATTGGTAGATACACCTTTTTCTCTTTGCCATTCAAAGCGGCGGCGGAGTGACTGACTGACTGCCAGACGGACGAATGTCTTTGTGTTGATCTTTTCAAATGTCTATGGTAGCATCAAAATCTGCCAAACACAGAGGAGGCATAGACAAACATAACGTTGTCGTGTTCTTATCTCTCTGCCGCAATTTGTTGTAGCTGTCGGATGGATGGCTGGCAAACAAATGGCTAACATATACACACGCGCCGCAAACATTTTCACTAACACTTACGAAAATACCGACGCAATACAAAAATTGCGTTGTTGACAAGGTCATTTTGTTTGCTTTTGATTTTGTGAACGTTTTTGGCAATTGACAGGCACAGTGGTTTGGAAGTTCAAAAAATACAATGCAATGCAAACCCATTAATGAATAAAAAGAGATGGGTGTTGATAGCTGATTAGGATAATATACATACAATTTTAAATTAAACATAATGTTAATACAAATTTTAATCAGACGTAGAAAAAAATTCCCTTTACATCCCATGAAAGAATTAGGGAGAACTTCTCGCAACCAATGAGCTGTGCGCTTTCTAGTTGTACACTCGCCGATTGGGACCAAGCTACGTCGGAGGTTGGTATTCCTGCTAAGCTGACACGCCATTATAGAATGACACTGGCCGACAGGAACTCTTCAGTAAAGATTGGTAAAGATCTCACCGAAGCATTTAGTACGAGGCAGGGGAAAAATGCGATCATGCGATCTCTTCGACATATTAATTGAGATCATTGTGAGAAAAGCTAGAATAAAACTAGTCGCATGCTGCTAGCGTATGCTGATGATTTAGACATCATTGAGCGAATGGTTTCGACAAGCACAACATCCACCCGATTGGATGAAAGGGTGAACGTTGTTAACCGTTATAATTTCTGCCGTGAACAGAAGCAACAACGTCAGCCTGGAAAAAACGGAGGATTGTGCTTGCAAACTGGTGTTATTTCGGTCTAAGCAATCACTTCAGAGATAATACCGTCTCGCGAGAAACAAAGTTCCATCTATATCAGGCTTTCATACAACCTGTCTTACCTTATGGCGCAGATTCCTGGGTCTTATCGCATGCCGAGAGTCTTCGAGGGAAAAATGTTCCGAAAAATATGGTCCTATAATAGGAAATGGCGAGAATCGACTACTTTCAGGGGTAATTATTCGATAGTGTCTACACCATTTCCAATTGAAATTTGAAAAAAATCAATTGAATTTTAAAAATTCTACTTGAAATTTTAAATGCATCAATTGAAATTTGAAATACATCAATTGAAATTTAAAAAACATCAATTCAAATTTAAAATACATCAATTGAATTTTAAAAAACAGTAATTGAAATTTAAAATAGATCAATTGAGATTTTAAAACATTAATTGAAATTTAAAATACATCAATTGAAATTTAAAACACATCAACTGAAATTTGAAATACATCAATTGAAATTTAAAACACATCAACTGAAATTTGAAATACATCAATTGAAATTTATAAACATCAATTGAAATTTAAAAAGCACCAATTGAAATTTAAAAATCTAATCTAATATTTTAAATTTCAATTGATGTATTTTAAATTTCAATTGATGTGTTTCAAATTTCAATTCATGTCTTTCAAATTTCAATTGATGTCTTTCAAATTTCAAATAGAATTTTTAAATTTCAATTGATGTATTTCAAATAGAATTTTGAAATTTCAAATTAAATTGATATTTTTCAAATTTCAATTGGAAATGTTGTAAACGACGTGAACGCCGTCGAAAGAAAATTTAAGAAATTTAAGAAAATGTAATGTTACACCACTGACGGCTACATTCTCTGAACCGTTCTCGGAACACTTGTCAGTAGTATACAATATATGGGCTTCTCTAGCAGCTGCCACCACATAATAAATGCTTGCAGCATTATAAATATCACCGCCGCTGTATAGATTCAGCGAACAAACCTCGAGGATAGTCGCGATTTTAACCTACATACCTCATATAGCTGTAAGAATATCGTCGCCTTTTTCGCCCTTACAACTATGTTGGCTCTGAAGCTACGCAAGGTTTTGACACACACTGCAAGCTTAATTTCCGACCCGACCAGTGATAGGTGCCAAACATTTTGTAAGTATTTGGGAAACATAAACAATTTTATCCCCATAATAAAACGCTTATTTTTAAGCAGGGTTAGTATTTTGTAGGTAATGGGTTACCCTGGGATACCCGCCCTTTACAGCTATTGCCAGGTCACGACACTACGTCCGCATAAGTAATAACTTTCCACCTGCATCTTCGAAAGTAACCAGCAAAGTACCACAGAAGTAGAGACAAGACCCCTTCTTGAGGTGTGCCACTGTTGGCAAACATGATAGAGGTGGAGGTTCAATAGACGCACCGTTTTCAAATTATAGACAAATTTGTATTTTAGCTAATTTGGCGATTTTTAAAAATAATTAAATTCTTCTCTTATTTTGCTATTGTTTCGACGCTCCATTTTCGAGATATAGAAATAATTTTAATTTTTTCACATTTACAATTCCAAAATATTAAAAAGTACTTAGTCTGCTCGCTACGTAACTGCTATAGAGTTGTATAGTTCACGAACTGACTAGTTCAATTGAACGATTCACTCTTGTGTACTAGATGCACTAGTTCACACTGTTCCGCTCTTTTGCTTCAGTAGTTCACTTGTTTCAGCAGTTTTTGTAATTCAGTCGTGCAGTTCTCTCCGCCATTTTCTAGCTCATGCTCTCGTTTTCTCACCCAATTTACATAAAGGTGCCTAATTTTGCAACTAAAACTAAACTAAAACTACAAGATGAACTGAAATGAGGTCTTTAGTTCACAGCTCATATGAACGTTTAAGCTGAAATGATACAATGAACTAAATGAATGAACTAGTTCATTCTGTTGGGCTGAACTGCAAAGAGCGCTCACTTGAATGAACTAAAATTCCCAACTCTAAACTGGTATCTTGTCGTAACATTTTGATTCTCTTCATGTTTGCTACTTGTATATATTTTGATACTCTGTTTACTCCGTAGAGTAATTGTTTAGATTACATTTTGATATGTACTGTCTCCGCGAAAGAATGCCGAATACTATGTGGTTGATGTTAGCTTGAATTTTGTTCTTGGAACACAACGTGTCTTGCAAATGTCAACCTAATATGATATTTGGTTAATTCAATTCAGTTCAATTCAAGTCAAGTAAATTCAATTCCATTCAGTTCAATTCAATCCATTTCAATTCAACTAAATTTAATTCAATTGAACTCAGTTCAATTCAATTCAGTTCAATTCTACTCCATTCTACTAAAATTAATCCAATTTAATTCAATTCAATTCAACTCAACACAATTCAATTCAGTTTCATTCAATTCAATTTAATTAAACTCAATTCGATTCAATTTAGTTCAATTCAATTCAGTTCAAGTCCATTCAATTCAGTCCAGCTCAATTCAATTCAATTTAATTTAATTCAACTCAATTCAATTCAGTTCAATTCAACTCAATTGAATTCAAATTGAATAATTTCAATTCAAATCAATTCAATTCAACTTAGTTCAATTCAGTTCAATTCAATTCAAGTCAAATAAATTCAACTCAATTCAGTTCAATTCAATGCAATTCAATTCAATTTAATTCCACTCAATTCAGCTCAACTCAACCCAATTCAATTTATTTCAACTCAGTTCAATTCAATTCAGTTCAATTCAGTTCCATTCAGTTCAATCACCTCAATTCAATTAAATTCAATTCAATTCAAGTCAATTCATTTAAATTCAGTTCAATTAAATTCATTTAAATTCAATTCAATTCCGTTCAGTTCAATTCACTTCAATTTAATTCAGTTCATTTCAGTTCCGTTCAATTCAATTCAGTTCAATTTAATTGAATTCATTTCAACTCAATTAAATTTAGTTCAGTTAAGTTATGTTTACTTCAATTCAATTCATTTAAATTCGGTTCAGTTTAATTCATTTAAATTCAATTCAGTTCAGTTCAATTCAATTCAGTTCAATTCACTTCAATTCAATTCAATTCAATTCAATTCAGTTCAGTTCAGTTCAGTTCAGTTCAATTCAATTCAGTTCAATGGAATTGAATTCATTTCAACTCAATTCAATTAATTCGCCTCAATTCAATTCCGTTCTATTCAATTCCATTCAATCCAATTTAATTCAATTAATTTCAATGCAATTCAATTCAATTGAATTCAATTCAGTTCAATTCAATTGAATTCAATTCAGTTCAATTCAAGCCAATTCAATTAAATTCTTCTCACTCCAGTTCAATTCAATTCAATCGAATTCAATTCCGTTTATTTCTATTCTATTCATCTGAATTAAAAGTAATGAAATGCAATGCAATTCAATTCAATTCAATACAATACAATTCAATACAATACAATTCAATTCAATTCAATTCAATTCAATTCAATTCAATTCAATTCAATTCAATCTAATCTAATTCAGTTCAATTCTTCGTATCTGTATATTAAAACAAAATAGTTTCTAATGTGATTTATTAAAATTGAAGATGTCTAAAAATCTGGTGATGGTATTTTATTTTCGAAATAATAATGATGCTTTTAATCGCGATAGGGAAAACACAGTAACATTTTATTTTGTGTTGATTTTTCGATAAAAAATTTTGAATTTTGAAGAATTTAAAACGAAACCCGGTTTTCCGAAAAAGTAGTTGTCGAATAACCCGAAAGCCGGTTATTCTTGCTTTTTTTACACTTTTGTGTATAAACTTTTCTAACGGTTCCTACGCGAGATATTTTTTAGATCTACGCTAAAAACTCTATAGTGGGAGTATAATTGCTTACACTCAAACAAAGTCATAAAGCATAAGTACAATTGCCAGTTGGTAGTTTATTTAATTTTTTTTTTTTTAATTTTTAATTCTAATTAAAATAAAAATTTTACCCAGTAAAAAATTGTATACGAGTATCACCAGAATCTCCACCAGAACTACCCGGTAAGATGTAGTGCAATTTTGGTTGCTGCACTGTAGCCTTTTTGCATTGTGGTGGCATTGGACGGCGGTGCTGCTAATTTGGGCACTTTTAAGTTGAATAAAAGCTGTTCTTTAGCGCGACGGTTGAGCACAAAAATTAGCACGATGTTAGCATGGCCAACTAGAAAACGGCAGTTGGTGAAATTCTTGACTTCGAACCCCATTCAATTTTATTTATTCATTTTGTTTTTTTTTAGTTTTGAAATGTTGACAAAATTTGTAGAAAAATTACAAATGTCGCAAGTACAACGAAGTGATTTCTAAAGCGACATCTACATTTAGCTGCCAACATTTGCGGAATTAAACTGTATTCGTATGCTAAACAAATTATGTGGTGTGTATATTAAGTTTTAATAATTATTACTTTTTCGCCCGACAATAGATTCGAACTCAACTGCTGTGATTGCCAGCTGCTCTTCCCACCAATGAGCTATATACTATTAGTGGTGAAAATAATTTTCGTCTGACAAACACCATAATATCTGTAATGCAATTTCGGATTCCTGTTTGCAAAAAATCCGCACATAGTACATCGTGGGACGTACTGAAACAGTTAGAGCCATTGGAACTACTGCAGTATAAGTTTGCTAGGTAATTTTCGTGCAATTACTTTGCCCGAAGTGTGGTAACTACATATAAACAGTACCTTTGTAAATGAAACATATTTATTGCAACCATAAAAAAAATTTGATCCAGCATTGAAATACTTATATTGAAGTAATAAAACATATTTTTACGAATTTCCTATTTGTCGTTTCACCATAGATAAATATAAAACCATAGATGGTGAAAGATAAGTGGTGGATTTGAAAGTAAAAAGAAATTTTCTAGATGGCTCCGATGTAGTGGATATAGGCAAATTTCCCTGGAAACCAAAACTATATAACCATGGTTTCTTGCGTTTTGCATTGTCAACAAATATCACAAGCGATACGCTTTCCAATTGCTGATATTCTATTTTCAAATTTAAACAACAGAATCGAAATAAAAATGATTTTTGAGTGCTTTTTCGTCCCATCCGAGTGAAAAATGGTCGTATGGGAACAGCATGTGCCCTCTGGTGAAAATGGTGATTAAGCAAATGAATCATCTATGGTTTATTTATTTATTGTTTCACTAAAAAATAGAGTTCCTTTTAAATTACAACAAGTACAAGAGTCTCCTTCTATAGATAAATAAAAAACCATAGATGGTGAAAGATAAGTGGTGGATTTGAAAGTAAAGGGAAATTTTCTAGATGACGCCGGGGTGGTGGATATGTGCAAATTTCCCTGGAAACAAAAACTATTGAAAAAACTTTAAAACCATGCTTTTTTGAATTTTGTATTGTGAACAACTATCAAAAGCGATATGCTTTTTTATTATTTATATTCTATTTTCAAATTTGAACAGCACAATCGAAATAAAAATGATATGAGTGCTTTTTCGCCGCACCCCAGTGAATAATGGTCGCACGGAACCAGCCTTTGCCCTCTGGTGAAAATGGGGATCAGCATGGTTTTTTTTATCTGTTTAATAGTTTGGCATATTAGTGAAGATTAATGGCGATATGTATTTTCTATTATTTATACTCTATTTTCAAATTTAAATAACAGTATCGAAATAAAAATTATGTTTGAGCGCTTTCTCGTCACATCCGAGTGAAAAACGGTCGTACGGAGACAGCATGAGGCCTCTGGTGAAAATGGTGATTAAGCAAATGAATCATATATGGTTTTTATTTATCTATGAATGTTATTAGCGAATTGATCAAACGTTCGTGGTGAAATCGAATATGATAGCTTTCGACTTACAATACACATACATATCGGCATTAATATTCACTAGTCTGTCAACCTGTTAGACCAATTAAGCTGCAATATTCACCACAAACTGGTTATTGACATTCTAATGTTGTTTTGACACACTGTAGATTTAAATGTTAGTTAAACCAATAATATAAATGATGTTTATGGGAATAATATTCATCGCAGAAATAACCGCATTTTCTTTGTAGCGATGAATTTGTAAATTAACTCACTTTCGGCGAAAATGGTCGTTGAACCAAGGACCATCTTAGAACAATTTCGTTGCAGAATTGATATCATTACGACAGTGTTTTTCAAAAAAGGCAACTGAATTCCACTGGAAAGAGATGGCTGGTGTTATCGATACCTATATTTTGAAGAAGCTGATTCTTTAGGGGCAATAATGTTGAATGAGTGTGGCAAAAATAAAGTAGTCACTACAATTTAAGCTAAGTCAAAAGTTGCGTAATCATTTGCCTCTTAAGCTATTAAGTCATGCGAATTTGCATTTAAATGCCATAAAACAAGTCGCTAATAACGGAATTATTACCTAATTATTAGTATTATTTTGTCAAACACGTTTCAAACCACTGTGTCTAGATTATTTCGTTGGCTTTGTTTTTCTTATATTTTTGTTTATAGCAGTCAATTGTTGAATTCACTATTTATTTAATGGTTCCACTATTGATGTCATTGTGTTTCTTGTTCCAACAACTGCTGGTTTTGGTTGCCCGTATTTACCATATTCAACAGTTTAAAGACCTTTTTCAGCTTCTACCAACAAATATTACTTGGTCTAAATAGACACAAACAGCAGAAGAGAGGAGTGACAAAAACAACAAAACGACACAAATAATTTTAAAGGTATTTTATTGTTGTTCTGTTCACCTCTTTAGACTTTGTTCTTAAAATTTTTAATAAATTTTATTACGAAGACACATTTGGGCAAAGGTATGGCCTCAAACATTATCGAGGAGGCAAACAAAAATGGTCATATGCAAATTTGGCATTTTATGGAAGGCAGTTTGTGTTAGAATTGCAAATGTATGACAACATGTGCGGTTGATGAATATGGCAACTCTGCCTGCAGATATAAGACATAAATTTCAAGTTCTTAAACTTTACAATAACAAATAAATAACATTCTTTATGGACTTCGAAGCTTAAGTAATAAAACAAGTAGCATACAAAAAAAAAGAATGTCAAAGTCAGAAGAATAATTATCAATTTGAATTTTTTTCAAGACGATAACAAAACCGGAATGATTGGTCAGCATTCTGGTGAACCATATGGGAATGGATTATAATAATATAGATATCATTTCAGAATACAGTCTACAACGAGTCTGATCGTATAATACAATCAAATATTATTTCAAGTTTCACGATTTCTTTCAGATTGAATATTTAAATATCTCTATAAGAGTGCATTTTTGTGAATATCGTACATAAAAAACCTCCAGGTGTTTTAGCTTTGTTTACTTACATATTTTTTTGAGTGTAGTATGGATTAAAAATAAACCGCAGAAATTAGTCAACATTCACTAAATTTTAAATTAATTTTGTTTGAAATTCCACTAAAATAAAAAAATAACATATTTTGTTGTCATTCTCTGTTATCATATCTATTTAAAAAAACAATTGTTCCAACACAATGAATTGTCAAAATAAAAAGACACACTATCGTTTGATTTTAACCGAATTTTCAAATTGTTTTTTTTTAATTTATTGATTTACTTCATATTGCCAATTTTTGTTGTATTTTAAAGTATAACACATAGACGCCCTACATAAAATATAATATAATTTCAAAAAGAGATTTCAACGGTAACCGTTTCCTCCAAACGGGTGGAGGCTCTGATTGTTGAAACCGGCTATGCGAATAATCGACCAAGTGAAAATCGCCCAAAACCAAAAACGAACAATGACCCAAATTTTTTGGGTGTTGTTTCATTAAGAAAAAATACCCAAAAAAAGAGGTAAGATCGTCCAAAAATTTAAGAACATTCGTCCAAAAATATAAATCCAATTTATGAACAAACGCCCACTATTTTGTGGTGATTGTTCATAATGATAAATCGCCCAAGACTGTAGCGAACAACCGCCCAATTAAGTAAAAGGGCGAATTGACATTTTTAAAAATTTGGGCGATCATTCATCTTGAACAAACACCCAAAAACACTTGGGCGATTATTCGCATAGCCGTTGAAACCACAAATTTTGATTTGTCCTCATTAATTACTAAATACACTTTTCCGATTCCTTTTCAATTCTCGAAAATATTGACGTTACCAATCATGTCTATATCATCACCATACGCGAACACCATGTGGCTTTTGTGGCTGAAGGTCCTATTCGTGTTGACTACAGCTTTCCCCATTATGATCTCACCTAAAATATTGCAAAGAGCGCTGATAGGCTGTCACCTTCGCTGAGACCTCTCCTCGCAGTAAATTTCTCGGTAAGATCTTTACCATTCTTCAGTGAGAAGTTCGTGCCGGTCAGTGTCGTCCAACAAAGGCGTGTTGACTTAGTAAGACTACCAAGCTTCGACAGAGCTTCGTAAAGTTTTCCCCATATCGAGCAATCGAAGGTAGCTATACAGTGTGGACGAAAACTTATGTCATAATGTGATTGTGCCAGAATTTTTTGGATATGGATATCTTTATTTCCAGACGCACTTTTTGTCCTTTTTTTTGAAACAAGGTCAACAAAATTGCGCCAATTTATTATGGAATAGATTTTACTAGAGGATTTCGAAGACGAGAATCGTTCATCTTGAATTTGCATATGTCCTTTTAGTCAGTTTTTAAAAATTTAAATCTTGAAATGTTAAAATTTAAATTATGCAATTTTATGATGCAATTCCAAGTTGGTGTTGCACAGTGTAATGAACGTTAATGAAATTTCAGTAACTTAGTAGAAAAGTTTTCGTCTTCCTCATTTGACTAATATTTTAAAGCATCTATCATTGATTGGCGATCATATTGTGTTTACTAATTAGTTAAATTGTTTTTTTAGAGACACAATAAATATTTGTATGGCAAACAAAACTGACAAACAAAACTGAAGCATAATTTAAACACAACATGCAAAATCTTCACTTTCAAGTCAAATGACTTCAAAATGTTAGACTATGTCTATCAACCAATAAACAAACTGTAAAAACCTCATCCTAACATACTATTACTAAAACTGTTAAGCAACTTTTGCTCACCACTGTATAGCATTTAGTGCGATAATAAATGTTTTGATGTTGTGTTGATAAGCATAATTAGAATAGCAATTTGATTGTAGTAGATTTGTATGTAGCAGGTCCACAACCACATGATAGAGTGTCGGATAGGTTACACTTAATGAAGGTATCATTATTAATAATATCATGGTGTACGAGGACTGTTAGTTTTTAATTATTACGTGTTGGTTACACTGTTTTGTTCGTCTCTGTTTCTAATCTCATTTTGTCTGTTAATAGAAAAACAAATTATAATGGGAAACATTTCAGACAATCTTTTAATTAAAACCTACATGACCTTCGCAATATAAATGAAGTTGAGTAGGGGACCGACCGTTAACCTCCGTGGGGGGTTAATGGTCTTGTATGGAGATTAATAGGTGACTACAAGTCTGACAGATGTTCCATAGCGTCTTTGGGGTTTTCGTTGTTGTATGTGACTTTGTAAAGAGATTTATTTTTAATTAAATTTTGAAGATTTAAAAAATATGTTTCAACATTCTTTAAACAAATTTTTAAAGTTTGCTCCTTTCCTAAAACATATAAACATACACGCTGAAAATTGTGTGTTTGTTTTTATGTGTTTACAGCTTGTCGCAAATATAGTATACTTGTGTCCAAATACATTGTGTTTGCAAATCAACATAACGTGTTTGGGACACAACGGTTAATAGGTTATACATAATATATTTATTTGTTACCCAAATGTGGTTTTGTTTGTAGAAAACCAATGAAAACAAAAACGTGGCAGACTATAAAGAAACAAAAAGCAGAAGATCTTCAATACACGAAAACAATGCTAGCAAACATGTATATGGTTCCCGCAATATGTAGCTGGGACCATTATTTTTCAGCGTGTATATGTGACCTGGTCTACGGAAATGTACCTATGGTCAGAAAAAAACTTCGAGAAAACAGCTATTAAAGATTACGAATCGTGTTTCCGCTTCCATCTCTTGCATTTTTCTTTATTGCCCTTGGCTGTCAACATCCCCGCACACTTAACCTATGTACAGTTTTGCTTTTACAATAAATATTTTCATAGTTTATTCAGATGAAATTCCCCTACAGAGGTAATTTTTGAGCGGCAAAATTTCTTTCAAACTTCAAGTGTCGTTTGAAGCAAAATAAATGAAGTTAGGAGACTGCGGGTTGTTTCATTGAAAAGAGCGTTAAATTCTCTACAAAATTAGTTCGAAAAACAAAAATCCATTTTTCAGACCATAGATACCTTTTCGTAGATCAGATCAAACATTTTTATAATAAGGATTTACATTTTGGCAGAACTATCCAACCTTTGGCAGATTAGTGAAGCATAATGTTAATGACTTATCGATAAACGAGTCGTGAGTGTAAGTTTACAGTAGAGTGTCCAAAATACTGGTTTGTCGGTATTTATCGAAAGTATACTTTTCCTGTTGCAAAACAACGCGTAAATTAATTTCCTTTGATTAATGCCGATAAACTGTCTCTTGCGACACTCTAGTCATTACCGTTGAATGTTTTTTTTTTTTATACAAAGTATATTTTCCAAAAAAAAAACCGATAAACCAGTATTTTGGATACTCTAATTGACAGCTACCATATATGATCTCACCACAAATGGTTGATGAATTCGCTAACGAACTTTTTGAAAGAATTTTGAAATAGATGGCGCTAATGCTAGATGGTTCTGAAAACAACTGAATGACGCGATGTAGAGAGTTGTGACTACCAACGCATTTAGAATAAGATTATGGTGACATGCGCAAAAGTATACATCGTTGTGTAATAGTAACAGAGTTATGACTGCCCCCACCTGAGGTAATAAAGAATAACACTATGATAGTTTTTGGCAAACATATTTTAAGACAAGGCCGGGGAGGACGGCTTCACCCTAATTCGGCTACGATGAATCGAACTGCATTATTACTTTTTTGAGTTACAATTACGGTTTCATACAAAAAAATTTTTTTATTGTGACGATCAGATTTTTTTTTTTTTGATTTTTCCATTTTGACTTACTTTTGACAGCCATTAACTTCTATTTCATTGGTTGCACCGGTAAACTTTCTTCAATAAAGTTGTTCCAAACGTTTTGGGCTTCAACTTTGGGCAACACAGGTTACCACTAAAATCAGGTTTTTGGGGCTCTTTGATTCAGAACATTGGCAGAAATGTAATTTTCCGACTTTCTTTGAGTTTTCCGTTCACAAATTGTCAGTAATCAGATTACGATAAATGAACTTAACTAAAGGTTATCTCGCGTTTGTTAATAAGGTTCCTATGGCCGTCCAGAAGTTTATGAAATTTTCCAAAATCTGCTCGGCATATACTTCTTTTTGTTTTACAAGGCGGGCGAAAAAGTACAAATTTCAACATCAGATGAGCACATGGTTGATAAAAATCCAGCTTTGACAGACTGATTGGGAGCTTCACTTTGGTTAGTGCCTGACCCAGAGTGGATGAATGTGATTACATCCTGGCAGTACGTGAAGTGTAATAGCTTAAGCACTAAACGAAAGTTGTATTAAAAGGTCATCATCAATAGGGTATGATACCATCCAAAATATACCCTACTCAGTCAAATTTCCATAACTCCTGTGTCATAAACGAAAAACAGTTTGCTGCAAACATTTTTCTTTCATCGTAAAAGTTATTTTTGCCTTTGAAGTTACCAAAATCATTTGCGGTAAACGAAAGCACAGTTACACGAAACGTTTTTCGGATCTCGCAAATGATGTTATTTATTTATAACAAAGGAAATAATATGATACTATTCTGAAGCACATTTCTGTACATTGTTATTGAAGTTTACAGAAAATCACCTTCCTCGAATTTCACATCAACAACAACAAACAATGGCTTCCCATTACATCCCTTGAAGAGATTGGAGGGAGCTTCTCACAACCAGTGATCAGTACGCTTTCTAGTTTTACACTCGCTGATTAGGATTTTACACCGGTTCCGGATGGTATTTTCAGAAGCTTATTCATGCCTAATGACCAGTTTCATAGTTGAATATTCTCCATTTAAATGTACTTTAAATGCCAGACGGTTGTCATTTAAATGTCATTTAATATGAAAATTTTGTGTGAGCTTTTAAATTGAGCTTTTAAATGACGACAGTGAAACTCGACCTAAGTACTCGATAGTGTTGAGATCACTAAGCGAGGTGACCGTCGTCCAAAGAAATGTAAGCTAGTCAGAGAAGGGATCGAACCCACGTCTCATCTACAAGAGCCGCACTCACTAACCATTACACCACCCCACACTGGTCAAATGCGGCCAAAATTCATTTTTTTGTATTCTTGAAATTTTACAAAATTTTGATGCCAAGTTAAAGTAAATACCCCACGTCATATGATTTAATAATAAGACCTATTCGATCTCAAATGGGGAACTTTTTGATATTTGGCAAAATCATCAAACGAAAACTAGTGATGAAATAACGACAATAATGGTGAAATTTGTAGAATCCCGCACAAAGAAAATGCTAAAAGAAGATAAGTTGAAAGGAAACCTTGTGGGTTTAATTTCATCCGGTAAAAAAAAGTGGGCACTTTGTAAAAGGAATAGAAGTTTTTTTGAAGAACGAGAATCGCTTTGGTTAAAAATGAATTTCAATTATATGGGATGTGAAGATTGTGTAAGTTTACATAAATTTTATTAATATTCCCTGCACCAAATCCGGCGAAATGTGAAATAATATTTGTTTGTTATCATATTTTATGTGTGTTGATATTATTATTGCGCGATAATATTAGCGGATTTGGTATTAACTGTGGACAATTTTTAAAATAACCTTTTAATATAATAGGATGCCGGAACAAGTAAACAGTGTAGCAGCGGAAGGCCATCAAAATCCTTTAGTGATTGTTCAAAAAGAAGTAAAAGGCGAAAAATTACGGAAATTTGTAACACGCATGATGCGTCATTAGTTCACAAGGCCTCAGAAAAACTAAGCAAAATAAAATGCAAATCGTCCGGTAAAGATTCTGCGTTGTTTAATGGCGCTTTGGCGCTATTTATGAACCTCAATCTTTCGAAAAGTAAATATGAAGATTTAAGGTCGTATAATGGAAATGCTGCTAGGAAAATATTGCATATAGCAAAATATTGGAAGGGAAAACAGACTGCTATCCCGAAAACCTAATCATTGACGAAAAGGGTGCGTCTGTTACATTTCAATCACTTTTGAACCACACCTCAAAAAGAATTTTATTGTCATTGGATGCGAATGCGGAGTTAAAAGAAGTAAATGGAAGTCAACTGGAACTGATTGGAAAGTGGGGAATGGATGGCTCAACAGGTCAACAAATATTTAATCAAAAATGGCAAAATGAGGAATGCTTGGAAAATGTTGATGAAAAAGCAGTTTTTATGATTTCATTTATTCCTCTTCAACTTGTCGCAATAAAATCTGAGAAGGTTATTTGGAAAAATAAGAGACCATCAGATATATTGCAGACCAATTCAATTTGAGTTTGTGAAAGAAAATAAAGACAATGTGGAAAAAGAGTACGCAAATATCTGTGACCAAATCAAAAATTTATCGCCGACTGAAGTGGAATTGGAAAATGCAATGAAATTTCTCATTAAGTATAAACTATTATGTACAATGGTTGATGGGAAAGTCGTTAATATTCTTACAAACCAGGCATCATCAAGGTGTTGTAACATATGTAAGGCAAAACCAACGGAAATGAAGGAGCTGGCATATGTTAGAGCTATGAGACCAGACGAAACAAATTACAATTTTGGGTTAAGCACTCTACACTGTTGGATGCGGTTTATGGAGTGCCCACTTCACATTTCATATAATCTTGATTTTAAGAAGACATCTGTTACAAAGGAAAACGGTCACTTAAAAGAGGCCAAAAAAAACCTAGTCCAAACGGAAATTAGAAAAAGATTGGGAATATGTGTAGATTATGTAAGACCTGATACCGCCAGTTCAAATACTGGGAACGTAGCAAGGACTTTTTTCAAAAATTATGATTTAATTGCAGAATTATTAAACCTTGATCATAATTTGGTAAAACGTTTTGCGTGTATCTTGCAAGTACTGGCATCAGGCCTAGAAATCCATATAAGTAACTTCAGGAATTATTGCAATGAAACTGCTGAACTTTTCGTCAATGTTTACGGACGGTATTATATGCCTCCAACAGTGCGTAAAGTGCTAATACATGGTGCAGACATTATTGAGCATATTGGTATCCCAATTGGCACGCTATCAGAGGAAGCTCAAGAGGCATCCAATAAAATTTTCAAAGCGGCTAGGCGCAACAACAGCAGAGCATTCTCCAGAAAACTGAACAATGAAGATGTCTTCCATTACCTCCTTATATCTTCGGATCCCTTATAAGTAGCATCCGTATAAAAACAGGAAAAAACAAACAAGAGATGATGGAGGAAGCCTTCGACTTGGTTATTGAATTATAAAATGTTATGCTGTAATTTAGCATTAGTAATTTATTTAATTAAATGGACAATAAAATGAACTATTAGTCAAGATTTTTATTTGGAATTGTATGCCTGCGCGACAACTTTGAGGTAGAGTATTATTCTAAATGTATGCAATATTAACACAAAAAATTTGGGCGTGGCACACTCCGTCTCTTTGAAAATATATCGTTAATACTTGTTCGTCTTTACTGATCAATACTTTATTTCTTTTTGGGAAACAAAAATTAGAAAATGGGAAATATGGGCGTACTTATGATATATCATGCCCATTTGAACAAATACAATGAAACCAAGTACAATATTATATATTTGAAACTAATTTCATCGATTTGTGTTAACAAATAAAAGAAAAATTTATCAAAATTTATTAAAAAGTGGGCGTGGCTAAAACCTATTACGTCCACATTTTAAAGATGCACCAGAAATTGTGCACTCCATCTACGTGCAAAATTTCAGCAGTTTCCATTAAGAAATAACAAAGTTACAGAGTTTTGGCCGCATTTGGCCACCGTGCACCCACGTTGAATTAATGGTTGTTATTTCTGTAAATCAAATGTCTTTATAAATTACAGACTAACCAAGAATCTGAAACTTGAAACCTAGTAAAGAGTAAACCTAGTAGAAACCTAGTAAAGAGACTCTTAACACTACGGAGCATGTATCTGCCGACGACAAAACCTCGATACAAAATGTATAAGACTGATTTGTGATGTACTCAACAAGACTGTAACCTACATTGGGTTGTTTTTCAAATAAATTTTTACTGTATTACCGTGTTCTCGTTAAAAAGGAACTGTCTTTCGCTATTGCCAATCCTGTTTTCAATTTCTTACCTGCATATTAATTCATATCTAAGAAGTGTAACATGTCAATTAATTAAAAATAACAATAATTGCCTTTGAAAATGATGTAATTCTTGGAAGTAAAGAAATCATTGTCAAGGACTCGGAGCAAGTGAGACCCTTCAATGCTTTCAACAGATTGTTCATAAATATTAAATGAAATTCATGATGTTGTTCCCATTTTATTTGTGTGGTTTCATGAGGAGAAATCCCCGAAAACCACCACCAAATATATTGAATATTCGAATATCTGCCATTCATATTCATGTGTAACGAACAACGAGGATGGTTTGTAAGACAACCGACTGTGAGCCATTTTCCATTTTCCTATTGAATTTTTCAAAGAGTCAGATCAGATTTAGATTTTTAGTCTCAAAATGCCCACAACCTTAACAAAGTGGATCGCTCAGTTTGAACTTTATTGTATTATATGTGTACTATAATTTTCACAACACCCTCGTAACATGGTCACGGCATGTATGGAAGAGCCTCTGAGCGTCCACTTTACCTTGCAAGGCAAACAAAGTAGTCAACACATAAGAATCAACCGAGTTGCACGTGTTTGAATACATCTGGCTTCAATAAACTTTTATGCTCGAACTTTGCACTGATTAAAACTTCAACTGATTAAATATTTAACAATTCGTGAGCTTTATATTAGCACAAGTACATCAGCAGTCGTATAGTCCTTATTTGTACATCCTTGTATATAGTATAACCATGAATAACGTAGCCGCGAATAAACCCATAAAGATTAATACGTTGTATAAAGTAAAAACATCTGTTTCGCTTTATGTGAAGGAAGAAAGGCTATATTATTAACATGATGGTTATTTGGGTGTAATCCTTAATTATTGAATTCGATAAGAGAAACAAATTTGAAATGAAATCAACTGATTGCGCTGGGTATGAGGTTGCGAACACCAAACGAGTACAACCCAGCAAAACCTAGGACAAAACTTAACTGAGTGGCTTTAAGCAATTAACTTAAAAGAAAATATAAATACAAACATGTTCCCAGTGCATCACATGAATTGACAATGGAGAGCTTTTAACAATCCGTGAGCTGAGCGCTTTCTAGGTTTATTCCCTGACTGGGGCCTTCATTATTACAAAGATTTTCAACGATTTTTTGAAGAATAGAATTGAATTAAATTGAATTGAATTAAATTGAACAGAATTGAATGGAGTTGAATTTAATTGAATTGAATTGGATTGGCCTGCATTGAATTGAATTGAATTGGAATGATTTGCATTGAATTTAATTGAATTGAATTGAGTTGAATTGAATTGAATTGGATTTAATTGCATTGAATTCACTTGAATTGAATGGCACTGACTTGAATAGTCTACAATTTAATTGAATTGCATTAAATTGAATAGGCTAGAATTGAATTGAATTGAATTGACTTGACTTGAATTGAATTGAATTTTTTTTTCTTTCTTTATTGATTTACAATATTGTTTCGTTTACATTTCATTATTTCCCCCGCGAAGCCAAAGGCTTGTATCCAAGGATATATATTTAGTTAAGTGTAAAATTAATATGTTTCATAAAAAAGACAATTGAATCTATTAAAGCAATTTAACATTAATTTTTTATCTCCGCTTCATTACGAGTTTATAAGATGATTTTTGATAATTTTTTTACGCTTAAATTTATTTCTTATATGTAAGATATTCTGTGGTATTGTGTTTAGGACGGTTGGCATTTGTACATTTAAGGTGTTCTTTCCATGCTTATTATTGTGCCACGGTACTTTGAATTTTCCTTCAGCTCTTCTTCTAGTATTGTATGCATGATTTACTGGTTCCAGGTAGTGTTCATCAAGAAATTCATTTATTATTGTTGATTTATATATGTTTTTTACATTTAAAATTTTGTTTAGTTTAGAGAAATGTTTAATTGTATGTTGCGAGTGGTTAACAGATATATTATTTAGTGAGTTGTTTGCGTAGGCGAGATTATTAATGAGATGAGTGTTACTTAAATTGGAGTTTGTGTTGACATTGTTGATTTGGCGGCTGTTGTTTTGCATATTAATTGAGAGTTCGCGTTGCATAGTGTTTAATCGAGTTCTCATCAATATTTTAATTAGTCGATTTTGGGTTTGCTGTAATATTTTGCAGTAAGACACGTTTCCGAACGCTGATATTCCATGGCGTAGATACGACTCAGCGAGAGAAAAGTATGCCTGAATAGTTACTGATAATGGTGCACAGTTTAGAGGTGTCAAACTATCGATGGGACTATCGATAGTATCGATAGTTTAGTTTTTTTGAGACTATCGATTGTTTTTTTTTTGAGATTTTAGATTTTATTTTTTCTATCGATAGTTTTTAGCTACTATCGATAGTGCAACGGAAATTATCCACCACTAGTTTTGTGAAATAAAGCGCGGCAAGTTCTTAAACGTAGACAAAAAAACAACTTTTAGATTTCAGCAGGTGGATTGGCGGTTCCTCCAACGTTAGTATACAATGGAAAATAACGATACTAACACAACAGGTATATTATGCTTTTATTTAAATGGAGATAGCGCATATATAATCCATTCCTTTACAAACAGACTCTCAAGCCAGTAAAAGACCCAGAAAAAGTGTGTCGGACGTTTGGAAGCATTTTGCATTAGCTCCAGACAAAAAGCACGCAAAATGCCTGACATGCCAAAAAACGTATAAAACAAGCGGGAATACGTCAAATCTGATGGACCATTTAAAGCGTAGTCATCCTTTGCGTATAGAACCAACAACATCGAACCCTGTAATAACAGACTATTATAAAAAGAGTGGCACATACGACAATAATTCGGCGCGAAAAGTAGAATTAGATTTGGCTCTAACGAAAATGATCGCTTTAGATGTACAGCCATTTCGTATAGTTGAAGACAGGGGTTTTCGAGAGTTCGTGCACTGTCTAGATCCACGATATGTGTTACCATCTCGAAACACCATTCGAAATGTTTTTTTGAAAAAGATTTATGCTGATGGCTGCAAAAAATTGCATGATGTTTTTAACCAAATCGAGAGCTGTGCTATAACCACCGACTGCTGGTCATCGAGGGCAAACGAAAGTTATTTGACTGTAACGTGCCATTTCGTTGACAGTGAATTCAAACTGAGATCGGCCGTTTTAACAACATCAAAGCTCGTTAGTGAGCTAAATCATAAATCTGAGAACATTTCCGAATCAATGCGAGTGTGCCTTAATAAATGGAATATATTCCACAAAGTTTCGTGCATCGTAACAGACAACGCAGCTTCAATGATTAAGGCTTGTGAACTACTTGAGAAAAAAAATCTTCCTTGCTTCGCTCATTCCATCAACCTTGTTGTGCAAGATGTAATATCAACTGAAAAAGTAAAATTATTAATGACTAAATGTAAAACCATAGTCACATATTTTAAAAAGAGCACTATTGCATATGCAAAATTCAGAATGGAACAGAGCGAAGATAAACAGTACAGCCTTATTCAAGAAGTGGACACTAGGTGGAATAGCGCATTTGCAATGGTGAAGCGAATTCTACTTACCAAAGATGCCATCTTTTCGGTTTTATTAAGCACCCCTAAGTCCCCTCAGATTCTAACGGCAGAAGAAATAGAGCAATTGGAAGACATATGTTCATTATTGGAACCATTCGACACTAATACAAATGTTATATCCGGAAATCAATATGTTACTATTTCACAAGTGATTCCCGTAGCATTAGGTTTATATTACGCGATAACGAAACTTAAACCTAACATGAAAACTGAACTTGGATTGGAATCATGCACCTATTTGGTCGAAAAAATCCAACAACGACTTTTTATTTACGAATCTAGAAGTGTCACAAGATTTGCAACTATTTTGGATCCTAGATTCAAAAAAGAAGGCTTTCGGTCTACTCAGAATGCAACACAAGGATACAAAATGCTTGAAAATGAACTGGTTACCATCAGAAGACTTATTGGGTCAAAAGAAAACAGGGAGGAATCGCCAACAGCAGAGAACAACGAGGTACCTGACATTTTCCAATTTATGAAGGAAAAACTTTCAACTAAAGCCGTGTCTAACCGGGCAGATGCAATTATTTCCTTACGCGAATATGCTGAAAAGCCAAATCAACCCATAAGTATGGACCCGTTGGAGTACTGGAAGGTAATTCTTATTTTGAACTTATATTTTTTACATTATTAATTTGCTTCACTTGCAGACCCGATCCACCGATATGAAAGAAATGCAAGTGCTTGCACTTAGGTACTTGTGCATCCCGGCTACATCAACTGAGTCTGAAAGAATGTTCAGCAAAGCTGGACAAATAATTTCAGAAAGGCGTACGAAATTAAAGGACGCAAATGTCGATATGCTGCTTTTTATAAACAAAAATAACTGGCTGACTGACCATTGATCTCACATTTAACATTTTTATCTTAAGAAAATGGATATACTTTTTGTTTTGTTTTGTTATTTAATGAAGTAAGAAATACATTTTTGTTTTGTTAGAAAAAGGTGTATAATATGACATTTTTATATGTTTGATGTATATATTTTCTTCGTGACCTTTTTATATCCGATAGTATCACGATAGTATCGTCGATATATCGATAGTTTTTATAAGTTTTGATAGTTGGGAATCGATGTATCGATAGTTTCTTTTAAACTATCAAGAAATATCGATGGTGGCACTATCGATAGTTTGACACCTCTAGCACAGTTACTTAAGTGGTACAGAACATATGAAGCTTTGCGAAGTTTCTTATTCAGCGATATTATATGATCCTTCCATGTAAATTTGTTATCCACAATAACTCCTAAGTATTTATAATCGTTAACTTGTTCAATATATATTTGGCAGTTATCATTATCATTGTATGTTTGAACGTTTTTATGAAGGCAATTATTGTCATGGAACTTAATAGATATCGACGAATTTTTAATGTGGGGTAACCGTATGTGCATTATTTTTGTCTTCGATGCGTTTATTATTAGGCCATTGTCATGACACCATCTAGTGATCAGATTTAGTTCAGATTGCATTATTTGGACAGCTACATCTATGTTCTCATTTGACACAATAATTACCGTGTCATCTGCGTATGCGAAAGACGTGCTTTTATTTAAAATGCTTATTAATTCGTTGGCATATATCAAATATAGGATTGGTCCCAGTTTCGACCCTTGTGGAACACCATTGTGCTGTATTATTTCTTTGCTTAAAACTCCATCAATTTTAACACGATACGATCTGCATTCTAGGTAATTTTTGAACCAATTCAGGCATTTACCACGGATTCCACATCTTTCCATCGTCAATAATAGATTTTTGTGTGACAGCGTATCAAATGCCTTGCTAAAATCTATGAAAAGAAGCAAACATTGCACATTTCGGTCCAAACACTGATTAATGTGTGTTGAAAAATGGCCAAGCAGTTTGTTAATATTTCTACCTTTTTGAAATCCATACTGATTTTTATTTATTGTGGTATACTTTTCGAGAAAATTGTTTAGCCTTCTCGCCATAATCTCTTCTAATACCTTTTCCATTACCGGTAAAATTGATATGGGCCTATAGTTGTTATAATCATTATTGACTCCACTTTTGAATATCGATCTCACTAACGCGGTCTTGAAAAGCTTAGGCAATATACATTCATCTAAACTTGTATTTATTAGAGATGTAATGGCCGTAGCAAGCTCTTTAGCGTTATTTCGGATATCTTTAGGTCGAATGCCATCCACACCTGCCCCTTTTTTTAAATTTAGAGACTTTAAGATATTGAAGATTTCTAGTTTATTGGTTTGTTCAATAAATATTGAGTTTTGAATTCCTTTCTCATTAGTTTCCTCATTAATTAATCTCATTAATCTCATTAATTAGTAGCCAAGTTCCTCTCATGTTGTACCGATTTTTTATAAACTCTCTACGGCGATAGTCGTTTTTTGCGTGTACTATTATTTCATTTAATTTGTTATTAAAAAGTTTGTACTCTCTTTCTTTGCTCGAATTTTTTCTACTTTTTCTAAATCGTTGATATAATCTATCTCTTACATCACAAGAGCTCAATATGGTTTCGTTCAACCAAGGATAATCGTTTCTCTTTTTAGTTACTCGCGCAGGTTGTTTTGACTTGTTATAATTTCATTAAATTTTTTGTATATGTTATTAAAATTATCATCACAACAATAGTTTGTGTTTGATAAATCATTCCACTTAACTTCTTTTATTAATTTATTTACTTTTTTAGTGTTCATTTGAAATTGTGGATTTTTCGATCCCTGACTCATAGCTTTGCTGTTTGCATTAGTTTTGTTTTCTTCTACGCACCCAAACAAAGAGTAATGGTCTGAGATGGTAGTCATGACGACGGCTGCACAAACAAGTGATCAATGCACGTTCCTTTGTTTTTGTTTACATCTTCTCTGGTTAAGACAACATATCAATATATGTTCTTGTTGTTTTGACTGATTCGTTGGCAACGTCAACGAATTGAATCGAACTGAACTGAACTGAATTGAATTGAACTGAATTGAACAGAATTGAACTGAATTGAATTAATTTGAATTGAATTGAATTGAACCGAATTGAATTTATTTGAATTGAATTGAACTTAATTGAATTGGATTGAATTAAATTTCATTGAATTGAATTGAACTGAATTGAACCGAATTGAACTGAATTGCATTTTTTTGAATTGAACTGAATTGAATCGAATTGAATTGAATTGAATTAAATTAAAGTGAATTGAATTGAATTGAATTGAATTGAATTTAATTGAATTGAATTCAATTCGATTCAATTGAATTGAATTGAAATGAATTGAGTTGAATTGAATTGAACTGAATTGAATTGAATTGAATTGAATTGCATTGAATTGAATTGAATTGAATTGAATTGAACTAAATTTAATTGAATTAAATTGAATAGTATTGAATTGAATTGAATTGAAGTGAAGTGAAGTGAATTGAATTGAATTGAAATGAATTAAATTTAAATGAATAGGAGTGGATTCAATTGCATTAAATTGAATTGAATTTTTTTTTTAAATTAATTTTTTATTTGATCATTAAATTTTTATACAAAGTTTAAATATTAAACCCACGAAACCATTCGGCTTGTCTGCAGGATATTATATCTTAGTTTTGCTTCAAAATATTTAATTATCTTTACTGTTTTATATTTCATGTTTGTGTATTCTCTATTGTATTTTAAATTCTTAAACTTTACTATTTTAAATTCATGTGTTTTAATACTTTAAATTCTTTAAATTCATTGCAAGCTTAAAAAGTGGTTCTTAATCATTTTGTTTCTTCTATATTTTTCCTTTATGTTCATTATAAGTGTTGGTATAGAGTTGAAAATCTTTGGTAGTGTTACGTCCAGTGTTTTACGCCCGTATTCATTGTGAAAGCTTCCTTCTTTGAATCTCCCTGCTGCATTACGCCTTGTGTTGTGGGCATGGTCGATTGGCTGGAGAAATCTCGAGTCGTTGAAGAATTCATTCGCTAGAGTTGTGTGGTAGATGCTTTTAACGTTTAGGACGTTCAGCTCTTTTGCTATGTTGTTAGTGTTGCAAGTATTGTGTGCGATTCTGTTGTTGATCTGGGTATTGTTATGGTTTATGTGTTGTTACTGGCCAGGTAGTTGTTTTCATTGTTGTTATCATTCCGGTTGTTCTTGTCGTTGTTTCTGTCGATTTCGTTATTATTGGCGTTGTTTGGCGTGATGAGCGTATTATTTAATGCGACGGTGTTGTGTGTGATGTTGTCTTCCACTGTGTTGTTGTACGTCATCATGTTTTCGTTGTTGTAATCAGTTATATTATGGATGATGTTTATTTTGCGGGAGGCTATAGTGTTGTTAGCGTTAGGTGTTAGCGTTGGTTGTCTGGTGTAGGTGCTCACAAAAAAGTTATTGTTGTTGTACGCATCTGTGTTTCTGTTGTTGCTTGCGATACCATTGTCGTCGTAACTGTTCTTGTCATAGTGGTTTACTGGTGCGTTTCTGTTATCGTTTGGATATTGGTGGTTGGTTGCATCGAATTGTTTAGTTTTCCATAGGATTTTGAGAAGTTGGTTCTGAGTGTTTTGCAGCGTTCTGCAATATGTTGCGCTACCGCAAGCAGCTATTCCGTGCCGGATATATGACTCGGCTAAAGAAAAATAAGCCTGTCTAAGAACGCTTTCAGTCGCATTGTTACTTCAGTGGAATAGAGCATATGCCGATTTCCTAAGATTCCTCTGTAGGTTCTCAAGATGAGTATTCCATTTAAAGTTACTGTCCACATGAACGGCAAGATATTTATATGTCTGTACCAGTTCGATGGCTGTAGTACAGGTATCAATTGGATTGTTTTGTCTATGTAGACATGCATTATCGTGGAACTTTATTTCAGGAGATATGTTGTTAAGATGTGGCGGTTTTATATGCATAATTTTTGTCTTCGTTGCGTTTATAACAAGGCTATTATCATGACACAATTTCGTTGCTATGTCAAATTGATTTTGCATAGTTTTTGTTGCATTACCGATGTTTTGTCAGCTACAATTATGGCTGTATCGTCTGCGTAGGCGAATGTTACGCTTTCTCGCAGAGAGCTTAGCATATCATTAGCGTATATAATATATGGAATGGGTCCGAGTTTGGAACCTTGCGGAACTCCATATTTTGAGGGTGTTTCATCGCTATGTTTGTTATTTATTTTTACACGGTATGATCTGTTTTCAAGATAATTTTTAAACCAATTCAACGTGCTACCTCTTATTCCTATTTTTTCTAGCATTTGGATGATTTTGCTGTGTGACAAGGTGTCAAATGCTTTGCTAAAGTCAATATATAAAACCAAGCAGTGCATTTGTTGACTAAGGCATTTGTTTATATGATTGGAGAAGTTTCCGAGGAGTTTATTTATATTTTGACCTTTTTGAAATCCGAACTGGTTTTTATTAATGAAATGATTACTTAGACTATTAGACTTTAATTGGACTAGAATTGGATTGAATTGCACTGAATTGAATATAAACTGACTACAAAAAAAACGTAAGTAATTTTTAAATTTGAGAAAGGTGGCAATTTAAATTTAGAGCGGGATTTTCTATAGACGAATATAGTATAGACACATTTATTCTCTCAATAAATTAAACGAATGGTTGCAAATAAACATTGGAGAGTAAACAACGTCCAACAAAGGAACAACAACCGAATTTAGTGTTTTTGTAGCAAACTAGTTGTTTTAAATACAATACAAATGTATACCAACTATAAAAGTCAACACAAAAAGTGCAAAATGCATTTAAATTTTCCAGTTCTACACCAAAACGACATGAAAAAGTTACGTTAACATATTTTGTAACTCCACGTGGTGTAAATTAATTTTAAATTTAATTTCTCTCATTTCCACAATCCTACGACAAAGTGTGTGAAATGAAACGTCAGATGAGAGAATAAATGTGTCTATACTATATTCGTCTATGGGATTTTCTTTGTGTGTTTGACTAGAATTTGTTAACAAGTTTGACCGTATTGGGACTCGAAATCGGGACTACGGTCCGGTTTTCGTATCGAACAATATGTGTAGGACTTACAAATTTGTACATATTCTTACAAAATAGTTGTCCTGCATCTTCAGGTGTTTGGTATACACCCTTCTGCTGGTCAGCACTTCAAATAAAGTTTTCGACTGTACCATAAAATCTAAAAAAATGCTATGTGAATCGAAAAATGCAATGCTTCCCAAAAAAAGTTTGCTGGGTGTAACACACCGATGTTGATGCTCTTCCCCAGATGATCTGTGTTTTCCGGGAGTACTTTTATAATTTATTTATGGCACAAATGAACAAATACAAAATTTTAATACTGTTTTCGGGGTCGTCATTTTTTCCCACCACTTGCCAGTACTATTTCACATATAAATCTTAAATCTTCTGACGAAACCAATAAAAAAAATTATTAAATTTAATTGGGTTCATTTACGAAAATTAAAACAAAACCAAATATACTTATACAGTTATAGTAATAAGTGAATGAATATATAAATCAAAAATAAAATACATGTACCCACATAATCTGGAATACGATTAAGTAGATTTGAGAATTTTGTATTTGTAATCAAAATAAATCATAGCCCCAACGGCTCTCCACATGTGGCAACACCAACCAATTGAGGATAAAGAGAAAGAGAGAGACAAAGAATCAAATTCGCTAATAATTTGTCATTAGTTTTGCGCTACGTACGACAGAGTTTGTCGTACAATATTATAAAATATGTCATTCATTTTGACACCCATCAATATAAATTACGATTACCCGTACTATAGTAACCGGCATAGAACAACAACATTTGGCTGTCACTGTCATTACTGGTACTCCACTTGATATTACACTCAGAAAAATATGTTTGGTATTAACCATGGTAAAATAAGTCAAGTAGAAGCAGTACGAATTGAAGGCATTTTGTTTTTATTGCAAGAGCCGGCCTTGCCATATTCAGCTGAACGAAATTGCCAAGATATATTTATTTCAGGTTATAGCCGGAGGGTTAGTTGTAATTTTCGGCAACAACCACAAGGACAAGAAAAAATTGAATGTACTATTTTAACGCTACCATCTGTACTAGATACATCTTGGAAATTGGTATAAACATAGACAAATACATACATAGATACATTTTTTCTCTCCTCTGACGTTTCATTTCACACTCTTCGTCGTAGGTTTGTGGAAATGAGAGCAATTAAATTTAAAATTAACTTACACCAGGTGGAGTTACAAAATATGTTCACTTAACTTTTTCATGTCGTTTTGGTATAGAACTGAAAAATTTAAATGTATTTTTCATTCTTTTTTTTGACTTTTATCGTTGGTATACATTTGCATTGTATTTAACACAACTAGTTTGCCACAAAAACACGAAATTCTGTTGTTCCTCTGTTGGACGTTGTTTACTATTGCCTCTTTCTGGTATTATTGAACCCATGTTTTCCACCACCCAATGCTTACTTTCCACCGTACCCATGATGTTTAATTTATTGAGAGAATAAATGTGTCTATGTATGTATTAGGCTATGGGTATAAACAACATTTGACAAGGTCGGACCACAACGACAAGAAATAATCGAAATCAGCTGTTCTAACGCTTCCACCTCTTATAGATACATCTTGGTATTAACTGTAAACAACAAGGGTGTTTTTTTATAGCCTGCTAATATAATTTTTCGCCTACTTTGGTTGGGGAGCTAAGCGATATTGGGCGGAAAACAAAGTTGTCGCAAGTTAGTTTAGCAGGGGATAAATTTACATTTGCTTATTATCAGTAGACAATTTGTCTGCTATCACAGGAAAAGCACTGCCATAAGGTACCTACTAAGATGAAGATTTCACACGAAATTTTAAAATACTCCGTACACAGAAGTGCCTGCGAAATATCGACGAAAAAATCAGCAACATATATCGAGCAATGTTTTAATGTTTTCACGAAATATGAAGCGACCAATCAAATTGTTGGATGAAATGATCAGTGTTGCCATATCAAAGTCTCAAAAAAAAGGAATTTTTTGCTTAAAATTAAAAAAAAAAAACAGAGAAAAATTTAGTCGCCAACACTGATATGTTGCTGGACCTTTTCACAGTACAACTATTTGTGTTTTCTCTATGTTCTTCGTGCAACTGAAGTTGGTACCACGCAATAACAACAAAATGTTCGTATATTTGTACAACATCGAACTAATGTTTGCAGTTTTAGCAAAACGTGTTAGATTTGCTTTTCTCTGTATTATTCCTTGAAATTGGTACTAACTTGAGCTTTTGAGTGTATGGCTATGACTGCAGTGATAATGTTAAGCGACTGTGACTGTTACCAATTGAATATATGTTTTTAATTACCAATGACATTCTATAGTATTGTGACCGAGCTTAAAGTCAGAGGATAATTCAAACAATGATATACACAGATGGGTGCCAAATTCTCTACAATCCAAACGATTCTAAAATCCATGGTTTAACAGAAATTTCCATGCGCAATAAATTGTTTTAATCAGTATATTTAAGTCATGAAAAAGTTTTCCATAGCACTATAGTATTCCAGCTCGAAACGGTTATTATTTATTTATACGTTATTTCCATAGGAAATATTACAAACTCCATACAAAAAAACAACATCCTGGGAAATACACACAAAATATTTCCCTATGTGTACTACTAAGCTTTTCACACGAACCATCAGCAACATGAACCGGGCAACATTTTAATGTTTCTACGAAAAATTGTATGAAGAATCAAATTCCAGAAAGAAGTGGTCACTGTTGCTAACTAACATTCAGTTTCGGAAAAAAAATCAATTGTTTCTTAAATCGAATATATAAATATTTTCATATACCTTTATTAATATTTTAAATAAAAAATGTGTTCCAACTATTATTGTAT